>JARQTH010000047.1:377057-607984 GCA_030142595.1 Trachelus iudaicus | reverse complement strand
AGAGAGAGAGAGAGAGAGAGAGAGAGAGAGAGAGAGAGAGAGAGAGAGAGAGAGAGAGAGAGAGAAAATTAAGGGAGAGTGTCTTGAGAATATTTATATGAAAATCTTACTTATTGAGCTTGTCAACGTCATTTATTTATGATAATATTCGTGAATATATATATATATATATATACACCCAATCATTTAGCTACTGCTAGCTAATGAACCTCCGGGTACCTAACGTTGGGCTTATAAGACTTGTGGAACATTCGAGAGAGCTTCTCTTTGATTCAATAGGATTAACTTAGAAATTGACTTAAAGACCAGACTCAAGTGCATTCGGGCATACGTGATTCTTGAATTAAGATGTTAATGAGCTATGTTAAATCAAAGCTGTACAAGTCCCGTGATTGCATGGAATAATCAAAATGATAATGAGCACCAAATGACAGATGGAATTGCGACATGAACTCTGTTTGGATCGCACCACGTTTTCTCGCAAACATTTGCCGATCACGTGTGACAATTATACGCTCCGTATCTTCATGTGATTTATTTAGCGGGAATCTCAGTGTAGGATTATGACGATGTTACAATTATGCAAATCCGATTTGATTATTAAATAATTATTCATTAAAAATCGCGAAGCAGCAAAAAAAATAAATACCGCCTAAGAAAAATATATTTCATATTGCAATTTCCCATGGTAAATCATCAACGAACATTCTTAGACTGTCACGTACTCCGACTATAGCTAAACATACTACGACTTCAAACAATTCGCATATATCATTCGCGAGTTATGAATAAATGCACATATATTTCCATAAAAAAATATATATGCATGAGCCCTGCGTAAAATTACCAAAATAAAATTCGAGACGCGTACTGGATTTTTCCAGCCAGTCTAAGTTGGTCGGACTTGACTTTGACACTTTATTCTTTTCCAGTCATAATAATTTCTTAACAAATAAAACCTAGTGCAGTTACTTATCAATTGTCAGAACGATCGATCTCTCGTTTCACTGAAGGTAACACACTGATTTCCGAACAGTATCAATGACCAGATCAGAATCTCCAAGGCATTAACAGCGTCGTGGTCAAGAGTCAATTACCAGGACTATACAATCCGCTCGATCAGTTTCTATCTGGCTGTACATATATAGCGTCCATCCGTTAATCTAACAGCAGATAGAGACTGCACAATTGCAGTAAGCTGGTACCAAAGGGTTTCCGTTATAGGACAGGCTACTGGATTATTTTCCACGAGACTAGTTTCGCTCTTCGTTGAAACCGAACAGGAACTCACTTATCCATACAGATCGTATGAACACGTGAGTATCCATATTATGAAGGTACAGAATATATACGTTTATAGGTATTAGATATAGGTAACGATCGGCATAGTCAACTCTGCTTTCAGGCATTCAAGTTGTAATCTCGTAGTTTCCCAGTTGGTGATTTAATTGAAGTGGAATCCGAGCGTATAAAACGCTTCGAGTCGTTCATTTAATTATGTCCTACTCTGCCTAACCTCGGCGACTCGGACGACTCGAGCAACTTCAACTGCAATTCCTTCTGCTTTCTTCTCTTTGGAAATTCCAAGCTTCCGCGCTCGAGCGGTTCGTTAGGAACGCAACTCGGCTAATGGAGAAAGGCGAAGGATTCGAATCGAAACGAGTTAATTTTTGCTTACATTAGAGAGTCTTTTATGGCAACTACAACGTTCGCTGTGCGCCCTCTGGGTACTTTGTGTGGCCTGTTCAATGGAAATCAAAAATTGGTAAATTTTGTTGAAACTTTAGTCATAAGGGCTTTACCACCTTTTATTGATAGCGGCCTAAACGCGACTCCATTATAAAGCTTGTGGTGAAATCCGTTGAATACTGGTCAAAAGCGTAGTTGGAAAATTATTTGAGCGATATTAAAATTTCTTTGGAAGAATGGCGCTGTGCTGAATTCACTGAATTTCAGAGTTTGTCTTGCAGCTTCTGGAGCAAAAGAATGAGAATGCAGCGGGAGCAGCGTGGAGTCTTGTAGAGGAGAGACGGAGGGCCAAGTTTGGATCGTCTGACTTTTCTGGTTTATTCCTTGTACTTTTATACTCTGTGGTCCTTCTGTGTTGATTATATAATTCTTGTATGCAAAAAGACCGAGGGAGAGATGAAAAGAAAAAAATCCTTTCACCTAAAATTTCAAAGCAAAGGGTTTAAAATGGGACCTAAATGATTCTTTGTAACAGATTATGATAACAGATAAAAACAATACTATCCTACTATATATATTTTTAGAGGGGATTAGTATACTGATAATATTTTCTCCTGGTTTGAAGTTTCCTTCATTATTTCTTAAGTTCTCTTTAAAAATAATAATCTCATCGTCAACAGTTAATAATCATGTAATTAATTGCAGGTGAAATATCAATCATATAGGAAGGTACCACAGAACCCGCTAAAATTTTCAGATTAATTTAACCGTTTGGCATGACAATGTCAGCGGAAACATCATTAATAATAAAAGTCCGTTTGATTAATTATCTGCAAAAAACTGTTGGCCCGAAAGAAAATTATTTCCTAAATGCACAGTATCGCTAGCGGATACAATGAACCTACCAGGTTTAACGAAAAGTAAAGTTAATGAAAATTTACGCTCTCATTGATATAATTAAACTCCTCATTACCATACCAAGAGAAAAACAAATCTTGATTATTAAATTATATAGATACATCATAAAATAAATACCCTGACTACGTCATTGTGACAAAAGTTTAATGACCGATTGAGCGTTCGATATTGATTGATCTTACTATAAAATAATCCCATCTCTCATACGACAGCCAATCACTCACGGGCATTCATCCGATGGCTCCTCCCACTTCGATGGGATCTGAACTATCGAACTCTTATAATGATAGAGTGCAGGCTTCATGCATCTCTGTTCGAACGGAATCAAGTACTTAGAATAATGGTTGGCAGTTCTCACTTTGCAGATGGACTCAATAAATTCACATCGATCACGAATATTTACTTGTTTAATTCCAACGCTCCAATTGCATCAGCTTCTATCTCTGAACTAACCGGAACTACAGGTGGGGTGCGTAGTACTGAAAGTTGATGAAATCCTGTGCTGAAAAAATATTCCATAATGACTATACTTTTAATGGAGAGATCAAATTAATTTTGTTTTTTTTCTCCTTACCTCAATACCAGCACGTAGAATATTAGCCGTAGATCGTTGACTAGTTACACTAGCAACGGTCGATGCTTCGTTACTAAAGCAATTTTCCTTCCGGTGGCGATGGCGCGAGATTTCAGCTTGCTGCGTCACGAGTAATTGATGGATTACTTCTGAGGAAACTGGGGGGAACGTGTATGTCCTCTCTAGTTTCCCACTATATTAAATTACAGTTCCACCTCATCGTTCTCCCGAAGTTAATTATTATTAACGGGATACTTTTTCACTTCCATGTATATCTATACAGATATATTGCAGTTACTTTCCCGAAGCAAACTGAACTTTGCAAAAGTTTTATCCCGTCGAAATAGATATTTTCCTTGGCAATATTTCACAAGCACCTGTCACCTGTCAAATTCACATGTAATTGAATTCAATTTGAGACTACCTACCCTAAGGACAATGTTTGACGTCAACTCACACGCAATGACACGTTTTGCATATATAGCTCATCCAAACCAAACCTGCGCTCATCCACTGTCTCCCTGAATTCCCTCTCGAGTCATTCAGAAAGATTCCCGCCATCGGATCATCTGGTGCCGCCTCCGTAATTACTAAACGCTTTGTGCCTCCTCCCTTGGGAATTAAATTGCGCAGATATTAAGGACGAATAATGGCGCCACGGTGCGAACGTGTTTTCACCATTGAAATGACATTTTGATAACCTTCACGTCCTTTTCAAGACGCTCCTTTATAGGTCACTTATAATACTTACCCTCGTACGTATTTTCGAGCGACCCTATAGAAATCCATATCCTCTGGTTCACACAGAAATTGAACAATAACTTTTAACCGTTCTCACAGAGCGAATCAATCCATAATATTTAACAGGATTACCTCGTCTTATGCCAAGTCCTTTAAGCTCAAAGGAAGCGTCGTACGAATGTTTTACCTCGAAGTTTCTCTTGCCGCTGTGAATCCAACTGAACAGCTTCAACTTCACGGGCTTTAACCGTTAAGTGTATACCGAGTGTAAGGTTGATATTCATCTTCAGTATGTTCGAAACTCCCATTTCGCATTCCTGGCACGGTCTATCTTATTTCAACGGCCACGAACAGATCCAAGCTTTTTCTTCAGACTTTTCAGAGAGCTACGTAAGATCCGCTTCGTTGAATCGAAAAGAACTATGTCCGGGCTTATTCTTAACGAAGCACAAAGGAGAAAAGATTCAAGATGTATCGACTCTCTATTCAATCGTGGACGGCCGAGTAATCGGGATCGAGTCTATAATCCACGAACCGCTCGGCAATGGATCCGTGCGCCGATGTGTAATTGGGATCAATGCTTATCGCTTGGCACACACAGGGTCTCATGCACGGAGAAAGATTTGCTTGATTTCCCACGCACAAAAGCGCGACACGCCTGTTGCGATATTATACAGAAAGGGATTTTGGTAAAATTACCTCATGCGGTAATAAATTTTGGAAATTTACATTGTTCTCGTTATTTCTAAATTGGTGTATGCAACAGTTACGAATTAATCGAACTTTTGTACACCTCTTGCGGCCATCTTAGTTTTCACGAGTACAAACATTTTATGACACTTTGCAGAGTGAAGAATGGCGTTCGTAATATAAACTAGTAACTATTCATGAAACTATATAGATATAAAACGCGCTGGTTACTTATCCGTTTAGTTGAAATTATTATGTGCAGCAAACTTACGATAAAATACGTTGGTATTCACGTTGATCTCGTCGATCTTCCTAGGCTGTCAGGTTAGGCGACACTATTCAATCGCAGTTTACATTGTATAAACTAATCACTAAAACCAACGTGCGCACATATTTCACAGAAGTAATGATCAATTGAGATTTATATTCACAAAGAATACAGAAAAATAACAGGATACAAACAGCACATAAAATTGCTCGTGTATTGCATCACGAACCTTACAGTTTTACGTTAGAAGGATCTTCCAGTATTTGACGCCAGATGGCAATACTATCGGTCATATGGCCAAAGGCGAAGCCAACAATTTCTTGCTGCTAAAGCCAGTGCAGTCGAAAGAACCAATATGGAAATAAAAATATTCCAAAAATTATTACTTATGAACTGTAAAGACGGTTACAAAAAAGTCCACATTATTTTTCATTAACAAGCTTCACTTATATATTATTAGAGGTACGTTTTTATTTCTTTTTAAAATTTATTTCCGTCCATGAGGCAATTATCTGTCGCCATTCTATCGGAAATGATTGTTCGACTGTCCATAAAGTTTTCTTTGAATATACCATCGTGAAAATGTTTACTAAACTTATAAAACTTGTGGTTGCTTTCAGAGGGACCGGTATTTAATATGTCAATATCAAACGTGACAGTTTCTGTGGGAAGAGAAGCTGTGCTGGCGTGTGTCGTCGAGAATCTTTCTGTTTATAAGGTAAATAACTATTTTAGAATAATTTTCATAAAATATCCTCCTGATAACGTTATAGTCCTTAATGTTACTTTAATCGCATGGAACTTATGTATGCAACATTAGTGCGTTTATTCTACAATGACACGACTTTAACAGCAATTATATTAATATGTCACCGACAGAATTTTCAACAAACTGCGATTTACTATCTCGTTTCATGGAAACGTCTGTTGAGATCGCATTGTTCACACGTAAACCGAATGAGAACGTATTTCGTGACTCTAATTATAGTTCCTTTGTGTACCAGATATCCGTAGGATTCCTAGCAATGAAATTAGCCACAGTAATCAACTTGAGTGTACGCATTTGAGAGAAATTACTCAGAGACAATGAAAAGAGATTTAAGTATAACCATACATTACTATTCTTATTACTACATTCATTAAAAAATTTAAATACTTGCCCGTATTATCCAGTGCTACGTACAAAAGAATCACGAGCATCACTCAAAAAACAGAAAACAGAAAGAGAAATGTAAAAATAAAGCTAAGACCCGTTCTTCTGACATCGAATAATATCAAGATATTTAATTTAACGATTCCCTATAAAATTTCACGGTGCAAGTAATTTCCTGTTCTTATCCTCGGAGTAAGTGAATCCCCAGAAGGGTCACCGTTGCTACGCAGCTCTTTTTTTCTCTTACGAGTAGATGTCACGATGGTCTGTAGAGGGCGTAGCGAGAGGGAGGATCAGAGAATGAAGTACGAGCAGATCTGTTTTACGAAAGTGCGACGAAGTCGAGCGTAAAGCAGACGTTAAATCCCGAGGCGTTTTGTCTTTTGAGTTCCGCATAGAAGGTCGACCTAGCAAAAGCACAGAAGGAAGGATAGAAGTGAGGAAGCATGCGAGCTACAGAGAAAGGGTGAAAAGTGGAGGGATGGAGAAATGTTTGGTGGATAGAATGGGTGGACAGGTGGTGGAATATGGGGTAGATATAAGGGTGGCACGTCGCGGGATGAGCTTGACAGCAACCGTAGCTTAGGTTAAGTGCGGCAGTTTAAGCTTGGGTATTCCGATGTCAAGGCTCACGCGACCCGGGTCATTGTGTCATGCTTGCACGTTTTCCTTGTTTTATCTTAACCTACAAAAGTGTCACCTCGAGCATCTTTCTCTGGTAAGTGATGAACCTTTGACACTTTTCGTGAAACTTATTCTTGGATCTGTGTATCCTGATTGTGCATTTTGCTACTTGAGGCTTTAAGATTTATGAATTTTCCAGCCGCTTGGCTCCTCATCGAGCATTTCTTGTTCGTCTTGTCGCGCGAAGTGGCATCTTTCGCTTATGCTTATTTCTTAAAATTTCCTTGGGTACGAAGAATCCCTGGAATGTCGAGTGAGCATACGCAGTGTGACTCGTCGATGTCCTAATAGATTTCCAGCTGACGATGTCGTGTGCTTCTCAAATGCCTCGAAGGACTTTGGCAATCGTGACGTCGGTGCAGAATTTATAAATTTAGCCTGTGACTGCTTTATACGAATATTTGGAGGAAATTCCATCTGTTTGTGTCACGATACAAATACTTGTTGGCCTCGTAATCTGTGACCGCCGAACCTTGTGCTTTCGTTTCATTTCTTGGGACCCCTTTTTTGCATAACCTGTTTTACTTTCGAACTTTCTAAGAAAAACTGAAATTTAACGGTTGTACGGCGGAAATAAAAGAACGGAGATAAGAACATTTTATTGTTGGAATTTTATGCATTCTCTGCAGCGTATACTTACCGTTAAATATGTTCACCGCGCCCAGATAAGAGAATAAAGCTCCACTTTCTACATCTTGACTGTAAGTTTCTTCCGTTCAATTTTCTTCAGTGATTTCATCCTAACCTTCGAATATCCAAAGCTGTCATCCAGATTAATTCTTATCATTTTATTATATACACAGAGCATTCGTGAATCATAAAAATATCCAGAATATTCGCAAAAAGTGAATAGTTTAATATTTTTTCTCTACTATGGAAACAACTATATCTATATAAAAAATCTGGCAGTTTTTACTATTAGACTATATATACGTACATAGATACCCAAACTTATTTTACCTCCTATGTCGAACCAAAATTGCTTACGATATATGGAATATCTCAGACAACGTACTTTGAGGAAATAAAAAAAGTGCTCACCCTAACGTCATCCTAGAAGCAAAGCCACAAAAAATTCAAAGAGAAGATAAGAAATATTACGCAGTACTCATAGATACCTATATCTATCCGATAAAATAAAATGCTTTATCACGAGATTCTTCGAAATCTCTATTTTATTTCACAAGCACACATCCCTCAGTCACAAGTTGCCCATCGTGAAAGTCCGTTATTGGTAGTAGTAAATCACGTAATTTCAATTGAATGCGTCCATTTTTTTTTCGCATCTTTTTTACACGCAATTCCATCACGAGAACAAACAGTAAAGATTCCTATCCTTGGAACTGTGGTAACATTGAAAATGGCTGTTACGGGCAGCCTGGTGGAGATTTGCGAGGCTTTAAATGACAGCGTGGCGTGAAACTTTATTACACCAAGCGTAACCACCGACTCCCTCAGTAGCTACCCGTCTCCGAATATAATACACCCCGCCACCGCCTTTCTGCGTTCTACAACCGCTATTACGGAATAGTCGGTATATTTCTTCGAGGACAAACAAAATTCATTTAGAAAAATATGGGAAACACTTTCGGGACGATGGCGTGCCGTGCGGGAATGCAATGTCGCATGCCAGTGCCATTTACTTCCTTAAGTCTTCTCCGACCCCTCCTCCTTCCCCCTCGTCTATGAACTGTTCGCAGACCATTTTTGAAATTCCCACGTAAAACGTATAAAAAACACAATCGTGATTAGTTCACCTGAACCACAGTTGATAACGGCTTTACGTAACCTCCCTTACCACCCTTAAAACGTGAACTTCTCGCGTGCGAGTATCCGCGAGTTCAAAATTGATTTCTTATGCAAATTATTATCATCCCTTTGTCATTTTAACTAATACGAAGTCCGCGTTGTTATTCAAAATCGCGAAGAAGCACTTTGACTCCCTCTAACGTGGGTTCGCGAAAATTTTTCTTTCTTTCTAGCTGAATGCCCCAAACGTTAATTCGAAACGCATCGCGACGCTGTGCAGTGAAAATTAGTGGGACGCTGGAGTAACTTTTTTTTTTTTTTTCGTTTTTCACTTGCACTCTTTGGACGTTGCAACAGCGTAAAAGTGCAGCGTCGCGTTAAAATTTGTAACACCGGCGAGTGTTGGATTCAGAGTCCGTAAGTTATATGCATTCAGTCGAATTGTGGCGACGACGTTACGTCATGCATAACGGCATATGCCAGTCCTCGGTGTGATCGGTTTTCCCTCTAGGTACCATATCTGTATCTATATAATGTGTATGTACGTATCTACCTAGAACTTAATCAGAATAGAATTCAGCATATAACGTATACGGCCCTATCATGTTATATACTTGCTATATACTCTATCCTAGTGAACGTGCCGAATGGAAGATGCGAGAAGTTATAACGAAGAAACTATACATATATACCTGCATTACATGCCTAACCGTGACTGTATGGTACATAGGTGTAATATATAGTACTAGCTAAGATGTAATTATCTTCGGTCGTTTATGTACCTCTGCCACTGTATTCCCACTTCAGCATTACATATGTGCCCGTATGAGTGCGGAGGTCAAAGAGCGAATCTCTAGTAGGACTATATATGCTATTTCTTCTATAGATTGAATGCAGTATAGTAGTGCATATATACAGGGTGATCCACTCGAAGCGGAACACCTGAATATCCCTTTTTTTTTTTTAAAGATACGAAAAAATGTTCAAGACAAAATTTGTATTGCGTTCGAAGACGAGCATGATGATAAGGAATTTTCTAAGGTAATCTTATCGACATTTATTTAGGGCATCGATGAATGTTTTTTTTTTTTTTAGATCAGAATGTTAAATTGAGATTGCCATATATATGACAATGCGATATAAACAATTTTTGGGATCACATTCATCCTTCAAAATCATGTAAACTTAATCTTGAATATCTTTTAGGATTTTCTGTACCAAGATATTCGGTTTCTGATGGAGCACCTTGTGTACGTATATACATGTATACATATTATACATATATACATGTATACGTATATGCATATATAAGTATATATATATATATGTATACGTACATAGCATGAATATTCTCGAAGTGCCTGCTGGAAAATTTTCATAGAACATGATTTATTTGTCTCACGACACGACGCCTACCATGATACACGATATAGGGGAGCAGTAATAGGAAGCTGTTATGTTCCTTTATATCTTCGTATCTCGTCAAATTGAAACAAGCTTGAGGTTGTTTCCAGAGAAAATTCTGTGATTTCCTTCAGGCAGTAAATTAACTGGATTAGAGAGGAATGATAATAAATATTAACGTACTATGATTCATAGTCGAAATATCCTGTAGAAGCTAGGAATTCTTGATTAATTTATACGTATGTTATTTACAGATATATATAAATAAAGATTTTTCACGAATTTTATACAAAATAAAAATATAACCCCGTTACCATTTCTTTTTTATCCGACAGATCTAATTCTTTACTAGGCCTGTTATTACCATGTTAACAAGTACTGAGATGGCGGACGCGGATACCAATTGGATCCTTCTTGGTGTTATCATTACGGCGATTTGAAAATGAAAAAGGGGTGGGACAGGATGCAATTGCCGACTTCCCAATCGTTATTATATCAACGTCAACGCGTCATACTCATTTCAGATTTCAAATGGAAATTCTTTCGACTTCAATTCTTCAATTCAATTTTAACTTCAATTTTACTAACACAAAGAGGAAATACGGATTTTGCTCGTTTCACGATCCGCCTGACTTAAGGGTTCGAGCTTTGCCATTTACTTTCCGACAATTGAAAGAAGTTTACTTTTGCAGTTGGCCCATTTGGATCCTCATCCGGCGTTGCGTTTAACAATGCTTAACTGGGTCGTCCAATGCATTCTTCTTCGTTCCCCTCCGAGTATACAGAGTGTCACGGAAATTAAGACTCGAACATTTATTTTCGTTATTCATTGCAAAAAATTATTAGATAATTTCTTGAAATATATTGTACAATCTTTCGATACGGCATTTGAGTTTAGGAGCAGCTGAGATTTTTTTTCGGAAATATTACTGGAATCAAAAAAAGGGGATTGGTACATGTACCAACGGAAATTGGCTATTCCGTCCGTATGGTGATTTCGTACTCGTTTGCCAATTGCGCACTGGGTACTATGGCAATGACCATCAAAAGTGAACTCGATAACATAGCGAGGAATGTACCTTGGAATACCATGATCAATAGATATTTGGATACTAGCCAATTGTCAGAATGTACTTGCTTATCTAATTGCACGTGGCAATCGGTTAAATCAATGACGAAATCCGTGTTTACTACAGAATTCAGTTAATACATTTGAAAGGGACAATAGCTGTTTGTCAAATCGTTAGAAATGTTTATTCGTACTAGTAATGCTTTTCGCGCCATACATACATGTATGTATATATATGCAGAAAATGCAAACAGTGGATTAATAATTAAAATTATTTGTATTTATTGATATAATAAATGAAATTTTTGTTAATTATTAAAATATCGAGTGTATATATTAACGTGGCAACGTCATAACAAATTCATATCGTGAATCGTGCATAATCGTGGCCATTGGTCAGGGTGCATGTCTGCTTTCGAAGAAGCATAGCTTGACTAGAGTGCATAATAATCAGTAGCAGTTGGTCGATAGATTGTACAGGGTGATACATATACTACGGTGCAAGGGTTGTTGGAGTCCATGTAAATTAGCGCAGTAGGAGGAGAGATCCCGCGGCAGGCAAAATGATAATTAAAACAGCATCCTCCTCGTGACGTCGCCACTGTCGCAAATTTTTCGTAGAACGCAGAGAAACTACTTTGCATTTAATTTTCATACGGTAAAAGCCTTGTGTGTACACAGGGGCGTTACATTCGTAATAGTATAAGCGTAATGGCTACGAAAGTTTTTAATCTCCCTTTGTTGCTCCAAAGCGCAACTGACATTTCTGAGTGCACTGATGCAAATATTTGGCTGGATTTCACGGTTTTTCTGCGCTTTGGATGATACAAAAATTCAGGCGTTTTACACTTTACGTCTACGGTGCACGATGCGACAAGATAATATTTGCATGTCCGACGCAGATATACAGGACTGTAGAATTTAAACGGGGTGTAATCGGCTTTGACAGTTGTTATTATTCTTTTGGATAAAATATATCGGACCTTGTTTGCTTAATGTTGACGATTTTTTATACGCTAAAGCAATCACATGACAGATGTCAAAAACGATTGACACGTTTAAATTGAACTGTATAGCTGATATATTATCAATTGATATCCAGCACTGTTATTAAAACGAGCTTTTTCGAAAATAAAATCATACAAGGAAAACAGCTCAATTGTAATCACCGTAAATTTTTTTACAAGCATATAAAATTTTAGATATTATTATTGTCGTGTAAGAATTGTAAGTTCGTTTTTTAAGAATATTCCAAGTATTTCACAGAAGTTCACTCATAGCGAGAAATTAGGTGCTGCAGAAAACTTTTTTTTTAATTATTGATTAAGTGCATGGAAAAGACGTATGAAATGGATCCTTTTAAGATTTTCTACAATTTCAATAAGCGCATCCACTTCTAGAAGTTGTATGATGCAATTACATACATGTACAGTATCCGCCTAGAAAGTCATACCGTTGCCAGCTATATCAATTTCAATGGTAACCGAAGTGCACGTGCGTCTAAATGGAATTTCAATCCAGCTCTATTTGATGTATTATTTCAGTCCGATAAAATCAATAACCTTTAGCCTTCCGTTCACGCCTTATTCTGACGTTTTACCGCATTTACGTGAAAAACACAGAAGACCAAGCCAAGGAATCCAGTATTGATGGGATACGGGTTGAAAAATAATGGCGGCCATTGCTGCATTTGAGGTCGCACTGTACCTGCATATTTTACTTCTATATTTTATTATAACGACCAAGCGACGCGTCGATATATGTAATATATGTTTTCCCTGCGTTAAACAATAACCCACAATTGGCAGCATTGGCGAGTGGTTTAAAAATTTTTTAAATTCTAGATCCTTATCCGTCATCCTAGATTTTACATGAAAACGGCATCCGTTATAGTATTATCGTATCATCTATTTTGAACTTCATGAAAGTCATACGCCACTATCGAGAACTACGTATAGAATTTCCATGAAACTTTGCAAAGGAATGTGGAGGGAAACTCGCGGTTTACCTAAAACTAAGAAAAATCTTTGGTTTGGTACCTATAAGAACGTCGTGAAAAGTAAAACGTGAAAAGTAAAACGAAAAGTTTTTCGATTTAAGATTGCTTTTGAAAAATAGGTCACAACGTGTTATAGTTATATACCAGTCCGAAGGTTTTACTATTAAAAATGGCTGCGATAAGAATTTTCTAATACTTTTTTTTTTTAACGTGACCAACGTTTTCTATGACTAAACGGAAGACACGCTTATCTTACTTCCTAATTGCTTATAATTAACCACCAGGAATATTTACTTTGTAACTCGCTTGCGACACTGCCTTAAGCATAAGTAGGGTGTTCTGAAAGTCAGGATTTAATTATCTGATAGCCCATTGATGTATCTGGGTATCTCTCTGGAGACTAAAGAAACTTAGGGGTCTCGCCACTATTCACATATGTTTTCATTCGGCAGGTGTGCGCTACCCTCAAGGGTTGTAACACACGTGTTAACCCAGGCCATCTCTTAGGCTACTTCATTCAGACTCGGTCAGGGTGCATCAGATATTCCAAAAAATTAAAATTTCACAAGATCTATCTCCTGTTTTACATGAAATATAAATTACTTTCAAAATCAAAATATTTCAGTCGTCCCAAAAATAAACTCCTAGCCTTAACTGACGTACTTGGCACAAATGATATCACTTCTATATCAAACAGGTTATACCGTTCGCAAATATTATACCCAGTACAGCAGATCAACAATGACCTGAAACACAAATAGGGAAGGTTAAGGCACATTTAACTACGACGCTTAGAAGGGATGAAATTCTCATGAAATTCCTTAGCATCTCCAGAGACCCTTACCCTCATCTCTATATGTGTGTGTGTGTATATATATATATATATATATATATATGTATATATATATATACATATAGAATTCTAACCTTTGAATACGTTACCTTTTCGTGGTGAATTTTGCCAAAGATGGCTGCCACAATCCACCCTCCCTACCACCCCCATACGTTAATCAGGATCGTACCGACATGCAATACTCTATAGACTGCATAGCATGCAGCTTTATCATATCTCGTTAAATTCACCCTTCCCGTACCTTGTTCCCGTCTCTTCGTATTCAGGGACGAATAACATAAAGCCGAGACCATCGTAGTACGGCGTGCGCTCGATCTAAGGGTGAGTGCGTCCAGTATATTTATAATATGGAAATACGCGACACGTTCTTGGAGAAGCGTCAGTGAGGGGCTAGCTATATCAAAAAATAACGAGGATTGCCAAATCGATGTACTAAACGGGTTTAACGGGGCAGGAATAATTAGGGTGTTGGCAAAGAGCCCGAGCCGCTAGCTTGGAGAACAGATTCAAAGTGGTCGAAGAGGGGGTTGGCATTTCTGTTTCGGCTATTATACGCGCCACCACCCTGGCCAACGTCGTAGTCTACGTATAGTAACTATTAAATGCTAAATAGGGCGTTTGCCAGCAGTGTAAAATCGCTCGCTCGAAATCAGGAGTGGTTTTAGCTTCGATTCGTTCTGGTGCTTGGAGAATTCCTTTTTTCTTCCACATTTGTACTATAATATTATATAGGATTTTAGGCGGAATATCAGAACTTTAAGGGATGGTTTTTTTATTTTTTTTTTTTAACAAGTATTTTAATATCTCTTTAATGGGATGCTTTATTTTAATATTATGTTTCGTAGGAGCAGCCTTTGGCTTTAGGCACAGTTCTTAAATTTATAGCATCGCTGTATAACTATATATGTATATACAGCCTGTATTTATATATATATATATATATATATAGTTGGGTCAAAAGGTTATGCGAATAAGGGGATTGGAATCCACGTTAGAAATTAATTCGTGAAATTACAGATGGAAGTAGTGATATTGAAATACTTGGCATATCTGATATATGCATATTGTTATATTTTGCTATATATACCGTGATGTATTTGTATACTCGAACTGTTAAAGTGCGCCCGTATTTTCTACGCGTATATAGAAACTAGTGAAAATTCACCAATTAAATTCCACATACTCAAAGTAACTTATCAATACAGAGGAGTCGAGTACAATATTATACAAAAGTTGAAGAATCGCTCGTATATACAATCCCTTTTAAAACTACCCTAGAACGTAGCATAGGTGATGGTCGGAGAATCAGAATTTAATAATAACATCTTTAATTGTGTAATATTTTAATTAATTCACAAATAATGCAACGTTCGTGCAATTATTGCATAATGTATGTGGCTTCGACCTCCCCCCGAATTTTCAATAACGTCGGCAAACTCATATAAATGACGTCACTTACCACCATACGTGAAAGAAAAAAGTGCACACGGTGCATACTGTTGTACCGATGATGTGCAAATTAATACTGGAGACTGAAACGCGAAACAGCCCGCAAGTCAAATATACATTTTGTATACGTATATAGCGCGATGCAATTTGGAGGACGTCGACGAGATTGCGAACGACGCTGGCGTAAAAATTAATCAATTCATCGTAAAGCTGCCGGCTACGTTCCCGCGCGAAAAAGAGAAGAAAAAAAAATAGGTGGTTGCAAATATTCATTCACGTGCTCTGGCCACTATCGATGAATTTACATTGAGTCGGCATTTTCGTGCTTACTTTTGAAACGAAAAACATCCCCATGAAATATTTAAGGTGCAATCACTTTGTTTTATCGCTCGGTCCTGAAAATCATCGAGATTTTAGCCCAAAAGCCTTCGGGTAATTTCGTTTCGAAATTTCGTATCACCGTTACGTTTTACGCGCTCTGTGATCGGAGCGCAGCACAGTGTTACGTATTCATACGATGAATTATGGATGCATTTTTAGACGGTGCAGGGCACGTACTATCATTGGATGCATTATTAAATGCACCAAACAACGACTCTCAGTACTTCGTGTATATAGGTATATGTATAAGAAATGTAATATATACGAAATCAGTTGATCAGAAAATTATATATATATATATATATATATATTAATGCTACTATAATAAATACATATACAAATAGATAATGTACTATACAGCGATTTATCGTAGCTGTTGGTGTAATCGTGACTGTAATTATTCACGTGAAGGAAATTGTAAATGGTGTAGCCAGGCGCGAGAACACGGAACAGAGGTGGACGTAATGTATTTAAAGCAAGGCAGATTAGGAAAGCCCGTGGCTTCTCTCTAAGAGATTCAGAACGCGGGTTAGAGGAGAAGAGTATTTTTAGTGGCGTGTTAGAGAATTTAGGATTCACGTAACTTAGTGATATTACCCTCTTCGAATGTTAACGACCCACTGTAAATCAGGATGGGGGAGAAGAAAAAGGATCTTATTGAAACAATAGACTCTTCTACAGGCTGGCATCACTATTCTTGTGCGGCATCTCATCTGCTTTGGGTACTTGTTATTCCGTAGAGAGAAGAGTTAAATGAATTTACATGTTTTATATATATATATATATATATGTATTAACTTTGTGAACCAATTAGGGTTCCAGTATATTTCTTTAAATTAATTTCTATACGGGAATTCGTATTGCGATTTCGAGCATAGAATCTCTGAGTTTACGAGTGTAAACTTTCTCTATAAATTATGAAGTAGAAGCGTCGTGACGAACTTTTGGGTTAGTGTGAATCTGAAAATGAAGGTCGCTGATGAGTAGTGGGTTCAGATCCGAAGGTGGGAACTAACGAAAGAAAAGGTACGGAAAATGTTGAACCTTTAATTCTGAGTGCAGACAGGCGTAGCTGTGGATTTATTGGAAATGAAAGATGCTGGAGACAGAAAGTGTTATTGGATAAAAAAAAAGAAAAATCACCTTTAAGGCTAATCATAGTATTGTTCGTTATGCAGTAACTATTTGGAGGGTTAGGCAGTTTGTGAACAGTTTAGAATATTTTTTGTGACATTTTTACTGTAAAATTTTGTAAAAATATTTTTGTGCCTAAAAAATGAAATCTTATGGGAAATGATTATTTTTGGAGGTTGGAACCAGTTAATACAATTTTATATTTCACGGTAATACTTGTTATATAATTAACTTCTAAATGTTCCACTTCGCAGGAAGAACTCCCAAGAAAATGGGGAGAAGCATAAATTTAATTATCTCATATTTTTCTTCAATTAACATCTCGGAATTGGATGAAACGCCAAGGAAATGACTTAGCATGGAAAATACTTGAAAAAAAAAAAACTTTTCCACGTATTTCGTTCGTTCGGTATCGCGATAAGAAGACTCGATGGAAATAATGCAGTACTTAATCTCTTCCTTGAAAATTATTAGCTCCTTATCACTTGTCGAATAAATTTAGAATATTGGAATCCCATTATAGAAAGGTTGGTCATCGATATAGGTATAAAAAAGGTAGACGTCATTACATCATTGTGAATATGATACATTACGAACTGATTAAAATTGATATCAGCGAATTATGAAAGTGACTATATATATCGGTATACCGATTTAACCTCAATTAACTACTTTATTAATTATTCCATTGTGGTGCATGCAAAAGTGCAGGCCTAAATGCCTCTATGCGGTTTAAATCTATATATGTTAATTATACTGTTGCATTTCAACATACATATGGTCACGAGTGATATTCGATAAAAGGAAAAAATACTCAGAAAAAAAAGAGACAAAAACAATAAGAAAAACTCCAAAGCGAATATTACAAATTTGATGAAAACTAAGAAGCAAGTAATCTGTCCCATTGAGGAATCCATATAATTCAATAAAAAAACCCCATAAACTAATTATTCGTTATACCATACTTACAACAGGTTCCATTTAATGCATGTACATTCCATATGGATTCTCAATCAAATTGAATATTAAACGATATCGTAAGCCCTTCGAACATCACAATTTCGTTACATACAGTTTCCGGTAGAATATTTTTTATTTCAACGTATCAGTGATAAAACCGGAATGCATATTAAAAGTGATATCATTGTTCAGCCTGTAGGGCTTTAATCCGTCTATCATGTTACATAATTCAGTTCGCATGCGCAATTTATTACTACAATAAAGGCACATTGGCTTTGTATATATATTACATATTTTCAATAGGACCAATATCATTTTACATACATCCTTAATCGTATTTCTAGAGTGTGTCGAACAACCGTATAAGAGTTATCATGTATAAAAAATACATGGCGCTTAATCGTATTCGTGGTTACGCGAATAATTGAACTCGGTATGGGTAACGCGTGATTGATATCACGTGGTTCCTTGGGATGACGTTAACGCAGTTAAACCATGCATCCCTATGACGTTCCCTTAAGCTGGTTAACTGACCTGCATTTCAGTGACCACCAAGCTGCATTTGTCACCCACCAAATTGTTTAACAATAAGGGACTAATTGTCAGCGCTCGAAACTCGTCGTGTCCGTCGGTAACTTAGTGACGTGATTTCACGTATTGATTGACGGAAGACATTATCGACAAGTCTGACGAGTCATTTGTCTACCAAAGTATCGGTATTCGTCGTTCTTAAACGGTGGATAATAGGACACCCGGTAGATAATCAAAAATCATTGGACAATGGGATACGGCATTAATTGCTATATAGTAGATAGAATATAAGTTCCGTGCTGTATGCGTAAGAAATTTTCGTAGACGTATTATCATTCCCGGAGAGAATTAACGTATGAGAGAGAGTGAAAGAGATTTAAAAAAATTTTCTCTTTCTTTTTTAAAGCATTGGGCGCGGAGGAAGGGGACAATAAATATTCCTTGGCTTTCACCGTGTCTCTCCTCTCTGATGAGATTTATTATATTTTCGCGGGCAAATTGGCTTCGTTTCGATACGCGTATCCATCCCGACGATTCTTTTTCATGGAACGAAGAACAAACTCGTGGATGGGCAAGTTATCATTCTCGGATCTATAAATTGCGTATGCACGATATCGGGATTTTCTATTTGTTATGCTAGCGGCAGCAATTCGAACGAAAATATGTCGAGTTAAAATGTCGTCTGGTAGACACAAATGAAATTTACTAACGTTTTCACACCCGGTATCTTTGTTGTAATGGATGGAGGAGAAATTTTGAAATTTTTTTTTGATAATCTTTTTTCATACGTACACTTGATAACGTATTTTTCAGGTGGCCTGGCTACGGGTTAACACACAGACGATTCTTACTATCGCCAGTAACGTTATCACGAAGAATCATCGAATCGGCGTCACTCATAGCGATCACAGAACGTGGTACCTGCACATACGTGATGTTCGTGAATCCGATCAAGGAGATTACATGTGTCAGATAAACACGGATCCTATGAAAAGTCAAATTGGTTATTTGGCTGTTGTCGGTATGTGGATTAATTAGCTTTTTTAATCTCTCAAGGACTATAGCTCGGCCATTGTTAATCATAATTACAAAAATTAATTTTCGCTACATGCTAATTCAAAAGCAACACCTCTGACTGATATAGCAGCCGAACGGTGTGATAACGACTTGTAAAAAAGCACGTGTGCGATTCTGTCAAAATTTCTATAAAAATACGTAACACTGCCATACCTATATATAACTTTGACGATGTAATAATATACTTTATTATGTTGGTCACAGTACCGCCGGACATTCTCGACTACCCCACAAGTACGGATATGGTGGTACGCGAGGGCAGTAACGTGACTTTACGTTGCGCTGCTACTGGATCACCCACCCCTAACATTACATGGAGGCGCGAGGGTGGAGAATTAATACCCCTCGGGAATGGTCAAGAGGGTAAGGAATGTTTTTCTTAAAATCAACATACTATACACTGTTCCTTATGTAATATTTAAAAATATTGTTATTAATTGAACCTACCTCCTTGTTACGTCATCCTCAAAGAACGCCGTACGTAACATTATAATTTCGAGGAAGCCGCAAGCTAACAAAAGAAGGCAGTTAACATAAGCATAGAATACGATAACCTTGTGCAGACTTTTTAATATTGTAGCAGAAAAACCTTGGTACATGATATAATTGAAGGTGTGCGAAGTAATTGAATCCTGTTCCAGCAGTGTTACGTAACAATCATATAGGACACAATACGCTGCATAAAAGAGTAATTATAGTTTGACTATCGATCTCTTCTCCGTTAAGATTAATTTAGAGGGATACGAATATTTCGTGTAATAGAAAACGCCTCAGAGATACGATTAATATTGCATAAGCAATAAAGCTTGGGCCAAACGATATCCGCCATGAAATAAAGAAATACCTACGCAGGGGGCGTTCGTGGTTTTTAAGTTTAAAAATTAAACTTTTAACTTTCTCAGAACGATCTCGAGGGACATAACATCCGGCTAAAGTTTCTCATCGAATGTCTCGACTGACCGCCTGTATCTTGTACCGAGAGGGATGGTTGAGGGACTCGTAAACAGTGGGAGGTTCCATAAAATTTTTAACAAGTTTCGAACGCTTATAATTCCAGCGTAAAAAAAATAAAATGTCGATTCGGCTGCATTACTTCAATTTGTATTTAACGATTATTGATCCATGCTTTAAATCGTATTTTTTTCTCTATTTTTTATACAACTTTTACCTGCATTATAGATTCTTTGGTAGATATATCATTTATTTTGATCCATTACCAGGCACAGACATTGTCTTCTTCGTACTGTATACGCGTGGTGACTCGAGGGAAATGCAGATTTTCGGAAAAATGCCTACGGAGGGTCGTATGATTAAAGTCATCTTGATATAGTCAATTTACTTTGGGTCTCGAATCGATTCGTCTGGCATGCTCATAGGCCATGCGAACGTTTTTCAACCCCTAACGCGCCCCTAAATTCTTCGTTCTGTATAGCTTCCTCCCCTGCTTTCTCGCTTTCACGTACTTGTTGATCGTCAATCTACTTGGGTCTTTGCCGCATCCTGGAGTATTTCGAAAGGGGGACTATAATCTAAGCACCCTTCCCTTTTATATCGATACATAATTCTTCACCCCTAAGGCTAGATTAAATTATTTCATCGTCTTCAAAGCGAGTATAGAGGCTATCGGGTTGAATATATTTCGTTGCATTTTGAAAATCTTTGCCCTGGTCAATTTGAAATAAAAAGCTATAGCGTTACACCTCGTCACATAGATCACTTTATCGGCGGGATAACGGCTAAGGTTTCTTCAAGTTTGATTATCAACGACAGACTTCCATTTAAAAAGTTTGCTTTTTTTTCGAAGTTACGCAATCGATTACATCGTATCTAGGGACTATTGAAAAAGTTCCTCGTTCATTTACGCACTCGATAGGAAATGGATTTACAGGGCTGCCAATCCATATTCACAGCCCGATACCAAATCCGTAGCGATCGATCTTAATGACCTTGAATTCACCACAGATTACTTCTCTAGTCCGTAACAACTAATGTAATTAATTGTAACGTCACCTATATTTTATACAGTCCGTTTTAATATAGCAACCAATTAGCTAATAGCAAAAATTTTAGTTTCGCGAACCTTTGATCCCCGTGGCTATCCCCGAAACATTGCCGGTCCCGCAAAGCAATAACAGAAATTGCCCTACGCGGATTAAATATCCACCCTAGTGACGTAGAGTCGCTGAAATTGAAATGCGGCATACGTAAGCCTGCACAACCAGCAAACTTGCAGACTGGTCTTGTATACGAGAAATTCGTTGGGGTAGGCCTGCCTGCGGTTGCCAGGGGTAACAAGCAACCTATGTACAGCGAAAACCAGACACGTAACATTACACCGGCAACGTATGTAGGTACTTATGCCGATTACAGGGAGATAGAATGACATGAGCCACAAATCCCTGTTACAATGTCTACCGTGGACTCGCCCATAAACGATACCATGCGGTTAATAAAAATATTTTCCAAAATAAATAATCGTGCCTCGAAGTTCATTAAAATCCAAAATATTCCATATCACCCATCGACTTGATATCAACGTCAAGTAGGAAATTCAAAGAGGACATCACTGACAGCGTGACACTAATTAAGATTAGTCATGGAGATCGTAAAGGCGTGAACATTGTTAGAGGATATCGCGTCGATTAAGCACCTCGTGATACGTCCGAGTCAATTATCGCGGGTGAGATAAGCTGGCACGGGATCAGATATGATTAGACGCCGTGTGATTAATTGCAATAATTATGCGAGCACGCAATGTCCCAAACCCACTCGACCATGGTTTAAGTACGCCACCTGACCCATGGGAGTGATCAAGAACTCTTTGCTAACCCTTTACCGTCGGTATCTATAGTGACAGTATATATACACAGGATCCTTTAGGTTTATCTAATCTCTTAATAAAGTACAAGGTATACGATATAGCGTCTTGCATAATAAGTATAACGTTCCTGACTATAGCCCTGTACATTTTTTTTACCCATCCCAGGGAATTCAACGGGCATTTTTTTTCTCAAGGAGAAAAACCACTTCGTGCAGAATAACGAGCGCCCCCCTGTGGATAGTATAGGTTTTTTTTTTTTTTAATAATTTGCCAGACATTTTTTTCACTGGTTGGACGAGACTTACTTTTTTTTATTGTTATCGCAAAGTTACCTAAAATAACTAGGAGACTCAGTAGGTTAACGTAGAACGTTACGTGGGGATTTCCTGGGGTAAGGATAAGGCATTAAGGCCTCCTGGAACAACCGGTACATAATTAACGGCCGCGAGTAAGACGCAGGGCAAGAAATCCACGGCGAGTACTCTGACCGATGCACTCGGGATTTCGCGTGCAAGTGCATCGGAGTGCAGCGCTCTCGAAATTTACGGGGATTAACGTGCAGCGCAAGAACAATAGGACACTGTAACGTGGTGATTAGTATCGGCGTTTAATACCATGCGAAAATCCAGTTGCACCTAGTTGTGTTAATATTGCTTTTATACCGGGTTGCTTTACATTTGAATTACTGCACCTGTCTGTCTGCCTCCTCTATATCTACAATGGGGCTGATGCACTTGTGTGCATTTACTGTTTACCGGTTTTGCTTACAGCGATACGGGATGTAATTAATTAGCTGGTACATGATCCTTTGACTGTGTACCTTTTTCTTCCGTTCTTTTTTTACCCATATGCTCCGTTCTGCTTTATGTTACAGTGGCAAGCATCGAGGGTTCGGTTTTCCACATTACCAGGGTTAATCGACTGCACATGGGGGCCTACCTTTGCATTGCATCTAATGGCGTTCCGCCTACAATTAGCAAACGAATTACACTTATAGTACACTGTACGTATAACTGCTCTCTAGGCTGCGGTTTGCTAGGATCCTGGAACTTTTGTGTATGATTGTATTAGGGACGCTAGCGCAGTATCCGGCAATATCCATCTGAACGTGAATTCTTCATGAGATCAGGAGGAAGTCTGAAAAATGTATACTTAGATACGGGGTTTATGCTAGTTCTTGAAATAGAGGAGGATAAATGTTCAGTGATATGAGAGTTGAAAAGTTTATATTTATCTTGTGATATTCCAATTTTTTTAATCTTACCCTTTCTTTTTTAATACAGTTCCACCGATGATATGGATACAGAATCAATTAGTGGGAGCTCGAGAGGGACAGGAAATGACGCTCGAGTGCAATTCCGAAGCATATCCAAAGTCAATTAATTATTGGACACGCGATAAGGATGAAATCATAGCAAATGGTGGGTACAGACAAATATTATAAAAATTATATAATTAACCCTTTAACGTATGCGATATTTAGGTCCAGCAGATAGTCGCCTGGTTAACTGAAGCACTAATGTCTAAAGTTTACTGCACAGTGTTTACCCGCTCGTACACGTGTGTACGCTCAAGATACATAGGGTGGATGTGCGCTAATATCTTGGATAATTAGAATACGAGATTATGCAGTAGGCTCGCACTATAGCGTATACTAGATCTGTTAGAATGATTTGCGAGCCTAAACTATATTGCAGTTGCAGTTATGCAAGAACGCATCTGCCATGCAGTGCAGTAGCGACCGTAACGGTAAAACCCCCATTTTCGTATATCACATCGATTCGATCAAACAGTCGCAAACGTGCGTTGTTACTTGTTTAAAGTAAATATCATTTTCACATCACGTTAAATTACACGTAACATTGAACAAGCATTAATCGCACATTGCCCTGGGCGATTACGATATTGTAGTTATTATAATATACTATATGTATACCGGCAACTGTACTCTTGAAATCAGTATTCGGTCAATACACGGTGTAACGTGATTCGTCATATAGAACGAGATACGCCATGCGTGTAATACCTGATATTGAGAGTATATATGTAATACATGTAAATGCATCAGAAGGGGATGATCAGTGTCGAAATCTTTTTTTTTTTTCCAAATAAAATATCTCGTTGCCAGAGACTCCAACTTTTTTGGGGGAAATTTTTTTTCGTTACACTGTCGAAAACATCCATTATCCGGCAACTGTACTTTGAGCCTGCCAATTAAGAGCGAACGCAATTATTTATAAAAAAAAGGGTAACATTGCGTACGAGTCTCGTTAACACGTTCGGTGGTTTTCGAATTGACTTTGTTGACCTTTCCGTTCACGCCACGCGACAATTCCAAACCGATGAGAACGCGAAGCCTACTATCAGCCACCAAATGGCCGTGACAGCGCTTAACGCCTTAACGACACATTGGTACATATATGGTTTTTTCTAACCCCTAGAAACTTGATTGTTTATACAGATGAACGCGGTCATTCAACGTGTTCGTCATTACTCATCAACGGTCCAGCAAAATATTTTTCAAGTTCAGCCTACAATGTTGGGAGGAACGAAGCATCGCCACGACGTGCCATTCATGTAGAACCTAATAAAGCGACCGAGATACTCAGACTGCTCATTGTAAAGTTGCATGATAGAGCGTAAAAGAGAAAGAGAGAGAAGGAAAGACAAAGGAGAGAAAAAGCGTTGATGGAGTCTTTGTTGGGGGGCGAGTTGGAGAAGGGTGGAATGGAGAAAAAAAAAAGAAATAGCTCCTGAAAAATCTCACGGGTGCAGACGTACTTGGGTTTGTTATCGTCCCGTAATAATTACACTGATGACGTCAAAGGTTATTACAAACTACGGAAGTAATTATGGCCACACCTCTTGCCCCTCTTGGCTACGCATTTTCACCCCTTACTTGAATTCTCCTAAAAGCTCGAGCGCTCTGACGCTTTCGTAACTTGTCTGGCTGGAAGTCATGTATATTATTGTACGCGTGCGTGTGTGTATTATAGAAATTGGAAAAGTCGTGTTCAAATAAGGGTTGCATGTGGCGAAGTGGACTTCTCCCCTACGTGACGATACTATCTCGAGGACTGATTGTTATACGTCTGGCTGCGTTAAAGAGGCGCCTATACGTACAAGTTTTGTTCTGAAACGAACTGAAAGCTCCGTGGGTAATATAAGCACTGTAGGAGTTAATACGTAGGCTAAGCTCGTACCACCCTCGGATGAGCGGGTATGCGTGTATGCCGTGTCAGGAGCTACTTACCGATGCCATTACTGTCGCTCCCACCCTTAACTTTTACCTCGCCGGTATAAGGCAGCTCGGCAGCATGTAAAAATTTAATGACGTCTGATTGTCATGACCGCTGCCCGTGCTTTACGGTTGAGGCTTCAGAGACTTCTGTCATTATACGTATAACTCGCAGAGAAGCCCAAGTGCGTCCTCGAAACATCCTCGTGAGCTCTACCCTTAACTTTCTTTGGGACGATGGAGAATTCTTTTTACAGAGATTTTACGTAAAAGAGGAAAAAAAAATTTCCACAACTCTACGGCTCTGATATGGTAGAAACTTGATCGTTCTTCTTCTTCTTTTTTTTTTTTTTTTCCTTATTTAGATACGAGGAGAATTTTATTTATATATATATTTTTTTTTCTCTTAGCAATCACTCGAGATCACGTTTCCTGGACCAATATAAGCAATTCCTGGAATGGCCCTCGCGGTCGTTAAACTTCTTCATCCAGTTTTCAAGCTGAACGCCGATGAAAGTTTTTACTCCTCTCTCGTATCGTTACTCCATAAATGCATTCTCTCACGAGAGAACTTTTCTGTGCGAAAGATACTTTGCTCTTATTGCGTCAGGGATCGGCGCTTTTAGAAATTTATATCCGTTGCGTCATTGGCACTGGGAAGCCTGTACTGTATCAGAAAGGTACAGCGAGGTCGCGTGGTTCCTCGTTACATAGGTTGTAACTGGTCCATTAAGCATTTTGCGAATTAGGCTTGAGTATCACTCTTATCGTGTTTACACTTTGAATTACATGTAACTAGGAACTCCCTAGTTTTGCTATGCCGTCTTGTTCAGTAGTAACGAGCCGATGGCGTGATCGGTACTCGTTGCGGAATCTGATAGTTTCAATGATCTTTTTTCTTGAGAGTACAATAGCCAGATTCTTCTTTTTTTTATCGTAATTAAATACAAAGACTAATAACAATTTCACACTGCTGTGAGGATGAGTATCAGCCATTGTAAATATACCACGACGATACTCTACCTGAATTACAGTGAATTGGTGTCAGGACAGTCTGTCCACGAGTAAAATATTTTTTTTTAATAAATCGCAAACGACACTGCTTATAAAAACACACTACGTTCATAAAATCACTGAATTACATTCTAGAATAGAAAACTGTATACAGAGTCATTCAGAACTAAAGCAACGCCTGAAATTAGCCTGTAAATTTGATTTGTGCAGTTCATCAATTGGTATGCTTTTACTGAATCACCCTGTATATGGACATACACGTACAATAGTGCGTAAGAAAAATTGTATACAGAGCCTCGTGTGGCCAAACATCTTTTTTGATCTATTAGAAAAAAGTATATATTCCTCATGGACCGACCATAGGTATACATACGGTAGCGCAAAAGGGGAAATATGTAGCCATTGTGATCAGCGGTTACTGTAGGGGACAGGTAACGTTTCTCATTGATATTCCATCACAATCGAAGTATGGTTGTCTGGAGCAGCAGACGGGGAAAAGGCCAGCAACCCTCCCATAAGATGGCAGCGCATTCATGCGAGAGACCCTAATGCTCGTTTTTCTGGGCCGCCAAGCACAAGATATGCGGCACCGTATGGAGGATCTTGAAATACATGGTATTGGCGGAAGTATTTCGGAATATTCTGTTTTATTCTTACTTCAAAGTTGATCCTTGACTCCCATTAAATTATGCGGAATGGAGTATGGATATTAAGGATGGAAGAGCGTAGGAATATTTAATGATCAGAGAAATATACAATAGTGATATATATATTTTTTAATAATACGATACTCTAATTATTACGTTTTTATTTATTATGTATATCTTCATTAGTATGCGTGTAATAGTGGAGGCATGATTGAAAACTTTGAATTGATTTACGTCTACTTCAATATCAATTCCAACAGTACCAATCAGTATTGATAACACGATACTCTAATCGTCAGTCTTAATGAGGCAGTAGATTAATTGCAAGCTACGTCCCTTAGAATTTAAAAATTGCACAGCCTCCATTATTTCTCCGGTCAGGGATTTCCTGTTTCGTTTATTAATATATCGACAGGTCTTACACGGCTCTTTCGGCCGGAAATATAATTTCATTAAGGCGAACACTCGCTTATCGAGCCGCAACAAATTGTGGCTTTTACGTCGAAAAAACGAATTCACGGCTTGCGCAAGAGTGTCGAAGCAATTCTTTTAGCCGGGACTGTATATTAGGGATGAAAAAAAAAGCTAGCATAACCCTTCTTCCAATAAAAGTGAGATACCTCCCTATGGCAATATCGGTATCTAGCCATTTTTTAAAATTAAAGGTCAGTTTCAATTTTCCATAAGATGTTACCCGTTGATGATAATAAAATTTGCATCCCTTACAGGAATCTTTAATATCTCATATTGCATATCCACCGTGTGTGTTACATGAATTGATTAATCATTTTTCGAAATATTTCATATTTCATATCCACCGTATGTGTTAGATGAATTGATTAATAATTTTTTGAAATAATTTTTTTTCCTTTATCTTCCAGGCGGAAAATACGAACCTGTACTTCTGGATAATGCATACAAGGTACACATGAAACTCACGATACGATCTGTTGGACCGTCCGACTACGGTTCGTACAAATGTGTATCAAAGAATTCACTGGGTGGTACGGACGGGAGTATCAAGCTGTACCGTAAGTGTAAGCTTGCTCTTTGTCTATTATTTATTTCTTTAGAAATTCCAATAGTATATCCATCCCCATCTCGCCGTACAAGGGTACGTATACAATCCTGTGGATATCGTTGTTGTTTCACGGAAAGCCAAAGCAATTATTGGACACAGAGAAGTTGTATAAGGAAAGAGGAAGGAACTTTGTTTATCGGCAACAATAATAAACATTATTATTTAATTAACGATCAAACGATAATAACTGCAGAAATAAAGTCATCAAGGTAATCGCACTGATTGTTTTCCTGTTTAATAAATACTTTCATCACTTTTTTTCTTTTGATTCAACCGTAGGTTTATCTAGAGGCCATAGTGTACCAGCCGACTTATCTAGTATCTAGATATCATCTAGATTGTTATCTATTACCTAGATACCTGCTTTCCCGTACCTTTCAACACTATAGCATATATTTCCTCGTCTCTCGAGCACAGCGACGGTCCTTTCTCCTCAAAGGTAAATTAAAGATTAATACAGGCGAGGGATGCTGCATAGTGTCATTAATAAATGCCACGACACACCTACTCGCTATGCACTGTATCAACACTGTTGACCTGGACCAAGTGTCGTACAGTGTCGTGTGGTTTTGATACATGGCCAGATGGCACTACAGACAGTTTCAAAAGTAAATTCGGAGCTACCAGACTTGCTGCTTCTCTCTTACTTACTCACGTCCTATTGGATTAATCATAGGTGGAATTAAGGTACAGAGCCTTCCAACTAAATTCGTCACATCATATTAATTCGATCTCTATCGGAGCTGGAATACTGTGACGAATTCTCTGTCCCCTTGTTCAATAGCATTTGTCAACCGCATATGGTCCATGGAATACGATTCGTCACTTGTTTTATCTCGGATCAGTGATGGAGAATGAATCTCTAGTATCCTATGGCAGTGTCAAAGGTAACAGTAACTTTTTGGATTTTTTTCTTGAAAATTTAAAAAAAAAATCTTGTACAGTGACGTGGAACAAAAAAGTGAGTAAATTTTTTTTGAAACAGTGGTACCCCTGTAATGGTTTTTGGATTACTGCAAGATACCGTCGATGCGATATTAATTGGACGTTGGTCCGTTTACCGATAAGCGATGTTGAGCCTTGGTGGAGAAGATAAATTGTCGGAAAAGTTGAAAGGTGCTCGAAAGCTCCAGTCGATTCTCTGACAAATGTGACACAGTCAGTTTCCCGTCTACGAATCTCCGACTGCCTATTGATTTGCAATTGTGGCTTTTTTTCGGACTCTTTCTTGAACATTTCAAATACAATGTTATTATTATCTGCACAGTGAACACCGGATGTCATACTGGATCATACTCTTCATACGTATGATACAATTACTAATGGTACCAATGACGTTAACTTTATTTTCTTTTCAAAAGCCACGAATTTCGTTATATCATATTTCTCTGCTTGTAAAATTACACTCGAAAGGTCAAAATCCTCTTTGAGAGATCTTGTGTCTCTCTCTCTCTCTCTCTCATAGTCTCTGTACTTCTCGTTGCTTGGTGAGCCCGCTACTGTAACCCATCGAGTAGGGATCCGATGTAATTTTCATGCATTGCAAACTAGCTACTTGCCATTAGCAATGTCATTGTCAGTGCTACTCACCAGGGGAATATTCACTGTCTGACACGTGCTGGAGCATCGGTGTCCTTATAAACGTCCACTAAGCTGAGTCATTGTGAAAGCTCCTTAATGATTAATGATACATCCGGCAAGGTATTCTGTATCTATATGGTGATGCTGAGAGCATTGGACCATCGTTGTATTCTTTATATACCATGCTACGTACCATGTATAGTCTACTCTAGAGATCTAATGGAAGTTCTTTGAAAATTCTTTTTTCTATGATATAATTTAAATACATCCTTTTACTCGGTTCGTTCAGCTTTTATTGACACTGGCGTATCGCTAAGATTGTATAGAGATAGAGATAGAGAGAGGGGGAAGGGAGAGAGAGAGAGAGAGAGAGAGAGAGAGAGAGAGAGAGAGAGAGAGAGTCTGAAATTTCGTATTGTACTGAAAGGCGTTGTGTTTTTCGCACGGTGCTGCCGGGTGAGAGAGTTCCTGAATTCTTCTTTTTCGACCGAGTAAATGGAGGAAAATGTGGTTGGTAAAAGAAAACCTCGGTGTTCCTTTGGAACTGGAGATTGCACCCAGGCACGGTGATGTATGAGGACGGGATTCTAGAAAAGAGAGATTGAACTTTGTTCCTAAAAGAATAGATTCGTTACGACAATCCCTCATTCGGCAATGAATACAGTAACGGAGAGAGAATAGCGCGAAGAGAGGAGAAAACTATAATAAAAATTAGCCGGAGTGGTTATTACTTTTTCTTTTCACTAATGTATACAGTATGTAGGTTCTTTGACAATTTTTCAAGTCCTCCTTTCTAATCATGACGTAATGAACGGAAAACACCAGTTGCGATTACGTTTTTATGAGAAAGGCCTAAAGTTGCTGCCGCTACCTATTCCCTTTGTCCCAGTAGCTTAGTCGCTTCCGTTTAGGTAGGATCTGCAAATTTAATAACGATCGAAATGTACCTTTTACAGATGTTCCGTCGCCAACGACACTGCCGGGAATTAGCAGCACTACGCCAATGCCGACTGTGGAGAGGGGTAAGTGTTTTGGTGCTTTAAATAAAAGCATTTTGACTTCGCACCCAACGTCACCACTGGTCGAGTTAATTGATTCTACTTCTGAAACTTTACAGTGGAGAAGAAGCAGCGTTCCAGGCAAAAAATTCCACCGAGTTCCGTGCCCAACGTTAACGAGGTCATGGATGCTTCTAAATCCGCAGCCAATAGAAATGGTACGTTGTTGAATTAAATCAGATTCTACTCTATGATCTAATACATTTCCTTCGGTCTGATACAAAATCTTTTCTCGCATTAAACTTCCTACCTTGAACTGCGGGAATACGTTAGGAAAAAAAAAAAAACTTATTTAAATATTCAAAGTTACGTTTTATATTAAAATGACTCGTTTTTCGCATTTTCTAGATCTGCGACTTCGCGGCAGGCAGAGCGACGAGAGTCGCAGGAACGATAATGACTTGAGTCGCTCGGCTGACGTCACTGGACAGCAAAACGACAACACGGCGCAATCGATGTCATCGACTGGACACGTTGGATTTTCCTTGGTATCGTCGGAAAGCATCGTTTACGTGATTTTGATAATGACGATATCGTAGTCGGTGGGGAATTATGAAAATGAAGTCCCATCGAATGAGAGACAAGATCATGGGCTGCGTCATTATTAGAATTGATTCGACCTAATTAACGTAGTTCATTGAAATTGGAAAAATATTGGATTCTTACTTCTTTCCAATATTCAAGATTCATCAAACGTACCTGCGAACGGTCTTTGCCGATCCGGATAATTAGAGACACTCGAGAGAGAATTTGTCTTATAGACTATTTCCTGTGACTCATTCTGATCCTTCGTGGTGATGTATATGATGTCATCTGCATCCTTGCGCCATAAGATCCCATACTCATTTCCCTTGTGGAATTCGTTACCGGAGTTTCATCAGAACGTTCTCACCACGCGGAAATTGCTCTTGACTCAGTACCTATCATCTTTGATGGTTCATCTTATCTGATACGATCCAAGATTGCACTCATTTCAAAATAATGTACGATGATAATCGTCGTCGTCAAAATGAATTTTCATATTGGACTTTTAATGTCTTTTTTTTATTATTAAATTCTGGACTGCATCCTGTCGTATTTCATTGGCATTTGCACCGTAAATGTCAGACTTAATGATCGTAGGTCACGCAGACAACAACGCGAATTTTTCTGGCTGAAAATTAAATTCAGGTTTGACGTGTCCCGTGACGTCACTCGCTCGAGACTTTAAGGATACGAGCTTATCGATTCTTTTAGCATGAAAAGTTTTTATTATTTTATGACAGACAGGAATTTTTTGTCGCGACTTCTCGAGTTTCTTCAGGGGTATCTGATTGATCGATAAATGAATTTCTGTCCAGGATCATGGTTTTGGCTTGGATGCATGTATGTGGTTATCAAAAGAAATCATTTTTTTTTCTCAAAATGTTCTCAATTTCATTTTTGATTTCATTCTGTGTTTACATCGTTAAGTCCACATGGCTAATTTAGACAATTCTTTTCATCTTGATTAATATAGACGTAGCAGCCTAGTCATAAAGTCAAAAAAAAAAAGGAACCAATTCATTTTACCGATAAAATCTTAAGAAGAAGGTATTTTGGAATCGTCTTCGTTTAATCTTCCGAACGTCACATATCACTTCAGTGTTTTTTTTAAAAACTATAGTCAGTGAGTCCTTTCTTTCGAAACTTACTTCCCGTATTGAGCTCGCAGCAAATAGTTACTGTGTAATATAATATTTTTATGAAACGTCACGCTCAAGCATTTCATTAGAATACGTATGGGGTATATATCATCGTCATTAATTAAAAAAATTGTAATCATTGTACGTATCCATGTTAACGTAAACGAGCATAGACGTATTTTAAGAATAATTAAAACGAAGCGACAGATTGTGTTTGTTTACGAGAAATTTTTAGTGTCATTGTGTACAGTGCATAAGATTCTACAGAAACTCGACACTAATAGGCAACGCTAAGGTCATTCGAAAAATCGTGTACATTTCACCAAGTTTTAGTACTCGAATGTCCCTGTACATAAGATCAGTAATACGCAATAAGAAACATATTGTAATGGGACTCTAATGTGATAAGGATAGAAAAAAAAGTGATGTAAATATTAACTGTAATCAATAATTCTTAGCATTGTTATAAATTGTCATTAAGACAAGCTGTAAATATTAATTGTTAGAAGTTAGCGTATTTATGTATATCAACATATTAACGTACTTTACACAGTTGCATGTGAAACACATGTACATAAGAATCGATGCGATTCATTTCCGACGAAGTGCATTTTTTTTCTTAGTATTAATATTAGGATTTAATTAATCATGATAGTGTCATCGGTGTACCATGATAACGCAAACCAGCCTATTTTTTGTCTACGGTTTACATTAGGATTTGCATATGAATTATCCAACGATCTCAATTGCTCGCTGCCCATTGAGCACACGTGCTACCGTATGACTCATACGAGTATGTATAATTATTTCTTGCGCTGTTCTGTAATTGGCGCGAAACACGCGTTACCTACCAAAGATTAAGTACGAATCGAGATTCTGTAAAATATTTTTTTTAGGCATCGATAAAGTAAGATGTATTTATTGTAATATTGTAAAATAATAACGCCTTTATGTATTGATCATGCGTATCACCATGTGAGCAAAAGAATTTTAGACAAGATATCACGCAAAGTCCCGTTAAATCATGGGACAACTGGACACTATGCTTTTTCAGTGTACCGCGTGAAATATTAATTCACAAAATAATACAGTTTTCGCATAAGAGATTTTAACCGACGATATATTTTTACCGACAAGTAAAATGTCGTTTAGAATGGCTACTGCGAAAGGCTTTTTGATATAATTCGTAACAAGCTTTGTCGTAGCTTTAGCTCTGAGTTTTAGCAGGATAATTATGCTCGTGACCAATATTCTATAACGAACGTAAAGTTTCTTTGATGCATTCAGCAGTTTTAACGAAGCTACCATAGAAACTCTAAAATAACAGGCAATTGTCTAAACTGGCAAATATATCGCAGCATCAATGAGGTCGAGTAATTGCGACAAAGCTTACAATCTACATTACGGTTCGGTGTGCTACAGGGAGAGATCATGATGAAAAGAAGATATTTTAATAGAGTACACTTTATTTACAATCGTAATCGCTTTTAGTTGTACAAATATAATAGTGTATTCGCATTAATTTTTAAGTGTAGGTATACAATTCTAAATTTATCATTAGATCTCAAAAGCTTTACACTGATCCATGTTACCTTATGTATCTCATAACGAGTGATACAACAACGACAGTCTCATGTTACGATATTTTTTTTTTGGAAGCTATCCACCTGCTTTCGAAAATTTTTCGACTACTCGAAATAGTTATCCAGGCGGACTTTTTTTCTCTCTTCTAATCTTATCTAATATTCGGATAATCTCTCTCTCTCTCTCTCTCTCTCTCTCTCTCTCTCTCTCTCTCTCTCTCTCTCTCTCTCTCTCTCTCTCTCTCTCTCGCACTCATGCGACTATCAAATCAGTTAAAATAATAAAATCTCAATGAATTTTGAACGGTCTCGTGTTATAAAGCTACGAGCGCCAAGTATAACGTATCTTTCTATTTTGTTGCAGTCTTCTTGGTACGTCTTTTTATTTCTTTGCTGCCTTCGTCACGTGCCAACCAAGTCCATATGCACTGAATGCTCACATGTGTACTTTGACGCATACGAAGGATGCATACGTCAAGGGTAGTCCCCCTTAAGACTCATAAAATATGAGACGGTCCTTCTGTATCTGATATAAATTTCTCTCATGCAACGTATTTGTCTATGAAAGCTGGCGATATATCATACAGATATATCGTATTTGTATCTACGTCACATATATCCTACTCGTATCTACGATACTCCGAAGCAGAGACTGAGGCGAGCAGAAAGTATCATAAGATCTTGAGGCAAAGCAAAGGCTTAACGAAAGTACATTGAACAAGTGTTATTGACATTTGAGATAAAAGAAAATAATTTTTTTTTTATTTTCCTCGTTAATCCGTGGTATTAATCATACTTGCAATCAACACGCTATAATGACGATTATTGTATATTTCAAGTAAACGGATGGAAACACTCATTAGGTTTACATTGATAATCACGAAAATAAGGTAAATACGTATTTTTCAGAAGCTATAAGAAAATCTACTACGGCGTCTAAGAGATGAATCAATCACTCGGAATACTGATAATACGGATTAAAGAAAGAAAGAAGACGCTCAAATTAGAAGCAGTTCAAGATAAATGTCTCAAATATATATTTACCTGACATTGGAAACTTATTCGATCTACGCGTTACGTGAATAAAACGTGTATGCCTGAATACGCGCAGGTTATCAGATCGTCACCAGCCTAGCGAATAATTAAGTGATTTTACTTAGCACGTGTATAAGAAGCACGGGGAATGCATCCTCTCTGTACACTATCGTGTATCTATTAATAGTCTTATTTAGTCGATCACTTATATACTTCCCTTAATTATCCAATTAACATACTTTCTATAGACAAGCTCGCTCACTCACTCCTAACAGGCGTGTAGGACGCGAATAATTATCTCATTGTCGCACGTTAATCGTGACCTTTATCGTCGCGTACATTGTATGATGATGATATTATCTACAATGTCAAATGATGCAAAAGATAAAAGTTGCATTCCTAATGGGAACAACCATGTATATATATTATAATATAGTTATATAATAGAGTTATCACGCAGTCAACAGGATCGACTCGCTTACAAAGCAATAAGTCCAACGCAACTGATAAACGTAATTACAGGAAAATTCGTGTAACAAATGCCAAAAAAAAAGCAGAACTGTCCAAACGATAAATCCTTCAGAGTATTTCGATAACTTCTATTATTCGTACAGTCGCATTGTTTTAGAAAAATTTTGTAGTTTAAAAGTTTACGAACACGATAACCAGGCGCTTTGGTATCGAAAGATTGATTTAAACAAATTTTTAAATTCATTGACAGCCAAGAACGTTGACAGGACCGACGCGCGAAAGGCCCTAAAAGTTCTACTCGCACGAAGCGTCGTTCTTGGCAGTGAAGTGCGAAACGACCGCGATTGAATAACTCAAGCGTATTTCTATCGTCTCGCTTGAATGCAGCCATTGTATCTTGAAGTGGCAGAATGATTTCTGAATAGGATTTGACGGCTGAATGTGAAAATACTGAGAATACCCGGAATTCCCTTAAGCCGAATACACATTTAACATCAGGGATGACTATTACAGTGGCATTGAGGATTGACATGGGTTTCCACCAGGATGCGTCACAGTTACGTCATTTCTATCTGATGGCGAACGATGCTTTATCACAGGATGAAGTTTCGCATCGATGAAGATCCGGGATATTCTGGTGAGGTGGCTTTCATTTTTTGTCTCTTGGGGAGGATGCGCCTTTATGCTGTACCAAATGGTCCGAGATCTTTTATGGCGAATCACTAGGGTGAAACGGGATCGATGATGGCCGAGGACGCTCGCAATTCTGTACCATGAAGCATGACGTTTGTTGCTGCTGACTTTAGGGTGATCCAAATTGAAGCGACGCCGCGTGAAATTTTCTTATGCATCTACTGTGCCGGTTGTTACAGTCTGGTTACGAGAATTGTTCATTGTTTTTGTAAATAAATTGTGCTCGACAATCGTATGACTTATTGCGATTCTTATAACCTTCCACACATCCTGTTCTGTACAATCGACTTAACTTTATTTAGTATCAACTAGAGTACTCCGTTACTTATTCGACATGCCACAGATCATAATTGCGTATCCGTCTTTACGATACCGATGAACACGTCTATCTAATTGTATCTTGCAACGTGGCACACTATAATGCCTTGCAATTCTAAAATGAATCCTCGCAAAGTCTGTATTATGTACATTTGTAAGCATTGTTTGTAAATGCGTGTCTTATAAAGTATTTTTTGGTTTCATTTTTTTTTTCTTTTTCTTTTCTTTATTCAAAGTATATTGTATCCTAGTGCCACTCACTCGTCGCTCGCGCTCTCTCTCGAGTGTTCTTCGAATTTAGCCAATGAAAGTTCATTACAGAAATAATAAGATAGCCAGATCAATCTTCGTTTGATAAAACTACTGTCCTCCCTCTCTCTCTCTCTCTCTCTCACTCTTTTTTTTTCTTCCTTTTCTTGACATTTAACACATTTCCCATTACACTCCATGATGCATTACACGTCGATATTGTTTGTTGGCTTCTATTCGTACGATGAATTTTCTGAATGCTCTTTCCCTCTTCTCTCTGGAGCATATGTGAACTACTTCGCACAGAGTGTTCCCTTTGATTTCGCAAGTCGATATTACTATTGGCCTTCTTTTCAAAGATGTTGCTTGTCGCAGCGAATCGGAATGTTCTCGCAAAGCTCTTTGCGTCTATTGAAAAATTTCGATGGTAATACATCAGGAATATCTTGAGGATCTATCATCCGTGTATTTCTATCAAGAGGTTTCTAAGCAAGGTGGCAATCTTGACGAACCGTATCTTCAATGACGAGCGAACGAGCTGCGATGATTATTCGATGAGATTTATCCGCTCAGACTGGACGAAGCGTTTGTAACTGTGGCTGATGACGATGAAGGCAAAGGATCACGATCACCGTGAAAAACGTTAAGCTCGGACAACATCTAAGGGCAAGCGCTCCCGAATCCTCAGCATCTTCGTAATCTTCGTCCGCGTCGCCTTTGCGTCCGCGAAGCTTTAGGTCTGCAAATGAAATTTAACGTTACTCAGAAAATTCCCATTACACTAATCTCTCCTGCGTTCGAATCAAATTTTCGAATAAGAAGAGTCCGAATAGACTTAGGTATTAAAAATAAGAGAGACATTCATCCCTTACCCCTCTCCTTCAGCATGTCCTGACTTCCTTCGATTATATTCCCCCCAGCATTTTTCCTAAGTTTTCCTGCAAGAGAAAAAAATATTTTCCTTATCAAAACATCCATAATCCTCGTCTATTTCTCGCAACGACACGCGTTTCCTTATAAGGAAAACGAATGACCACAAAGGATAAATGAATAATTTTCTCCCTAAAATAATTTTCATAAACACATAAAATTCGTTAAAAAATATACTTTGCCCCCTAAGACATTAAAAGCGCATTATATCCTGGCGACCTCCGAAATTTAGCCGCATATCCGACAAGAGGCGTGTCAGCACTGCATATACCTTTCATTAATATGCACATTTTCGTGATGCATTTTGCTGAAGTGCCTTTATCCGTTCCCAACATTATGTCGCGTTTCCATTTCACTGAATATTCATAGCTTCGACACATCTGACCGTGTATTAAATAATATATCGAAACAACGACCCTCGTAACCTCCGTTCCACGTAGTTCCACCAGTGCGCACGCCCGGACATATAAAGCAGTTTCGCAAAGGTTAGTTAAGTTATGACTAAGCTAATGCCGAGTTCCCTTACGTTTATAGTTACGTGAACCAGCCCTTAGTTTGAAACGAGCGGAATGATCGACCGAGCGACTTTTCGCGGTGAAGCTTAATACGCAAAGGCATAACGACGTCAAGAACGCAATGCCGTGGAGGCGTGTGACATGTTTGTAAATTGTTACGGTCTTACATGAGTGACAATTGTTTATTTCTTCTCCAAGACCTCCGAGAGCTTCACTATTTCCACTATACATTGTTACCATTTTTTTTTACAATTCACCTTGTCGATTCGGTGCACCGGCCAATGAAAAAAAAAAAAAAGTACTAAATCCGACACCTCAGTCACAGACTTCCAATACAAATGGAATTAATTTCCGGCAGATTTTCTAATTATTTAATCGATCGATCGATCTCACTATTTACAAAGAATATATAAAACCAGATTCGAGACTTAAAATTTTTTCTAGCGTCCGGCAACCTTTCGCACGTACGTGCTCATATTTTTTTGTTAACTACAAAATTAATTCCGCGATTCAAGAAAATACATAAAAATTTCCCATACACCTCACTACGATAGAACTCCTCTCGATGGCTCATCGGATATAGCACCGTTTTATCACGTCGTTCGGTGCATCGTTTGTCTTAGTTTCTTGCGCAATATTTATTTCTCTTGTTCGCGGTGCAGGAAACTTCCGACCAGTCATAAAAACATCGATTAGCCGTAAAACGAGGCAGGAGCATTATGCTTAAAGTTTTCCCATTGAGAGATGGACCTGGCAGAAAAAGTAGCGGAGGAAAGACTTTCGAAGCAAAAGCCGACGTGCCTCTTCTCTACGGTTAGCGCTCGCGTCGATACAACGTTGCTCCCCGAGCATGCAGACTTCGTTAATGACGTGGGTAAGTGTATTTTTTTTCTCTTTGGCACATCCCTGGTGCCTATAATTTCACAGGTATATGATCCGAATAAAAAGTTTTCTGGGTATATTTGGATACAATGACCGAACTGTTAGGCGGGTTAACACTCGGCTATATTCCTGTGCTATACGTCGCTACTTGTTTTACACTCGACGCTGAAGAAGAGTCATTGGGTACACTTGTCTTAACAACTAAGCAGGGTTAGGCGTATAATATATTATTTCGGACACGTACGCTCCCAGAACAGGGCGGGTACACTGTGTAAAAGCTTTGTGGGACACAATATGATGGTCCTCGGGAAGGGTCAGGCAAGTAGTTTGCATAATGCCTGTACATAGGACATTGCCGCACAGGTGCCAGAGTTTCCGAAACTCGTGTGAAAGGACTCCGGGAGCCGTCAGTTTTACGCGTTACCCAGCGCAAAAGAGGCTCGAGCCAGGCCACGGGCCAAAATGGCATTCAAGAGATTTTGGATAAAAGTTTTTCTTTAAAGCTGCTATCACACGTTGCATTTAGCGCTATGCTTTTTTATCGTATCGCAGAGCATCAACTTCTTTCTTTTTTTAACTCTTTACTACTTCTGTACGACTCTCCAAATCCATACTGAACACATTCCATGTATATATATATATATGTATATCACTGTACGAAAGAATCTATTCATTTGAATTTCCTAGACGCAAACCGAAAACCCTAAAGGAATGTGCACAGCCATGTTTACCTTTCATTTGAAAAGCTTCGAAAATTTTTAACAACTTTCCAGGCATGTGTATAAAAAATTTGAAAACCTAGGTAAAGAGACTATTAATTTTTTGCAAGCTCCGTCCGTACCTTCGCCTTCGACTGGCCATTACGAAAAGACTTTAACGACTGTTCACGGGTTTGAAGTTCTCGTCACGTCATTCGTTAATGCGTACTGAACCAATAGTCTTTCACAGTCGCCTTTTTCGATTTTTATGCGATTAGGTAAAAATTAGTTTGTCTGAAATGACAAATTTTTTTTATGTACAAAATTTATGTATCACTCCTTATATGGAACGAAGATATGTTTAGATTTGATTTTGAATTATTTTTTAATAATAAAATAACCAAGTTCATTGAAAGCGTATGTTATCTATAACGACTGTAGGATGATACGAGGCGTTCGTTTTATAGGGAATGTTGGTGGTTACTAATAAAGGGTTGTTTCTAGGGCGTAGGAGTATAATCAGTATTACATTGAAATCGTCGTCTGATGGTATTATATATGTATATATATATATATATATATATATATATATATATTTCGGGAGTATGAAATACACGGTAGGACTTACCGCTAATCGGATTGCATTAATATTCCCTAATAACTCCAAGCGAACGTACATGCGTCTGCATTTCACTTGCAAAGTAGCGAATCATCATTAACGTCTGATAAGTTGACTATCAGAAAGCACTTGTGTTTTTAGTCAAAGTGAAAATTTGTTTGAATATTACACAGCAGGGTTTAACCAGTCTTAAAATATTTCAAAGCGACAAAGTAAATTTTGAGTTTGAAAATTACGTGTTTTATGACACGCGCTAATTGGATATTGAAAAATGTATCCATTCAGTGTTCCGCTGACTGGGCTGGTTTCATTGAAAAATTCGATTTCATCCAACAATACTCCGACTGCCTTTCAATTAACCCAGAACAGACAAGATAGTTTAAGCAATTGAATAAAGCTGCTGTGATTTTTACTGTTGTGAAAAAAGTAGTATAATAATCATGCTCGTGTAAAATCATAAAGAAATTTTGTTAATTAGGTTTTTTTTTTGCTAAATTACGTAAATTAGAAGTTTGCATTTTTTAGATCGTCAGTAAGAAAAAAAACACGCGATTCAGAACGAGAAAGAAAATGGCGGTATCGATTTCCGGTCTCTGGTCATATGGATTTCCAGCAGGAACCATTGCGTGACGGAACAGTATCGCTTTGTCAATCTGAAGCTAAAATTATTTAATGTCTGCCAGTGGGAAGTCGGATAAGGATGGGCGCAAAAGGTATAAAGAGGAGTTTTCAAAGTGGCATCTTGCGAAGCGTGAGCGCTAATGTTTCCGCTGACAGCTGAGATCATTGGTTCATTTATACTTGAAGTCCACGGGGCCTGGATTCTCGCCTAACAAGATCAAAAGAATAAAAGCAGACGGTGAACTCGATATTTGGCGTTAGATAGATCGATCGAGTTAATCAGGCGCGCCCATAAATAGATTAGGCTTGGAATAAAGAAAATTTGGTAAGGTTTCGAGATTCAAATGCGGTTCTATAGTCGAGTCGTTATTTTGGTTATTAATTAAGTCAATTAATCAGACGACACTTAATCCAAGATATCACGTAAATGCGTGCAACGATTTCATCATTGATATTTTTTTTTATGATTATGACGTTGTTACCTCAATTATTTTCCCTTCCTCGTCATCAACTAACGACCTCGTTATATAGAGTAATAAATCGTTAATATAAATCATCTAATTCACGTCACTCGTACAAATCATCCTAATTCGTTATTATCAAATTATTCGAGGGCACGAATTTTCTATATCTGTTCTATTAGCCGGGACTTGATTCCATAAATGGATAGGTACGGTATAATGGGCATTTTACGACATGATTAGTTTCATTGTGCTGTTGCAACTGTCAATGACCTCAATAACGACGTAATTTTCCCTGCTTATAGGTTACAGGAAAAATAAAAATGATGGAATGACAAAATGATAAATAATGATTCTCACCTTTGTATTTAGTATCATTGGCTCTACCAGAATCGGAAGTAGCGCTAGAAGGTATTTCTGAAATAGAAATATCACTATAGAAGTCATAAATTTGATAGATGAAAATTTGCAATATTCAAATAATTGCGAAATCGATAATATTACATAACGAGGAGAACTTCTTACAGAGAGTTCCTGAGGAATCTGACTGCAGATCTGGTAAGCAGTAGATGGCACATTTACCAAGCAACCAATGAAAACTACTGGGTGTTCAAATTCATATAGTCGCCACCCTGAATGTATACATATACAGTCGTTTAAAGAATAAAATATTCTGTCTGGGGGACTTATTTACTTAAAAAATCATAGGAGTATGGCCCCTCGACAAGCTATTTTACTCGCGAATGAACTAATGATTTTCGTTTACGTGCCAAGTTGAACGGCATGAGCGAGCACCGTGCGAGAAATTCGCCCGGTAATAACAGTTGCGTGAAGACGAAAGAACAGACTTGGAAAAATAAGGGTAGGAGAGGGTTGATGGTTTTCTGGGGTGGAAATTTTTTCTCATAGCACAGACCTTCCATTTGTTCATCATCGTTCCTTTTATCCGTGCCACGTACAGTTCTGCAGGTTCAATTGTAACGAGTAGAGACTATACATACATACGTACACAGTCAAGTTGATATACAACTAGATTGGTTATCATTACGAATTGAAATAACGAGATGATAAATTTCAAATACAGGCAAATTTAATGGTTAACCCCAAAATCCAATTGGAAATTCTCCCCCTCCCGCCCATTCGTGCAATGAAAACTGGCGGTTTGTGGTAAAATCGTATTCCGGCAAAACGTTACCGATTTAACTCTGTATGCCAAAACATCCTGTAATGAATACACGGTCCGATAGACTCAGTACGTTGTAATTCGTTGATACGTTGCTAATTCACAGGGAATCTAGTTCGTGTGTACAAGCATGCGCGAATCCGTCAACCGCATTTTCACATCCAACAGGCAGAATGATTTGTGCCTCTCATTAAAGTCCGGCATAAGAATTAGCATCGTTAAGGGTACACTTCGACGGTGAGTAGTTAAAATAATTTTCCAAAGTGCATAATTCGTATGAAATGATTTTTTTCTATTATTTACCAACTATCGAAATTGGGTTGGCTCGTGTATACTCGTACTGTAATTAAAATGTAATTTACTCACGGTAAAGCTTAATGCTGCCGTCCGTGTCGCCCAATGAATTTCTCGAGACGCATTTGTATGCTCCGTAATCCGATGCCGTGACCGAACGTATGGTCAGCTTCATGTGAACTTTATACGAAGTGCCAAGAATTACAGGTTCATACTTTCCACCTGTTTTGCAAAAAAAATACAAATGTTGATTTATTTATTGTATTTTTAGGACTGTAAAGTGGTGGGCACGACATGAAATATTGCCACACGACGGAATCTTGTGTAGCTTATCTTTCCACGGAGTAACTGGACGATAAGAAATCAGTGACTTAAGAAGATCAAGATCGACATATTTTAAATTACCCGTAACACAATCTTAAGTCCGTCTCAATAATATCCTGGATATTTCTAAGGATGATAATGTCGGACTGTATCCGGGTAGTAGACACGTCAAAGAATTGTACAATATATTTCAAGAACCGTGATAAAATAGCGAAATATTGAGACACGTGTCCCGGACGTCAATAGGCAATGCAACTAGATCGGAGGCAGCTTTATTCGTTTTCTTGAAACGAAAAATGTCAATGGTAGATAAGTATACATATATATATATATATATATATATATATATATATATATATACGTATAGAGATTACGTAAGAAGGTAGAAAACCGTAGCATTACGACAAATGTCTGGAAAAATTCACTTGGTCGTTAAAGTAACGTCACAATAGTTCAATCAGTCTTTGAAAATGGCTTGAGAAATACTCGTGTCTAGATCGTTTTAGTATTCGACGCGCAAGAAGGTAACTTAACGTGATTTCAGTTTATAACGACACCATTGAGGCATTCCAGGCCTTCCATGGTACGAGCCACCATTGCCGTTGGCGTGGCTATAAATGGTCTAAAATAGTAACAGAACGATTGCGAATGCACGCGAGCACTACTTCGCGAAGGGATCGCCACCGTGCGGCCAATCCGGGAGTTAGCGCTCGTGGCGCTTTCTTACGGTCAACTATGGAAATACCGATAGAGATAGAGAACGCGTAAAACACGAAAGTGGAGCAAACATCGATGGCCGGTTTCTCGGTAGCCTTTAGCTGCTTCGTGGAAAAGTGTGCAGGTAGTTATTCAACGACAAGGGAGGATACGTGTGGATGCATATACGTATGGAGCTGGACATGTGAGTTAACCGTAACGAAATTCTAAGCCATTAAACAAACGTAACCTGCACGCATTTCTACGTACATCAAAAGTATGATGACCGTTAGAACTGAATTCGAATTTCGTGGCGTGACGTGTTATTGGTTTCGATACACATGCAAATACGTTCTCTACAATATAATAGGCTTATGGGAAAAGCATATATGCCAGCTCGGGCTACCCGTAAATCGCTACTTTATACTGTCCTCCACTATACGCATTCTGTGCTCTCATCCGACACGTGCCCTTCCTCATAAATGCCAGATAAAATCATGCTATATCTCTAACGTCGTACCGAATCTGGCAGCGCATGCATTATTCAAAAGCTAATTTCGTTCGAATAACCGGCTGAAAGAAGCCGCGTGTCCCGCGAAACGCTCAAATATCGGCACGTCTACTTAATAGGCGTAAGGAAATCTATATGGGGAAAAAAGGAAGATATGGGATGAACGAAGAAAAAGGTGAAGCCTGAAGAAAGCATATATATGAATTTGGGGAGTCGAAGAAATCGATCGCTCGTGTAAGATGTACTAAATCCTCTCTGTTTCGTGGATGGGTGTCTCTGAAGTGAACACTAAATATGTATATAAGTATATATATATATATATATATATATATATAGATTTATGCATATGTGCTGAAACATGTATATCTCTCGGCAAAAACGATCCGACGGATCGGAGAAGTCTTATTTATTCATCGACTCCATGTATAAGATAACTTTATTCGTTTTCTTTCTTCTTCCTTTTTTTATTCTACTCTTTATATCGATTTCTTCCAAGCTACTTTGTCCGATAATCAAATGACTTCGTACACGCGAATCCACCATTGACGAACTAACGTGACTGGATTATATCTATTCGATAAAGAGATTCGGATACTTTTAATCCTTCTCGTGTCAGGATTACCTTGCGGAACTATCTCGTCCTTATCCCGGGTCCAGTAGTTGATGGATTTTGGGTAGGCCTCGGAATGACACTCCAGCGTCATCTGCTGACCTTCCTTGGCTCCGACTAGCTGGTTCTGGATCCAAATCATCGGAGGGACTGTGGGAAATGAGTTGTCGTACGAGAACGGAATATAGATATAGTTGCATGAATATATATCCATTAAAAAAAGGAATACAAATAATAAGCTTGACTCTTCAAAGTCTCAACGATTTCTCCGACTCTCGTAAAAATTATATTACGTAAATCGCATTGATTGGTTGAACAAAACTTGATATACTTTCACAAAGACTTTTTACTTGACACGTTTTACGTACTCTTTGACAAACATTCTCAACTTTCAGCCATTCTTATGTAAAGTCCTGTTAAACCAAAGTTGGAATAACTTTGCCAACCGGATCGAAAATTAACTTCGTATTATTCATTGTTTCTTTTTTTCAAAAAAAAAAAGGATACTCGAATTAAAAATGTAAATATAAAAGTATGAAAAAAAATTTTCGATACGATGCCTGTTTAATTTTACATGACTATTAATTGAAATTTATTAATTGCTAAGTAGGTATGATTATTCAATATAATTATTATACGTACAATGAACAATCATCATAATCCTTTTGCTCACGGTAGGAGGCACGCCATTGGACGCTATACAGAGATACGGTCCCATGTGCAATCGATTGACTTTGGTGATGGTGAAATTTGGTCCATCGACGCTCATCACTGTAAATAATAAAAAAAAAATCAATAGGGAGAGCTACAGATCTCTCAATGTATAATTTATATACCGAGAGACATGTTTTATTAAACATGCTATTCATTAAGAAAATTGCCGGAGTGCCGTTAGGTAGCAACTTTTTCCGCGGGCCCTTCATTACGATTTAAAGGCACGTGGAAAAGAGCGTATATAAATAATACCAAAGATACCTCCCTACGGATGTACGGGGTAGTGTTCAATTAATTAAAAATCCAAGTGAATCGTGAGAGGATTGATAAACGTTGAAAAAGTTCAATTAATTATAAATATACATGAAAAATTATCGGCTGGTTATGTGTGTGTAATAAATTGTTGTTCCAGATGTTAATCATTCGCAGCCAGGATAAACATGGCTATTTACTAGCTGTATTAAATTGACTGTGAATGGTCAACGCCTGGAACAACAATTTATTGAATTATGAACCCTCGACAGGGAAAACTTTTATTTACACGCTTGGTGGATAGCGCGCGCGCGCGCGTGCGCGTGTGTGTGTGTGTGTATCATACACATATATAAAGGTACTATGGACAAAAAGCCGCGTCCATTAATGCCTCATATATACGAAGGCCATTTTCGGTCGTTTGGTATAGTTTTATCACAGTGCGTATTGTTTTACACGCACTTTCACCATTTTCCGTCCTGGCGGGACGACCGCACGCGAAGACTCCAATCCTTATTTACCTAAAAAAGAAATTCATGAGGAACGCGATTCCATCGGCCTCGCGATAAGGCTGTTTATATTTCTTTTTTATTTTTTCCAATGTGTTTGACGAAGTCCAACAACTCATCAACCGTTCCAATCTGTTTCAGCAAGGTAATTTAACGGCGTCAGTTTAACTCCGTAACACGGTTCTGACGCTGCATCAGTTACAGACCCGAATGCAGTTTACTGATTCAGAACTCGGCGGAGGCTGTCTAGGTTCAGACGGTAGCCGCAATTAAATACAGGAGAATATTTGCACGTTGCTAACAGACCAAACGAGGCTAAAGACGCGAGGATTAAGGGATGCTTGAAAAGCCCTGAAGTTTCTTCAAGGACCCACAACATGCACTATGAGAAAACGGTACGTCGTTTAATTTTCACCTAGAGAGTAGAGGGATGCGATATACTATATATACAATTGCAAGTATACTATCAAGTCTGAAGATGTTCACCCAGACTTCATCTCTGATTAGCTATCTAGACACCGTTCAGTCGGCAATACGTCTCTGGATGTATTCATTAATCCAAAGGTGGCAGCAAACGTTGATACCCATGCCGGCGTTGCTGCTGGCAGTGATGGTTGGTATGCCAGTTACTGAAATTCACCTTCGGTTGGCAGAAGGGTACGTACTCTGCTAATGAAGTAGCCAACATGAATACTGACCCCAATAGAGAGCCGTAGCTTGAACGCCGATAAGCCTTCGCCTTACTGCGACTGAACGTGACTAGCTGAAAGGCAGCCGTGACGTTCGCTTCTTTTAAATTAACCGGTTAACTTTTCGTTTAATCTCTCGTCTATAGTTGCAAATCTTATTTTCATTTTATTTCATTTTTCTTTTTTTTTTCATTGAATATTCTACCCTCTAAAACAGCCAGAGACAGTTATAACGATCGGCGGGGCTTTTGCAAATTAATTTGAATAGCTTAAGACGCAAGTACGGCTGGCGTGACTGTGGCGGGAAATTTGAATGGTCTATTTCGGTCTAGGTGTTACGATGGTTCTACCTCGCTTGTATAAGTGACGAAGCGTACAAACACCGCAAAGGGATGTCCCTCTATCTCAAATCCCTATTATTAATTCTTGCAGGACTCATATCCAGGAACGTGATCCATCCCCCCCTATGTCCGGTCCGGACTGTCGCTTCTCTGTTTGCCAATTTCAATGCAAATACAGAAGAGCTTTCTGCTTCTGCAAACGTATCACCTCTCTAACCCCTTGGCCTGGCTTGAACGCCAAATGTTTACCATCCCCTGAGACGTCGACTGGGACTCCACCGGTGAGCTGTGAATATAGTCCTGTTTAGTTTCCACGACACTTTTTTATTTTGTTTATCAAGAAATATTCAATACAGATTCTAGCTGAAAATTCCCTAGAACAAGAATACGCCTGATATACACCTAGGGATATATGTGAACCGACCGCTACAGCATCTCATGGGAATCCCTGTGTATGTGTATCAAGGAAATAAAGGATGAGATTCTTTATCGGGTCTTTGATAGGCTTCGATTTTCAGATCGCTCTATCAGCTTTATCGCGATTGTAGAAACGTGCTAGCGATTTCTGGTAACGTATCTGCATGATAACAGAACGGCGTCAGAGTGGTATTACGTGTACGTAGGTACAGAGGGAGAGACAAAAAAAATTCGACGCGAAACATTAATTCTACGGGTTAAAAAAAATCCGAGCAACTTGGCACTTTTATTTTGCCGAAAGTGGAGAAATACATGGAAATTTATTTATTCGAAGAATATTGCTGTATCCATTAACCGTTGATATTATCAGGAAAGTTTTGAGTTTCATTTCAACATCGATATGTCTATAATGAGACGTGAACATAACATAAGTGTATATTTTATTCATCAATGGCTCCAGTACATTAGCGAACGAAAAACTTTCCACAAACACCAATTTTCCATATAGCTTCAAAGTGCGAATTCAAGGTAACGTTCTTGGACTTACCTTGCTGTCCATTTCCAAGAATGATAAGCTGACCATCTTCTCTTCGCCAGGTAATGCTAGGTGGTGGGGATCCAGTGGCCGTACATGTTAAAGTCACGTTGCTTCCCTCGCGCACGACCATATCCGTGCTGGTTTGATAATCCAGGATGTCCGGTGGAACTGTCGATGAAATTAATGGAAAAATTATTTTATTGCGTTTCATTCGAATTAATAAATAATAAATTCGTACGCTCGACGATAACGGTCAGAGATCCATCCTCGTAGCGAGTCGCATACTCAGATTGTATTAGAGATTCACGAGTGAATCTCGGGCCATAGTAGATATTTAATATTCGCGTATGACATTGCGATTCTACGATCGGCATATCTCCCATAAATCAAGCCATTTGGATGAGGGTGCGTACCCTGCGTACTATGTATACACGATACGGTACGAGAATGATAAGGCGAAACGACATCCAGGACGTCATATCCGGCGGAAACAAACGTAACGTTCCCAAGCCTGCAACGAGCAGACCTTCCATTCTCCTGTTCCCATTAAAGTTGCCTTTCCCCCTGGCGAATAAACGCGTCCCTCGCGAGTAATGTCTTACTAGCCTGCCTACATGCGAATCAACCGTAGGGCGGTAGTTGCTAGGTAGGTATGGAGACGAAAGAGAAGGGGATGATTTTATTCCGCCCTACGGCCGGAACTCGATTTGCGGTTGAGTGCCCGGATGGCTGATGCTGAATTGGCGGGTCAGACCCCCCACCCACCCCCCCCAGCCGAGCTCTTCCACGCCTGCCACCCTTGCGTTTCGCATCAATCTGCTGTCCCCCTCTTTCCCACCCCTCTCGCGCTCGCTCCCTCCTACCCTCACGACTCTCACTGACCAACCAAGATCAGTCCGATTAACCCCCTTTTCCTTCGGACACCCAATACGATCGATCCGGATGCATCAGCCTCTCCCTGCACAACCCTTTCCACCGAATGCACTTTTCTTCCCTTTCCGAAAACAAACCCCATTCCAATCGAATCGTTCGACGCTTCGCAAGGAATCGCTGGGCACTGTTTACCGTAACGATAAAAGGATCGACCAGATTATTCCTTCCTTGTAATACTACCCTAAACTCCCTGATAGCCATTTCCTCTACCGTTCCATCTATAGCTATGTACATGTGTAGTTACATGCTAGCCTAACCCGTAGAAGGTAACGTGCTGTATCGAGGAGTCATCCCTGTGCGAGATTGCGCTAAGAAATTTGATCGGAGGAATTTACTTCAATAGATTGAACCTTTCAGGGTCGTATGAGAACGAAAGGCTCCTGGTATGTCGGTTGGATAACCACCTGAATGATATCCGTATTGTCAACGTTCGTGCTGGGGGGGAAGGTACAGCGAACAACTACAGTTTCGAATGCCAACTGTACTTTGGGATATTAAATTCTATCGACGTCTCTATTTGTTAACCTGTGGCTTTGTATTGGAGATCTTATTGTACGTGTATGTGGGAATGTACATTCATTTTTCTTCTATAGGTTCAATTAGTGAAATGCGAGCGCTCGCGGTAACTAAAATAATATGAAAGCTGCGTCCGTCACGTCCTTTCTCACGTGTCGAGTAACAAACTGAATTTATATATAAATTCCGTCCGTTTATTTTCGAGCACAAAAGCTCCGGAGACAGAGGCTCGACGGCAGCAACGGATGCTGGAAATAGATGATTAAAACGTAACTGTTCAGTTGAATGGACGTATTCGTTTTCACCTACTTGTTTCTATGTTTACATATCAGACACGCACGCGCTCCTCGTAGGCTCATCATGATTAACATGGATACGTTGTACAGTCATGTAAGCACATAATGGGTTATGGTGTTGAGGCGCGGCCATAATTTACTGAGCCAACGTAGGTAGGTACGTTTTCGAGCGATGTTTTTCAATTTTGTAGGTCAGTCAAATTATCAAAAGAGATCTCCCGTAAAGCAAACTGATTTCAATCAGTTCATTGTTTTTGGTAATTATGCAGAAACTGTATACACACAGATTTTTCGGTCTATTTATATACGTATTTTTTTTTTATTACGATGTATGCGTAATTTCTTATTTTTTTTTTTATGTTATTTTAATACATTCAATTTTCATCGCTACCAGCGAATTCAGGCGGGATTTAAATAAATAGCTGATATTACGTAATTGAAATGTGTTTCGCATTGTGACAGCGTATTCGTACGATAAATAATTCTCGACCACTAATTATGTTATTATTATTTGTAACATTGGGTTCGAAATTAGAAAAATTCCGAACAGACGGATAACAGTGTATTTAATAAAGGTATAAATTTTTTAGCATTCTATTTTACGCCATGATTTTATTGCTTTTCAGGATTCATGGCTCTACTGAAAACTGAACGAGAATGGTCCAGTTTAGAGGATTGATTACGCAATTTCTACTCGTTACCTCAACGTTGAACTACGTTTCGTTAAGAAGTATTTCAGTACCTAAAAAAGTTCCTTCGCCAGACCACGCGTGACCTACCCCATTTCTTTGGGCAAATTAAGCACAGACCTTCGTCTCTCTCTCTCTCTCTCTCTCTCTCTCTCTCTCTCTCTCTCTCTCTCTCTCTCTCTCTCTCTCTCTCTCTCTCTCTCGAAGGAACGAGAGAAGTTTTCCCTACGATTACGATAATTCAGTAAACTTCGTAGCGAAGGTGCAAAAAACTTTTTCGCCAGACGTCTAATATCGTAATACATTTCACAGTACTCGATGTACGAAGCATCGTTGCCCAATTAAGGAACAGCTAAGGATTTTCGTCTCTTTCATCAATTTACGTAAGGTCAAAATTACCGTAAACCAAATTGCGTATCTGATATTTAATACCGAAGGTATACGAGTAGCAAGAAAAACTGAATATTCACGTGGCATAATAAACTTGTGCACCGGTTGATCCTATCGAGGAAAATTTTGAAATTGAGGGAAAAAAGTCTATTATCCGAATATCACATTTTCATCCAGGGACGGGGACTGTGCGTGCCAGTGCCAGAAATCAGAACTGACGAGTAGCGCTACTACAAGTTTTATTACTTTTCTTGGTAGCACTTCAACATAGTCTTCCAATCTTATTAGGGAACCTCAGCTTAGAACTTTTCCTAACCGTAATTGCTATGAATTATTCATTCGACCAAAGCAAGTGTCCGACGCGAAACATTTCCTTCGTTTCTCTGCGACGTAATACGACAAGACAGGTGGTGGTGATCTTGTACAGAAAAAAAAAAAGACACAAAAAGTTAACGTTTTATCGAAAGTACAAAAAAAGAAAGTATCCCTGACAACCGCCGACATGTAGAACATTGGCTGGTACAGATACGTGCTAGATTTTTCGTTCTGACGCATGACTCTCGCAATGATTATACCAGGACAATGCAGCGCTGGACCGAATACGGGGAAGCTGGATTTTTCGAGAAACATTTCTCTTTGAAGCAAAACGCGCATTTTCAACTCGTTGCATACGCTTGGAGTCGTCATTTCCTTTAGAGTGCCTGTACAGCTACCGTATAAAACATTGGCGGGCTATTCAAATGGGAAATTGGTATTTCGTTTGTCGCAACGATGAAAATCCATCAGGTGCTTTCTTCTTGTCTCTCGAAGAGCTTCTACCGGCATTCACGAGCGCGTTTATTTGTCCTTTCTCGACCAACGTTAATGCTTTCCTATTGAGCGATTAGTCAACGATTCAACTGGGCCAACGCGACTCAAGGCTGATATACAACGTGTAAATTAATGTCTGACGTTTATTGTGTACTGAACAATTCAAAACGATATTGCCCAGCTGTACGTTTGCATTGAATGCCTAGCAGGAAGTTCTTCGCGGTGTCAGACATAATAGTGCAAAGTCCAGTACTCATTGATGCGTCGATGGATAACGTCGTATTCATGCGGACGAACCTACACGGAAATTGTACGAGAATCTATTGGGACGCAATGACGAATGAAGATGAACATGAACTGCGCATCGTCACGCCAATACATCGTATGAGCTCTGACGGAAAGTTCGAGGACCCAGTCGCGGCAAGAGTGCTGCAAGCTTTTCTAAATTGTTCAGGAACGTCGAAGCTCGCAAATTTTCCTCTCTTTTCCCTCTCTTATCTCTCTCGCTCGGTGCTCACTCCTCGAGAGAGTTTACACGACGAGGCACCAGAATGACACAACTGCCAACAAGTTTTTACATAATTGAATCTCGTCCTGAAACATGCAGAGCTTCTCTCTACCAAAGTGGAAAGAGAGGGCGAAGAGGTATGAGGGGGGAGGGGGGGAGGGGAAGGCGAAGAGGATGTGGCAAGTACTTCTGATTACTCTCGACGAGATCGCTCATATGGAATTACCTTAAAATTTACGTCTCGTAGTCAAATGCGTCGCTGTTGTTGGATAATGAAATTTATTCCCTTCAGATTTCCATTTGGTGACTGAAGTAAATGATACCCACTATCTGGATGATCCCGAACACCGATCGACTGTGTTTCAGGGTTGGCGATGGACCTATTTATTTCGTGACCGAGGACTGCTGCGTTTATCGTTGCGTGATCGAAATCAGGATAATGAGTGAAATCGGATTTTTTTTTTGTATCATAACCCTAGAGTAGGATTCTCCTCAAAAGGCATTTTTATCCTTTGCGAGAAACAACCTGAGAGCAGCCTCTTAGGTTGGTTTGCGGTTCGCCGTGAGCTTGTTATCTGTTATGTCGCTACGTAGGGTGAGACGACCCTTGTCTGACAGTGGAAACGTAGGAAGTCAAGAGTAAATTCAGCGGGGATGATAACTTGAGAAATTTGAGAAATCTAGTATTTTGTATGTTAATGACGGGTGGTGACGTCAAATTACGTGAAAATTGTTCTTTTTTAAATGGAATCTACCAGTACAGTCTTGCACGTGTGGAATGATATGATTTGAAAAAAAAAAAAATTTCAAGAATCTTCATAACAGAACCTCAAGCCGCATTTGCATCGCCACCTTCTTCTCGTCCTTGATATCTTATACACTTGTCATTCATTAAGCGACTGGAAGAGCCTTTTCTAACCACTTCCCCATCTTCGGGTTCGTTCCGCCCGCGGCAGTCCTTCGCGCCGTTACTTCACTCTAATATTGCAAAATGTGCGCAATCTGGAACACTACTTCACGGAGAAGAAACACTCTGATTCCCCGTAGCTCATGAAGTAATCGCACCGGCGCTGCGGGTTACCATTTTAAGGGTTAAAACGTAGCAGTCTTCTTCGTCCCTTCAGCCAGTTACAACCAGCACGCATAAAGGGGAGGTTTTCTCTGGGAAATTTATCGTAGCAAACTTGAAACAGGTATCATATAAGAAATTCATTTCACCCTTGCAGCACGTCAGGTGTGCACTGACACCCCGAACTAGTCACTCTAGAAATAACCCCTAAGACGTCGTACTTGAGTATGAAATATTGATTATCGAAAATGGGACTTGATAAATTATTTAAACAGGCCTCTGGCTGTCACGTGATTAACGCTACGTGTGAGTTTGAATTAGAGTTTCCATATAACGACCAAGAGCAGTGAAAGCGACCCCGTTAACGTTCTAATCCAGTTCCACTAGCATTCAAGCACCGGGTACACGGTCCTGAGCTTCACGGTTCACGAGCACTCAATAAAACTTGGGAACTGCCATAGAGGCCACTTTGTAAGTTGCAAGCTCGGTCCACGAACTTGCTTGCTCCTTACAGAAATCTCGGCAATGGAAGAATCGTATTTTTTTATATATTTTTTTAATTATAAAAAAAAGGATGCAAAGTGATTCGCGACTATGATTCGAATCGTTGCGACTGTATTTGGCTCTCATCCATCTCGTTGGGCAACGCTATGACTTCTAATTGTAAAGGCACGCTCAAGGGGATGATGTCGAACCGCAGCGCTTGTAGCAATTACTGGCCAATTAACATCGGACTCGAAAGAGAAAATGGAATAATAGCGTAACCCATGTATACCTGTAATCATCCATGGACTGTGTAATCAATCACGAAAATAATGACGGATTATGGAAAAAATAAAATTTGCTAAAAATTTTATATTTCTCTCAAGCGAGGGGTTTGAATTATTCTTTTTTGAAAAAGAAAAAGAATAATTTATTGCTCTATTCATACCGGATACTCTGCGTTTTAAATAAAATATTTTACGTGCCATCTCGCGTCTCTGTGTCAACCAAAATCAAATTGGTATTCCGGAGATACAGAGGTAGCTTGTATCCCATCTGTAGCAATTTAATCCCGTGAGTTCCCTCAGTACTTCGCTCTAGAGGATTCCTACATAACCGACCGGCTACCTACAGAACTTCATCTCCCCCATGAAATCACTTCGTGTCTTCCTTTTCGCTGCTCCAGTTGAATGAGCGACCTGAGTCATCTGGCCATAGAGAGGCGTTACCTCTCAGCCGTTCGAAAAGCTTGCTCAAAGTATCGTAAAGATACTTCAGCAAGTCGGCATCGAGATACTTTGAATTTCAAATTTCTAAATACTAATAGACTTCGAGTATCCAAATAATATGTTAATACTTACCGACGACCTCCAAGAAACCAACTTGACTCTTCATTGGATCGGTATTGATCTGACACATGTACCATCCACGATCAGACTCCCTGACTTCACGTATGTGCAGAAACCATGTGTGATGATCGCTGTGCGTCACTCCGATTCTGTGATTCTTCGTGATCACGTGATTGGCTATGGTCAATATAGTCTGGGTATCGACTCGAAGCCATGCTACCTGTAACATAATCACGTCGTCTTATCAGTCTAAGTACTTTGGAAAAAGGCTTCGAGTATATTTATTTACTACGTGACGGTGCAATCGCACTCAATTTTCAAATCAACTCAAGCAGATAAGTTTACGAGCAAAGCTCGAGGTTGCCTCTGGCTTTTACGAGGGAGAATTTTGTATTCGTCGGTATAGCGAATCCAGTTGGAACGTTACGTAAATCAAGCTGTTAACAAAATTTCATACGAACGAACGTACTGAAAGCTATTCGCACGTCAATCCGATTCAACTTGTTCCGTATATGGTTTTTTGAATTGATAGTTTCACCCATTTTCTACATTGATAATATTTTTACGTGTATAGCAGCATTATACCAACCCCTGTCAAAGACATGGAATAATGGAATTGCTATTTCAATTTAGAAACATTTATTTCGTCCCCTATCAGTTGGAGCTACAAAAGAAACCACGTAAATACGGATGCGATTGGTGGATGTCATATATTTTATTCGTATTTAATTAATTCAGTTTTACAGCTCACCGATTGGATATTAAGAACGACGATTTATAATTGACCAACCAGCCCAACGTGGATATTGATCATTGAACAATATGAAAATATTAATTATCCTCTTTTTCCTCCACGAAAAATATTCTCTCTTCGTTTAAAATCATTTCAACAGCTCTATTGCTTCCAGTCTTCATTCTTTGTGTATTACATTTGTTTCCGGACATACCACTCAAAACCCATATCATTTACGTTTGCATACGGTGTGGCTGACAATTTTCGTCTTATCGTAGCGATACTGAACATTTAGATTTTCAAAAACGTTAACATATCAGCCACGTGTGACAGCCGTCATGTTATAGGAATGTAAACAGCAATCACGACATGGTACTGTTGAAATTCAACAACCAGTAAAACGATAACGTACGATAACGTCTTATGAAATCAATAAATCACCATGGCAAAAAATGTATGAAGAAAGAAATAGTATTGTAAAAAATCCCCCCCTCCCCCCCCGCCCCACCCCAAAAAAAAGTAAGAGGAAAATCTCTGAGAAACGTAGATACTCTTCCTCGGCGTTAAAGCTCTCGTTTTTCGTCGTTTTTCCGTCGCCTTCCTCGAGTAGAGATATCAGTGCTTGGGGTGTACCGGAAGTCCAGCTGAGAAGAGGGTACGATCGGATTAGGTTATGGAAGCGGAGGAACAGGGTTCGGCCAACCTAGTCGGAAACACAGTGTGAACTATTGCATTTGATATCCACTCGAATGAATAGAGAGGAGTGGCGGGACCCAAGCACACGTGGTAGTCGTGCACGTGTGTGAATGTAGCTAATGCCCCGCCGCGCTTCCGCCAACTATGATAACCAAATATTTACGACTGGTCCTCGAATTTCTGTAATTTACAGGATTAAGCTTTGCCCGTATGCAACCGGAGGGCTTTTATGATCCTTCACGTTTTCCAGCGAGTTGAGCTTGGAATCGTAAAAATAAAATGCGCGGAATTCCCATCGATATCGGTCGCCGCTACCCGGAGTCTCCTTTAACCTATATCGCAGCCATTTGCTTTTAACCTACCCCTTTAAGCTATAAAAAAAAGCCAATACGACACACACCGCGTGCCCAGTAAGGAATACATACGAGTTGTAATCATAAAAGGGACCGAGCAAAGTAAAAGCACGTACGCCGATTATCTTACGGAGTAAATCGTACAGACCATATGCATGTACACACATGCTTATATCTAAATACTTCATCTCGTAAACAGTTTCCTACTTAATATTGATGCTGAGCGTAAAAGGATCTAGGCTAGATTCACGATATTATATGAAATTTTAGTGATGCAATAAAAAACGACGGCATATGTGAACTGTCACGTATACTCATTAAATTAACAACGTATCGATAATCAGTCTTTGGACTCACGAGGAATCGCGCAAGGGAATCAGAATTATCGATGTATTCGTCTTAATTAACCGTATATCAAGTCATAGATATTTATTCATACGCTGTCAAAATACCTATCAGTACTCGTGTCTTCTAGGAATTATGTGAATTTGACGTTATAGAGGTTACGATGTTGTCATTATTATCATTGTTATCAATTAACATTGTAACCATATTACCGAGTTGCTCGAAGCTTGTCCACAAGCGTCTTTACCACGAATGATATAATAACGAATTCGTCGTATGTCTCACATGAGTAATAGCATGAAATTTAACAATGTTACACGTGCAAAGCGAGCGGTACGAAATTCCACGTGAATATCATAGTTCAAAAGGTCGACTCTAGTTTTACGACAGGTCGCAGGTTCGACTTCGATTGAAGCATCGCCCCCGGGATCTTGACTAGATATATTTCACCTCGTTCCATCTGCATTGAAATAAAGTTAGCGAAGCGTAACGCGAGATTTCATCTCGCTTCCACTTCCCGATGTATCCGCACTGTACAGATCCGTGACACAGTCCACTTCAAAACGAACGTACATGCATAACACTCGTCTAGCAGCTACTACCGCCTGTAACAAAATTTTCCTGACTGTGAAATGAAATCCGCCACTTCGTTCCGGGACATCGGATCCTTTGCCACACGAGTGCTCTTATCGTCTTTACTCTTAGCCTGACGCTCGTAAAATTACCGATCCTGTATTACGTGACTTGGACGGAGTTACTTCAGACGCCATTATACTCGGTCGTTGTACCACCTTCCTTTTAGAATTCGCCTTTTTTTTTTTTTTTTTTTATCGAAATCAGAGAAAACGCAATTACACTCGGACGCGATGCTGCTTTATCGCGTTCATCTTGAAGTGGGTTAATTATAGTTTTAATTCAAAGTGCACTCGCGGTGCAATAAATTTCTGCACCACGAATTAATATATATTGATATACACGTGTATACGTAACCGTGGTGTTACAAGGAATAGAGGAAATTTGATATTAAATTGTTTAAATATTTAAATCCAACGTATTGCCGGATAATTCTTAATAACGAAGTGACTGCTCGGACGAATTACGAAACCCTCCCTGACATTCGGAACAGTTAACACATAATTTAAGTGGAAGCGCGAGGCAAACGAAACGAGACGTCTTGCAGTAATGATGGATTTTTGAGGTAATTAAAGACTTCGTCCTATTGTCTCCGACGTAGACTGGCATTACCTAATGTCCTAGGAGGATGTCTCACGGGACTCGAAATGTCACTTCTAAAATGTCATATGACTTTGTCATAAAATATTTCACGGTGTATGTTATACTTTGCGGTTTATATCGTTCCGATCTCGTCGGCCGGCAGTGCTTATCGATATAGACATAAAATAAAGTGTAATAAGGATTTTGCTTGGGTTGCATATTCACGTATGTATATATATATATATATACCCTCATACAAATGACGAATATACATATACATATATATATATATATATATATATACATTCTTCATCCGTCGAGCTATATTAACGAGCGACTCCCAAGGGCCAATGAAACAACCAAGAGACGCGAATAAATAGAAATTTCACTAGCGTTAAAAAAAAAAACCGACGAATTCGGTATGTCGTTAGTCGTGAAACGACGTAGTTAGAGACAACGGGATAGAGACAAGAGTAATTCAATTTAATCAATTATAATTTTACAGTAAATTCCGTAAAATCTCGACAGACGATACGCTGCAGTTTTCAATGCATTGATATTATATATATATATATATATATATATATATATATATATATATTAGAGTACCAATGGCATTATGCGTCAGTGAAACGCACCAATGGATACAGAGAATTGTGATTAATTTACTTTCATTGTACGGACTCTCCCGTTAATAAAAGAGAGAAAGAGAGCCCACGTATTATACGTATCGAGTCGACGTTAGTTTGAGCAGAGCGGGAAGAGTTAAATAAAATTCGCAATGAAAAATCGTATCGCAGAGATATCGTTGTCGGACCGTATGTAAAGTAGAGAGAGGCACCTCCGAGTCCTACGGCATTATATTCATAACGAGAGAGGTAACAGAGTCGTGCTGTTATCATCAGGGTTACGTAGAGACTCGGGCCCGAAGTCGAGAGGTGTCGTTATCTCTCCATCGTGACACTTCAAGCCTTCCGGCGTGACTGCAGCCGTTATCCGTCATCTTAATGCATAGCCGGAACCGACGCACAACGGCTTTATAAACGACACGATTATTCCGTTCCCGGTGTCGGACGTTGGGGCTTGTCGGCTTCTCGGCTATCCAGTGCCTTTTATATAGGACACGTCCATTTGAATTTCATCGTACGAACATCCTACGGAATACTTTTCAATATATTTTCGTCAAAAGGTCCAAGCTCTTTCGATGCAGCTGCATTGCGCTTCTTCGACTGCTGCCGATACGAGGTTCCGTAACTGCCGTTTGTATAGCTACGCTGGGTACAGCAGTGTCTGAAAAAGTCTATAGCACTGCCTTCGCTCCTACATGGATTACAGGCCATCTACTCCTGGAAAAAAGTCTACGGGATAGGTAAAAAACAGATACGGCTCGGTTAAAGAGCTAAGAAATTGTAACAGCGTGCAAGTTTTCGAAACACAGCGAATCTACACAGATAGGAACGCCGGACTATTTTAAAACCGACGTCAAATATGCAGGTAAAACTTTTCTTGAAAAATGAAAAAGCACTTTTCCTACCGTTTCAATAGTCCCGGCTGAATTCGCTGTTCCGTTGTTGTTTTCATGAAACATTTGCGCGCGACAGTCAATCTCGAATTACAGAATTTCAAATGTATATAGGTATAGTAAACGGTGAGAGGCATTTCAGGGATCTTCAAAGAGTCGTGAACTAGAATGGAACCGTCATACAGATGAAAATGATATGAAGCAGGCATTGTTTGACAAATGATAGGAAAAAAATAAATAAATAAAAAAAACTGTTCACGATAAAGGAAACAAAAAAAAATTGAATGACACAACGTGACCCTTTGATCTACGGCACGTGGTAAGTCCTGTCAAAAAGGTATTACATACGTTAAAAATTTCTATACGGACGAAGAGGATCCTGCTTCAGTTCAGTCACGAGCCGAACGCTTCTTTTGTGTACGTTTACGTGCTAGCGAGCCTGTGTAAAACAAGGACAAGCCCTGAATGGGAATTTAAGCCGGAAAGCGTGCCACGATCTCGTAACGGCGTCGGGCCGCACTTGAGTAGTTGCTGGCTCATATAGAAACGAGCCGTTGCGAGTTATCTTGTTTTTTAATGAATGGCGCGACTCGCGCTTGAATAATAATCCCCAGATCGACCAACTTGCCTCGGATTCTCCATCACGTTTAACGCTTGATTTATTATCACTGCTGTTAATGCGAGAGCCTGAAGTGCAAGGGAGTACCTAATAAAAAGTCGACCCCCGAAGAGTTAACTACACTGCTCTGTATCCATCTATATATATAGCGCTCTCTGAGATTACATAACATGACTAATGTCATATAAATCAAAGTTGCATATGTAAGGTACAAGTTTCAGATTTTCATACATGGGACCGTGATATCCGGTCAAGTGCCGTGACTCCAGGTCGAAATATAATATGGGACACCCGTTAGGGAAGTGTGCTTCAATATTCCATAGGGACGCTGGACCTGCATGGGATGATGCTGTGTAGCGAGAAGAGGAGCCAAAGTTCTTTGGGAGAACGAAGCAAATAACATCCTCGATCTTCCAAAGCCGTTTTGACCCACAGAGCCGCGTCAAGTGGTTACGAGAGTCAAAGGAATAGGCTCTGCCTTGGGTAAACCTCGAACATCCGTCTGATGAAATTAATGGACCAATTAGGAAAATGAAAATTTATCTCGCAAGATGTTAAGCCGATTGTTCTTTTTTTTTGTAATATTTTTTATTCCTTCATTTTATACCTTCGTCTATCTCTGATTTATTAAGACAATACTCGTCGAAAGTCAATCGGAGCTTGAGATCCTGTGGCTGCGACCTGCCTCGAACGATTAGTAATCAATCGATCACCAAATCCTCGAGCAGCCTAAGGACGAGGATTAACTTCTTTAATTTTTTTTCCTAGCAGTGACGTTTGTCATGCCGATTGTTCTTTTTTATTAAGATAACGTGATTTATATATTTTTTTTAATTTTTCATTATGACGTTTCTAGGTTATCTATTCCAGTGTTCCATAATCCTTAATCCATACCTTATATCGTACCTTCCAAATCATCGAACCCGTTAACACGCGAGAGGATCGCCCCAATGATCTCTCGTTCGCGCAGAGATAACATTTGTTATGGCTTCGACTTGGGATCGTTCGAGATAGCTGCGCGAAATCTTCCTGGATTGGTGAAAGGGCGATCATGCTGAGCATTCGACCGGAACGCATCTCTGATACGAATCCAGCCAAATTGGACAATTTGTAGGGATGAAGAGTTGTCCAGTTCTGATGCCGAGCACCAACCCTTTAGCTGCTTTTTTTTTACTCTCAAACTCTCAGAACGAGATCGCACCAATATCACTTCAAGTGAAACATCCTCGCAATTGATAGATAGCAGGATATATATATATATATATAAAATATGAATTCTCAAAGTTAATGTTACACGAGATAAATTTTTTATATTTAAGCGAAATTGCATGGAGATTCCAACGTATATATTTACGACCATTAAAAATCTGCATAGACTCTTCAAGAAAATGATTGTCTTATTGCGTGCGTATACGTATGGCGAGCATCGTGTCTCCCAAAGAGCCATGGGGGATGTGGAAAATAACGAAGATGAAGATAAAATGTGCAGTGCTGCCGTTATTCAATTAGCTCCACTTTATAGAGGCATATATACATATACATACGCTATATTATTATACAGTTTATTGCCAGGAAGTGGCAGTGTGCGCGATCCGCAAGTTCAACTTCTTTAAGTACTTAAGTACGATTTCTCGAGCTTCATGACTTATGTGGTCGCGCGGTGGGACTTTAATGGAAGACATTAAGATTCCAACTATCGTGAACCGCGCGTACTTCCCACGCGGACGAGACAGCCAACAGCTGGACGAAGTTCATTAACAACTCTTAATTATATATTCGCGAAAGTTTGCATACACATATATATATATATATATATATATACTGTATACATGAAAGAGGCGCGTATTTGCGGCAGTTAAAAACGGGAAGTTTTCATAACCGTGTACTAAGCATTCGTTTCCGGTATCGATCGTAGAGACTCGTTAAACTTTCATAGTCTATTTCCATGCAATTTTCGATTAAATCTCCACGTCACAAAAAAAAAGTCTACTATCGAAAACGACGAAGGGGTTTAATCATAGGCGCATTCAACCTGCGTATCCCTGTTGCGATACGCGTCGCTCTCCGAATACCGGTTGAAAATTAAAAATATGAACACAAAAGACTTTCAATATCCGCCAAAGCGAAGCCATTCGGTCACCTACGTGGGGGGAAAAAAAAAACAAGTATCTTTCGATATTAAGATATTCAATGTTACTGAAAGGTTTACCTTGTAGCCTGCCAAGTCCTGAACTATGCACGAGAGTATAGCTTCTCTTCCAACAGGAGCAGTGACGTTGGCGATGGGCTCCTTGAATTTGGGATCTGAAATAAAGAAAGAAAAAAAAAAGGTTAAATCCATTATTCATATAGCAGTGAAAATGAATTGGAGGTAATGTCAACCCCTTGTCTCTCTCTCTCTCTCTCTCTCTTTCTCCCCTTCCCCCCCATAGTCCACTTCATAGAACGCGTTGGATTCGTAACGTATTTGATTTAGACAAGAGCGTTACGAATTTTCAGGTACTTATGGGAAGCGAATATGATGGCCGTTACACGAACTTATAATGCAATGATGCGTTATGCCGGTAAAGGAGGGGTTGCCTCGAGCCAGACACAAAGTGGCGCGTGCATGGGGTTGAACTGCCCTGTAAGGTCCTGCAGGGGCTGTTAGTGCAAAACCTTCGGGAATGGAGTTAGGGGTGGTAGGTATGCCGGGTAAGACTCCGAACGATTCGGGGTTGGTTTCATAATGGGAACATAGGGGAACTATAATTCTATCGTACGTCTATTCCATTGGTGCATATGGAGCCCCTGCGGGAAATCCTAGAGGATTAAGACTGCACTCCATGGCTTTGATGGATAGCTACGTTCCAAGTGGCAGTTCCGTTAAAGTCCTCTGTCATAATATTAAATACTTCGTGTGACGGATGACCGAACGATTGCGTATTGATATTTCGAATGGAAGTGCAGTCTCCCGTGCACGACGGCTCCGGCAGTCGTTAAAACCTTCAAGATCATTGGATTAATTGGCGGGAACTTTCATGAAAACCGTACACGGATGAATGCGCTTTTGAGGAAATTCGAGAGGGCGCCTTTGTTCCCGGAGCACGCGTCGTGCCGCTTATTGCGGAACGCATTGCACTTGACTATATATAAGTTTTTGCCAACCGGATGACTTTTACTTTATGGGATTCCATACATTTTTCATCCCTTTAATAATTTCGAAAGTGAAATAAATAAAATACACGGCCCGTGACACGTCTCATACGCGTTGAGAAAATGCGCGTGACGTGGAAGATGACGAATACCTCAAAGTTTTCGCTGGATCATTTCTCTGCGTCCTGAGGCTAAAATTCAGAGGAGCCGACACTGCCGGGTTCCTTTGCGACCTACGAAGAAATTCGAATTTTCTATGTTTCCCCTCCCGTGAGATTTTATATACTTATTTATGTTGACGGTATCCCGAGGACTTTGCAATGGCCGAGCCCGCAAAGTACCCCAAGGAGGAAAGGATCTTCTCGGAGACACCGGATGCTTCCCTCTTTCGCCTTCAAGAATGCGACATAATAATCTGCCACCCTCGGCATCCCCACGGTGTCACGCATTGTTTTCCGCTAATGCTTCTGGAATTGGCAACCCTTACGAAGATCACTCGACGATTGTTAACCCTACCCCCACCCTCACCTCGAGTAACTATCTTCATTGTCACCTAAGCTCATCGTCATTTTGTACTTAACTTCGAGTCTCGCCAAACTCCCCTGACTTAGTGCTCCATCATGAATTAACATAGCGACAAGAGGCTTCCGAAGGAATTAAAAAATGAAATGTTGGCGGGATTCTACTCGAATCAACTTTTTTTTTTATTCCTTCGTCGCAAAAGTCCACGTTACCTTTGCCCCTGTCGACGTGACACCCGTACGAAACAAATACTTTATTACGGATTTAGATTTCAAAAAAAAAAAAAATCAATTCCCGTCACAGAATGTTTTTTGCTTTTAAAGAATTGACATCGCACATGTGCAGACACGTGGCACCAGAAATGATGTAATTTGGTATTCGAATCTGACGCTCGTGCCTGAAAGACGTCCCAAGACTAGGGGACGATAGACACAAAGCATCAAAAGAATCGTAATCCAACGTGACGTCAATCATGCACTATACACTTTTTCTTATTGTATCCCCCCGCCCCCACCCCCAAAGAAAATCCGCTAAATATAGATTTGACAATCTCGCACGTGTCTCGATTTTCTTCGTATATCCTTCGATGGAATTTTAACATGGGAAGCCCTTAAGAAAAAATGACACGTGTTCAGGTGTGTACGGTACCCGTACACACCCTTACGATTCCACAAGTGTTCGTGGTTTACAAAAGATTTCGTATTCGTGTGTGTATAGATATACCGTTATGTATACATAATTAAATTTTCGAAAAAGATATTTTCAAATCAAAATTCTGATTCGATAAATAGCGAAGCTAACGACAGTGGGTGATCCGAAATGACGGCTGGTCGGAGACAAGTAGGTAAATATTATTAAATCGATCAGACTATATCGGATTACGGAACGATACCGTAGACCATATAGGGGAACAAAGCACCATACCTTATGAGGTTACACTGACGGCTTATAGAGGGAGATGAGGGCCGATTTATTTCTTGTTTTTCTTCCCGAATTTCATACTGAATAGACAAACGTTTGCTTTGTGTACGTGTCCAGGCGAGGCCTTTTAGTCGAAATAAGTCTGACATCGTAATCCCGATTAGCGATTATTGATTGCCCCAATACAATAGATATGATCGATCAAGTATATCGCTTAGAATGTATCGGTACTGTGTTATTACCAGAGTGAGAATAAAAAAAAATGTATCACCCTTATATTCGTAGCCTGGAAATTTATTCCTGTAAACATCAATTTATTATATATAATATAATGGTTACTGAAAAAGTTTTAATTAACGGAGAAACAGGGTAATAGAGGAATCGTTAGATCTTGTTTATTGCAATTGTAAGTCGGATATATATATATATATATATATATATATATCGTCTGCACTCAAAAAGCATCTAAGCGCGTTTACCTAAATATAACGTCCCAGGCAAGATTACACTAATGCTCTCGCGCATTTGGACTGTGCATAAATGTAGCCAGTTTTTTTTTTGTTCGAAACTTTTTCTTCCACTCGCCAACGGCAGCTAAGGGTGTACCTAAACCTAAACGTTTCTTTCGAAAGTAATCTTCCTTAATGCGTCACGTGTTTTCGCACACTGCCATCCAGTGGTAAAGTACAGTACTGCTTGCTTGTACCACTACCCGAATCCTATTCTCAGCGCCTCAACCAAAGCGCACGCGTTCCTCTATATTTAATCTAGCTTAGAAGTCTGTCGTCATACAACCTCGACAAGATTTATTAAGCGGTTCCTCCTTGACGTCAAGGAGCCTCTGCCAGACGGAATGACTCGCGGTATGTACGAGAGAAAATATAAATTTCTCAGTCTCCCATAGAGGTAGAGAAAGTTTAAGCCTTACGAAGCAGAGATTGAATAAGGAAAATAACAGTTGAGATTTTTGTTTTGTTAACAGATGCCTGCTTTACGAGGAGCCAATAATTTTTAACTAGGCTTGAGCTTGTTACCGATAATATATATATTGTCTGGCTCGAGTAATAAAATCGAACTAGAAGTTTGATTAAATTAAATATTTTTTATTCGATTTATTCCACGTCGATCTTACAGATCGTTAGTCCGTGGTTCCTATAGTCATTGCTGCGGGTGAAAGGTGGAAAGGTGATGCTGCAAATAAGTTTTATTTTCATTTACCTTAATTGCTTGTGCTAATTATTCCTGCGTGATAGATGGTCGGGCTGATAACTTGATGAATGAAAAGTTTGGAGTAAGTTTTGAATTACTTGAATTACTAGTTAATTATGTGTAATTAGAAAATTATATTGTACTTTACATACTAATGAGTCTGAGATTTCACTTTAGTATCCTTGTTGATGATGTAAAATTGATATGGAATAAATAAGGGCATTTATACCTGTGCAGTACCTTATGCTATCAGTATGCTGGAATAATCGTAGCAATTCGTTTCACGATATCCAATTACCATTGAAGCTTGTAGGCATTAATTTGATAATCAAATACGCGATTCGCGTTACGCGTGACAAGTAAATTGTATTTTGACAATCTGCAAAAGCGATTTAATCGCTTAACGTACGTAACGTCGGTATACTTATAAACGTGAACGATTATTGGGAATGATCACAAATCCATCAGTAATCGATACCCGTCACAGTACTCCTGGATAAATTTATTTTTGGATAAAATAACTTGTACAATTTTTCAAAAATATTTTTCTCAATAACATTCATATTTCACGTACAGACCTTCGCTTTGAAGAACGCAAAATTATGCTTTTCCTTCAAATACCGTATTCGCGGAAAGGAATCTAAAATGTAAAATTAACAAAGATACGGAACACGCTAAATTCGTTTCTTTGATTTTATCCAATATCGAGATGACTGTTACTCGTATACAAACATCTAAAAATATAATCAGTCCCCAAATATTGCCATACCCCTCATCGTACATATTCCGCTGATTATTTACAATGTTCCCAATTTCCTAGCAACCATCTCCGTTCAATAAAAATTAATTTCCATAAACCCTCGACATACTCGCTACTAGAATTTTCATTGAAAATCCGTTCCACGCGTATCGATAATTTGAAAATTTACTACTCGAGTCACCATTTTCATTTTTATTATTATTTCGACAAAATTCATCCGTATTTTTCATACAATCCTTTTGCTATTTCAAAAAGATATTTTTTTTTCCCCACGGCATATAGTATTTCGTTATTCGTATTCCTGTACGAGGTTTATTATACAGTACATGTGTACTGTAAAGGTGCAGGTGAAAAGGAGTAATATAACGGGCAATAGAGGCAACCATACGTCTGCTACTCATTCAGGCACGTGAAGTAATAAAACGTGCACGCCGTCGGGACGCTCGCGCCACCGGGTTCTACTTGGGTGCCTAGTCGTGAGCGTACGGTACTTTTGAAGATGCTGTGGGGACGACGGGGCGAGCCAAGAGTGGAAGCTGAGTAACAGTAACAGGGATGAAGTAACTGCTTATATCCAAGATCCAGCAAAGGTAGCACAACCGGCAGTTCCGATGGGAGACGTTATGACATAGTTACACCTAACCTCAATACCAATGGGGAGAGTCCACTATCATTTGCAGATAGCTATTCTATGGCTCGAGTAGGATATATCGAGAGTCAGTCACCGTTACAGATAAAATATTTTTTTCTCCTCCACATTATCCCACGCATATCCCATGCAATATCGAGAAGATTTTCTTGCCTCTGGCCAATAAAGCACGCACGTCGAATAGTTTGAGAGATAAAAGGAAACCGTATTGAAACGCAAAATAATCAATTTATCGATTGTGATTCGTTGAATTTTAACGTATGAATAAAATTCTTTTCTAGCCACTTTTTTTTTAGATAAACCACTTGCACTGTTTACTCTTTACGATTGATTGTTTCGCTGTTTATAAAAAAACGTGAAAATGGTGAAAGCTAAAAAAAAATTGTGGTTTTTAAAACTTGTCACTTTTACGGAGCCGTTTTTCTGCAGCTTTCCACGCTAGACGAAGCCTTAATGGCTCTCCGCTGTTTTTATTTCTACGGGGTGAGTTTTTACGTTTGTATCTACCCGCGCTAGGAGAAGCTGGACTTTTTTTCACATTGGAGAGATTCTCGCGTCTCCCTCGTGTACTTTCGCGAAATAAAATAATATGATGATAAACATTGCGTTAAAGATTGATAAGGCAAAATTCATGGGATGTACAGAGAATTAAAGTTTTAATGGAAACAATTTGTAAGCTTCTTTTGCATAATTCATATGTATATGCTTTCACGCATACGTGGATGTCACTCTTGTACATTCTGTATATTATTTACCTCATAATCTAATTTAAAAAAAAAAAAAAAATACTTTTCACCGACGTTGAGAAATATTTGAGTATTAAAAATTTCGTTATTTTTCTTTCACAATGTTTTTTCCACGTACTGTACACACTAAAAACTCTCGATGATTAATACTCGTTCGGTATTCCTCGCGGACATACGTCAAAAGCGCAGTCTATGCTCCGAAAATTTAGTACTGACGTAGCTCGGCGCGATTTCAGTTGCATAACACGAGTAAATATTCGAAAATCAATTAAATCTACGAGCCGCGCGTTAAATCCATAAACCGGCTGTTTGACAATGAGCATTACTTTTAATGTACTAGAACGAAGTGGAGTGGGGACTGTAATTTATAGGTAAGAATATAACAGAGAGCTCGAGACACGAAACACGTGGATATTTCAAACGTCAAGACTGAGAAAGGATTCCTGCAGTTATAAGTCGAGCTAATTCTCCATAGCCAAGCCTTTGTCGTGTTGCGCGGCAAATGATGGCGACTTAGAGACGCCATTAATGTAACGGCGAACACGTAAAATTGATGTAAAACAAAAAAAAATTTCTTTGGCAAATTCAATGCTTTTTTTTTTTTACGTAATTCGTTAATTTATGATTTGAAAATATATATACACTTTTGACATGATTCATCACTCATCCGACTCGTACCTATCGATACACAACGCTAGTAAATAACGTAGCGTGACACGTGTTCGCTCCAAGTATTTTTTTACAAAATTGATTTTTGAGATTTTTTTTAACATTCTATATTCCAGCCTCCACAAATCCCTGCCAAACTATTTAAATCTTAGCTACGTTTCGAACTATTTAAAGTACACGCGGTGATATACCATACACGGAAAGTATCATAAGCAGATATTAAATTCGCTAATTCGCAAAGATCAAAAGCATATCGCAATGAGAATATACGTATCGCCCGGAATATTCGCATCCGTGAATTGCTGATATTCCAGGTAAAAATGAATACCAAGGGGTGGCTGCTCGTTTCCACGCAGAACATTAAGCGCAACGACTCTTCCCCGTCGTTATCATTATAACTGCGCTCCTTGCGGGATAACCGTAATAACAACACACACTGCCATATCTAGGATACCCATAGTATCAGCCCTGATACGATAGGCATAGAGGTACGATAAGAGCATCGATAAGCATACACGCATTAGGCTTGTCAAATTTTAGCCACCTTTAATACTTTCATCCACAATCCAAAATACAAAAATAATAATCACTCACTGAGAAGGGCTGATGAATTCGCCCTACAAAAAATTTCCAAAAGCGTGAGTGAAAAAAAAATTTTAAAGAGGCCAATATTCATGTCCAGTTTATACGATCCAAATGAAAGACCTATACGTATAATAACATTGGCAACCCGTAGCCATTGATTTGTTACGCAACGTTTTAGGGATATCGATAAGCCGGTTCCAGGAGTTCGGAAACGAAACCATTTCGGACCTACATTGATAATGCAATTCCAACAGGTATTAGCATTGAGCATTGGCGACATTTGTTACACGCAAACGGACCATCGCAGCACCCTTAATTTCGAAGTCGTAATACGTTATGCTTGGGTTTACTGGATGTATGTACTATGTAGAGATAATCTTATTTCTTCAAATCAATAACTAAATTGGAGACTCGGAAATGGAAGACGGGAAATAGGAGTGGATTGTCTTGCGGTTTGTATTACTTTGGCTTCCATGCGACGTATCGCGTTGCATATATAAACTAGGCTTTAGCTTCTCGGAGTGCCCAAGTAAGTCTGAGCCAAATATCCGCGAGCACCGTCGATTTGAAGAGCAAATCGAAAAAAAAAAAAAAAAAATAAAGAAAATAGTTGCATTAATTTCAGATAAATTAAATTAAAGTGAAGTAATAATGACATAAAAATGTATAAATATATATAGTATACGCTGACTATATTATATGTATATAAATTCGACGTCAAAAGATGCTGCGAAATCGTTTACGATCATGCAGATATCGAATACTATATTATTTACAGTAGTAAGCATTTCAATTGTATCGATCCACTTCCCCTCCTCTCCCTCCCCCCCCCCTCCCCCACCCCTCTCAGCCCAGTCCACCAATTCAGGAATATATAAAATCGCGATATTTCGCTCTTACGGGAAACACACGGACTCGGTAAAACGACGGAACGATTCGATACCACGTGATTTTCTGGTAATAAAGTAGAAAAATATTGGAACGAATTAAAAAATGATTCATCACCGATAATCGCTATCGTTTGCTGCTGCCTGGATGGGTTAAATCCAGTGATAAAGTTGCTTCGTAAAAAGTTCCATATCATAGGGTGTAAAACACCAACGGCAAAACAGTTTGCCGTCGTTATTGCTGCACTCGCCTGAGTAATTGACGTGCGACTGGTGATCCAGGATTTCCGGGATATCCTTTCGCGTAATTGTTTTGGACCATCGTCCTGAGAACCAATGACAGCTGCCTCCGACACGGATGTCCGGTTGTCACTGGGTTGACTTTTCCTCGTTATCGATCAGATCCGCCATTACGACTCACACGTTTCCTGTGACTAACAGTTTGCTTGGTTCTCGGGCAATCTCCACGTCTTACTGTCAGTTTCATCTCGCCTTCAATCGTCCTTTGGCTGAAGCAATTACAAGTTCGCCAAAGATGGGGGTTCTATGTGCTTGCAGGAAATAAAGATAACAGAGGTCCGGACGATAACGTGTATAATTAACTACCTGATAAAAGATCGAGATCGAGTATCCGATATAAAAAAGAAAATGATAAAAAGCTACGTTTCAAGTTCAAATAATTTTATCGTTATCAAATAATCCGCTAGCTCGTACGATTGATCTTATTTCCTGCCTCGACTAATTATTCGAACCCAAGACCTTTAGTTCCGTTCATTATCCTTTGGCGTCGACGTCGAAGAAGCGACTGATGGCCGCGAGGACTTCGATTAAATTAATAATTTACTTCCAAGTGTCACCATCTCGTTCGCTTAATTCAATTGGATTTTAACGCCTGCCAATAAAATTTTCATCCAATAGCCTTCGGCCTGTTTTACCAAATTCAATAGCGAATAATCATCGTGCGATACGAAGGAATGTTAATCGAAGTTAATTTAAAGAAAAACCCTAACCAATCTTCTAAGCACTGCCAAGACGCCCGTACAATTTTCCCTCCCCCAAGTGTACTTTGCCGTCACGAACTTCTACGTGTAGACGAGACGATCCAGTCGAACGCGCTACGTTGTATAATTATACTCGGTGAGTTTCGTTCCGGAAGCCGGACAACTAGAACTAATTCGAATTCCATCGAGTTTGTCAAATTGTCCGGTTGCCGCGCGTCTCTCGCACACTGGGTTCGCGTTAAACCCCTGTGGCACCCGAAAGCTCCGGAAACCTTCATTTGGATGTCTCCGGGATAGGAACAATCGACACGTACGATTGGACGCACCCGAAGCTCAGCACAAAGTGGCGCAAGCAAGCACGTAAGTATCGTTTCCGGTATCATCCAATTCAAGGTGAAGTCATCGAGCGTAGACTATACGACTGCGAGTGGCAAGGGGCTCAAGGACAATTGGACATTTCCTTCTCAAGGAGAGGTGCGACTCGCAGCTTACCGAGGTCACGTTTACACCTCGGTGCTCTCCTTGTTCCGTGGATGCTGCGGGTCCGACCTCTGAACCTCGTTCCAATTTTATCAAGTTTGACAAATTGTCTCCTCGAGCTCCTCGCCGTGCTTTCTCATCCGAATAATTTCACGGCTGGCAGACGGAGCTCAAGATGGGTGGGAGTGGGTGGTGGAGACACCCTGATATAGGGGGGAGGGGGAGGGTGAAATTATAAGAGAACAAGATGGACAAGGGGTAGGAAGAGAGCCATAGAAGAGGATTCAGCAGCGTAGGGTGCTCGCAAAGTCGGTCATATATGTGTACTGTGTAAAAGGGGTAGGTAGTTGTTATCACGGTTCCCTGATAAGTGAGGACTCTCAACTATAAAGTTCGAGGTACAAGTGATGCCGTGCCACTCTGGTAATAATCAAGCCGCGTTTCCAAGTCTTCGATACTTTGCAGTGACTACAGCCTATTCCCCCCCCCCCCCTCCCTCGCCTATTTACCCTTATATGCTCCCCTGCTGTAAGAGGTCTCCCCCCCCCCTCCTAATCCCTCAGTCTTGGACTCCCAGAGAGTGCCAACTTTAGGGAATAAGGGAAGAGACTGGGATATAGGGAGGACGATATAGAGGGAGAGAGAGAGAGAGAGAGAGAGAGTGAGATGGTTTATGGATGCTGGATACTGTGAGCACTGAAACTTCTTGGTATGGATCCAGATACGAACGAAAACCGATATTGAAAAGGGGGATGCTCGAAAACGAGACTGTGCTCGGAAAATCCGGCTTGGCAACCTCTTTGGTCCTTTTGAACTTCTTCAAAGCAAAATTCGTGATATACAACGACGCCCTCTTTAATAATCGTGCCGGGAGCTGAACATCGCGAAAATGCCGTGTAAACGACGTTGCTTTTAATATTTATATAAGTATTTGGTATATACATGTATATGGGATTTACATACTCCACTTGCAATAAGGGTCAGACTCAAATATTATAACCAAAGGTAGTTACGTATAGCACAGTCCCTATGCTCTCTTTGTCTCAATCCTTCGTTTCTATTGATGTCGGTCCTTCTTATGTTTCCCCCCATTAAAACGCGTAGAGACACCGTCACAATAATTTCAATGGAACGAGCGAACCTTACGAAAATCTCATTGTTCGATATTAATTAAAGCAAAATTTCTCAAGCCACTCTCGGATAGCATTCTGGCCTCGTGGCAGCATTAACGGACTTTGCCTTCGTCTTCTTCCACGAGAAGAGCGACGAGTGGCTAATTAGCAGTTAAAAATTCTCGACCGATCGAAAAGTGTAAGTGGACCTTACTTACCGGTAACCGGACATTCCACAGAACCTTCAGTCGTACCAACCTCCTACACACTACCACTCGAGCGCGATTCCCTTCCGGTGAATTAACCAACCGTAACGAACGATAAGGAGACCTCCCCCTCTCGTCCTGAAAAATTTCGATAACAACCCACCGATAAGCATATTCTTTCGAATACATTTCGTATATTTATCTTCTGAAGTTTCGGTATCCACGCGCGCATGGAACGTGTGGATTAATTTTGGTTTTAAACGAAAAAAAAAATTCATAAGACGCAACTGCATAGTTTACGAGGTTTTACCCGGAGGCAAATCTGCTGATATAAATATTTTCTTTTAAACCCTGAAACATTCATAATTCTAAAAGGTTTCAGAGTACACATTTTTTTTTTTTTTTTTTTCAGTGGCAACAAGGGTTATAGAAATTGTTTCCCGTTGCCACATTCATTCCCGCTTCCACATTTCCAACGACGTTTCTTTCTCGAACCTCCGTAAAGTTCAGGTAAAGACCTGAGAAACGAGAATATCCATTAGCGCTACGCTGTAGTAGATCGCGTCCCGATGCGTTGTAAAATATTTTCCAAAAAAAAAAAATCTAAATAAATACCTACGCCCAAAACAATCTTCCTTTCTACCCGAATACCACTATCGATCACAGTACCGATCGATAAAGATCGATTGCGAGATAATACAGTCACAATAACAAATTTTCACTTCCCAGTACCCTGATAACAGCCGATTATTTATCATAGGATTCTCGAAGGCAGTTACCGCGCACAGTCTGACGATTTTTCACCCAAGTCCCTGGCATAAATCAAAGCGAGCTTTTAAAACTACCCTAATTGGACAGTTAGTGTCGACCACGGTGTACTTTTAACAGTAGCCGCGTGTTTTTACGATAACGCGAAACATTACGCTTCGCGACGACCAGGAGTAACGCGATACCCAACTATACCAATGAGGGCTTCGTTAGAGACAATAAAAGTGCCGACACCTATACGTACCTATATGTTAACGACACCGAGTAACACATGTTTTATATTTTAATCCATGTAAATAATAATCACCGGGTATATTCACGGTTTCTAATAACCCGTCTCGTCTGCATATACGTTCGATTAATCTCGTTGATCTCGTACGTGAAATATCTCATATGGGTTTCATAAGTGTACGATCGGGCAAGTGAGGTACGCGCAGACGAACGAACAATATAATATATTCGTTGGCAACCATATACGATATTGGTTTTGTGTCAGTCACGTGTCCAACCACATATGCACCCTCATATGATTAACCTCGTCACTGTCTCCAAAAGCCCCAGTCATATAAAACCAGTGGCAATCCATCGGCGTCAGCGTGAACGCTGAATGTAATGCAACACTAGTTTCTGTACCGGTATACCATTTCTCGGTATGATTAACAGAGCAGGGATGATGGAATGAGAAGGGAACGAAAGAGAGGGTAGATGCGTTCGCCAATTTCAAACGTATAACATAGGTCACGTGTGTGTACGCGTATATGTATATATAGGGAATAGCTGCAGTATAGTCGAGCTGACTAGCTTCCAACTCTCCCGCCCCTTCCCCCCACCCCACCGGTTCACTCACCAAATTACAGCAAGTGCAATTTACAAGCATCGGCACAAAAACGAATGCGAAAATAAATTGGCGTCACCGGTCGACATGGATAACAGGGGTCGTCCCGGTACTCTTGCTGTTCTGTACCCAAAAGGCTTAGGGGGGTTGCGGACAGAGGGGGAGGGAGGGAGGGGAGGGGAGAGGGCTAAATATATCTGATATCGTCAATAGCACACGGATACTTTGCAATTATGGGTTATAGTCGTTGTGCGAATTCTTTGCTTAAATTTCGCGAGGATAGTTCATCAGAGGAAGAGAGAGAGAGAGAGAGAGAGAGAGAGAGAGAGAGAGAGAGATTTATCAACAGGCATTTAATAATTGTAAAACCAGCTATAGATTCGAAAGTGGTTCTTTTCAATGGACAGGCTTGATAAGCGAATACCGCGAAATTTTCAATCGAATCGTGGGAATCGTTCGGTTAAATTGAAATTGACAATAATTTCACGGATAACGGGATATCGAAATGGTAAAATGATCGCTCTCGACATACGTGTATGTATATTAGGATGCTCGTGCGAGAAGCGCGCCTTCGTGGTATACGTATAGGGTGAAACGAATGTTAATGCGATATATAATTTATTAGCCGGTGTTCAAAACAGCTTTTGACGTTGCGTAATTATGTCGCATGAAGTATTGCGAGAACAGGTAATAATAACGATAAAGGACGGTCGGTGCTGATGACAGTCATTAAATCGCATCCATTTGATGTCGCGAATCTATTTGTTGACAATTCGTGACCCTGAATGGCCTCGACTCATTTGGTCCTATTGTTCGCATTTTGCCAAATCCCGCTGATGTACTTGGATCTCGCTGGTGCAAATTGTGCGCCTCTCTGGGAAGCCACGAGGATTTAGCAATTCGCTTGTACGACGTCACAAAGACTCGCGTCGTTACCTACCGTGTCGTTTTTGAAACAAAAATAATTTTTGCGCCAAAAATTACGCCTCGTTTAATCTGTTTCAAAAAAAAAAAAAAAAAAAAAAAAAAAGTAGGAACGCGAACTTCAATCAGTGCATTAACACAGTATCCGCTTGCCAATCCAATATATGTAACACGTGTATGATAATCCCGTCGGATAACTCTAAAAATAAACGACCGGTACGACAGTTGTCCAAACACTTTGGTCCAGGCAGAAATTTCTCGATTGGAAAACAGGGAAGATCGATAAAAAAAAATGGGTCCAGGTATTAATCGAATTAACGGTAAAAATAAAGCATTGGCCCGATACACAGCCACGGGAAGGGATGGATGACGAACTGTTATCACGATTGCATCCGCGGGAGCTTTTGATCCGTGCTTTCGAGCCCATTCGAAAGGCAAACAAATCTGATCCGCGTGCACCGGCAGTACTTTACAGAAATTCCGTATATAACGTGTTTGCCCGGAAGTAGGCAGACGCTCCGAGCCGAATTGAATTGGCTGCGGCGACGGGGGTATGCGCGCACGGTGCCTTTTCGATAGTGCCTTTACAATCAGTATCGTCCGCAGCACATGATGCCTTCGCGAAAGATAACTTTCGAGGATACAAGCACGGACGGATGCCTAGTTAGCGGCTCCCGGGGTTCCTGGTTGCCTCAGGATTGATTCACAGCTAGTGGAGCTGATATCCCACCGAGCATCAAAGGAACACGCAACCTCCGTAATCGTTAAGGTTGGCACGAGCATTCAACTCGTCCAGCGAGAACGTTAAAGCCCAGAAGAGCATACGAACGTGGACTGCGCTCGTTGCCTACAGCCGAAGAGAAGAAAAAAGGAAAGAAAAAAAAAAAAAAAAGAAACACAGTCTCCACTCCTATCGATCATTCGAATTTGCCGGTTCGTGACTAGTCTCATTCTGCGCTTTGCCACGATCGCGTAGACCAGGAAGCAGATTCGTGACTGCCAACCGCGAGATCAAATTTCCGGCCTTTGCTAATGATCGGAGACGAATTTTCCCAAGTCCCACGTCGGATTTCAGTGAAACCCTTAAGCACTACTGCTGTACAGCCTGACAAACTTACGACTTTAACCCTGTATACAGCTATATCGGGTCTACCAAAACACAAATTTTATCCAAAAATTTACCCTTCGATTTTTGATATCCCATATCGAACGATCAATCAAAATGATAATACGGTGTACATGTCAAGTATGTTCACTAATATTGACCGTTTTTTCTGACCGCCCATCAACCTTGTATATCCAACACGTATCAATAATATTTCACAAATTCGTTCGGAGCAACATATAGCATGTACGGATCCTATCAAATCATTCCATTTCGCCATACGAAAAGGCTATCGACTCAGGGTGCATCAATAGGTCTGCCAGACTGTATGCTGTTTAAAGCCAACTCTATCCCTCTCTCTCCACCCCTATGCAAGCCCTTGGTTTCATCCCCCGACGAGTTATCGGCACGAGAGCTTTTTTCGTCAGATTGAAGCTGCACGCCAGAGACAGAGCTAAAAAGCTACAAAACAATATACACACAAATATATATACACACAAGCATTCCAGAATAAGAAGCACGTGACATCTAACGACATTCGAAACACCTCCAAGTTTCTCCATCTCATGATACAGGGGGTAGGAGTCCCCTCCCCTTCCGTCCCCTTCCAGAACCGTGAGAGTTCGAAGAAATCCATGGGGAGGTTCAGCTAAGTGATGGAGTGACGCAACGCTCAAGGGTCCTTAACAGTACAGGGGCTGGTTGCACGGCTGAGGTCTAGGCCACCCCTGGCCCAGGGATATCTATCATTATCATTTTATGGCAATTCCACAGTTAACAGCTTTGACCTCATTAATTAATTGAATGATCGGAGGTATCGCGCCAGACCTCCCGATACGTCTTTCGAGGACTCGCTTGGAGTGTCTATCCCCCCCCCATCCCCCTCCTCCTCCTCCTCCTCCTGCCAACCCCGCGCCATTCCGGTCTTCTCGACCCAGTGGATAAAGCGGTTAAGAGTCGGTAGCCCCTCGTCTCGGATGAAATTAGCAAAGTGAAACGTCTATCTACGGAGGAAACTTTCTTCGGTCAACTCCTCGACTGGCTAACTATCTGGCACTGGCGTAATTTAACTGTTGGATATCGTTCATAATTCCTACGTCAATCTAATGATATTACCAGAACCAGAGGATCCGTCGGGTATAACGATTTCGTGGATTAACGCAGTACCGCTCCTCGTTCGCTAATGTCTTTCGAGATTCTATAATAAGACGGAGTGTCTGCCGGTATGTCTCTACGAACGGCGAAAAGAAGGAACGAGGGTTATACCTTTCAATCTCACGAATCCGCAAAGCAGCCGGGGATCCATTTGATGCCGTTTCATCATATTATATTTCAATTCAATTTCATTAATGGTCGAGAGGCCACCGAGCCTGTCAATTTATCGTCCTGTACTTTCGGCTCCTTTAACGCCCAGCCTTATAAATGGCTTTTTTACTGCGCTTATTTGTTCGAGCGAAAACATCACCAGTTTGCCTAACCATTCTGCAGACGGCGATACTAGCGCTGAGTCGCCGCGATGTGGCGGCTGCTCGACAAACCGTAAATCAACCAACGAACCAGATAACTGGGTCAAAGGGTTTCAGATACATACCGTGCTAATCAGGGATTGCCATTAGTATTGCTGCGAAGTTTCGTTCGATTGTCATTTTCGTAGACGACCGACGTCGCGACGCTCGGGGGTAGCGCCTCTTGCTGGGGCTTTTGAAATACATTTGGCGTGGATACGTCCGATGCGATTAGACGTGGATTGACTTGAGGTTGCAAAAAAAATTTAACGACGTAGCGAAATCGTTGGGAGCAGAAAATAAGTGAAGAAATATAAAATTTTACTTAATGGCTTCCCCGAATACGTCTTTCTTCGGGGGATGACGGGCAAATATTGAGTGTTAATGGAAAGCGTGACTACTTCGCGGACGTCGGGCGACAATTCGAAATTGTTTTCAAAGCCGGCAAGAGACATAACGGTGCTTATTGCATTTTTCTGTAAACACCGTTCATCCACGGCGTTTACATTGCGCCTGTCGGAATTCATTTCCACGCTTTTATTTCCTCCCTCGTTTCCGACCAGAAAAATTCATTATCTACGAAAGACGCTCGTAACGTATCGCACGGGTCTGTACTCTCTTTTAACTGATATTACGCAACGTCAACGCCAATTCGCATGTCCGATGAGAGAAACGGCGCCGGTGAGGGAATATTAAATTTTGTTTTTCTAATCTCTTCGGCTGGTACATTTTAATTGACAGATGAATTTCAGGGGTTCGCTCTTGAGGATTTAAGACTTGACGATGTCACGATAGACGAGAGTTTAATCGAAAAAAAAAATGATTAAAAAGTGTCAATTGGAGTATACGTGCAAAATGACAATAGTGTCCAAAAATTCGCAGTTGTCCGATTGCATTGGCAAATTATATTCGTCGTACTTATCAAAAAATATATTACGAGGTATGGCTACTTTTGTCGGAAAAAAAATCAGAAAAAAATCCTACAACGATACATTTCGAAAAAGATTAAAAACAATAAAATATTTTTCTTTCAATCTCGTTTTTACACTGTTATCAGACGCGAGTAAGAAAATTGCACAACTCCATGCATTCTGCGTATATAAACCGACCCACCGTCGGGATCGATATCTCACCTGCATCCAATATAGCTACGAGTCTGTTGGGGGTCGCTAAAAATTATCCAGAAAGAAATAAATCACAAATCGAATTGCCAGCACAAGCGTGCCGCTGCAGTTTGTTACGGTTACACTTTTTGCCACGTTTACAATTGCAAATTAAATTGCCCTTTGTACGCCGAACTATTGCTATGTTAATTCCATTATAAATCCCCCTTTCGGTAACGTTTGACCTGGCACGCAGTTACTATTGACTTTGAAAGAGGAAACATTTTATTCGTGTATTTCGCTATGTTGAATTACAAAGGTATAACGGTCGGCTTAAATCAAAATCAAAGAAAGGTTTTCGATGCACCTTTTCAATGTACAAAAAAATTCTAAGAACACAACACGGCATTTCGCACGCCAAACTACAACAAGGATAATCAACGCGTCTACGACAATAATTCCAACTTATAGATAACGAAAAAAAAAAAAGTTATCATTTCAGACTCCACCATGTAATACGTACATGCGCGTCTAAGAAAGGCCATGGATTGCGTGTGAAAATGATTATAAAATGTGTAGGAAGATTAACGACACGGTGTCGGAAATATTCGATAAATCACCGAGCGCGACCCTGTCGTCGTACCTGATTGGCTGGGATTCAACTTTATTGTTAATGTTCACCTGACTTCGGGACACAGCATAATCTCACTATCGATTATAACAGAGACATCACCGGAAGTCGGACAGGACAGCCAACACTGATTGACACGAAGGACATTTAAAAGGATGAAAGCAGTAATAATATTCCTTTTTAACGCAAAAATATTTTTTAATATTAAAAATCAATGTATCGATCCCTCAAACGATAAAATATCGTACGCGTGACACGCACGGATATAAATATACAAGCGCGTAATAAATATCCCTACGTGATTCACAATAATAATAGCAACAAACACCTTTAGTTTAAACATACATTATCATAGCCAACGCGATAAACAGATCTATAGACAAAGAAAGAGTTATTTTAGTCCAACCGTACTGTACACGTTCAACCCTCCAGGCAAGGTATATTGTCAAAGGGGAGGCCTTTCCATTCATCCCACATTTTACGGACAAACAATCAAATTTAATGAGTGCGCCTTTGTAACTCGAACAAGCGTCAAGCTCGGTGGGCAAATGAGTCAACAGCTAGATATAATAATTGGCACGCGTCTCTACGATTACGTATATGAGTGCGTGTGTGCGTCCGTGTCATCCCCACGTGTGCTATTACAGCGATATATCAACCGATTAGAGAAATGTTAATCAAATCTCTAATACTCGAGAGATCCGCGTACACAGTAAGCGTCAGAAATAATTCTGGCCTTAATTCCATTGGCTGTAAGTACAACGCAGCCAGGTAAAACATAAAAACTAGAACGTGCCACTATTGTATATAGATATTCTAAGAAACGATAATCTTCCAACCCGAATCGTTTTCATGGAAGCTACCACTGTCGTCCGATCAATTTTATAAGGTCGGTCATAGAATTACTCGGAGAACCCTGAAAACCGCTGCATTCTCGAACGAGCCATAGCATACCAGAAAACACTCGCGGTGGCTATTCCAGCTGCAGCTGCACTCGGGTCAAGAAATCTTTCCCTGACTTGATGCTTTTCTCATTTTTAAATTCACGGAAAAGCGTCCCGCGTGTACCCGGCATCACGATATTACGTATAAACACAGGATAAATTAGTCCATACACCCCCTGACTCCATCTCTCAGAGTACTGTTCCTCCTTCTGTTCACTAATATAAGTGGCTCCGTGCATAGCTAGTAGACTCAAGTACTTTTCAACAGAGAAACGTCGAGAGTTCAAGCACTGAATATTAAATAAGACCGGAAGTCTGCTGTCGGCTTGGTTATATCATGATATAGGGTAAACACGCTTTCTATACAAGGATATATATATATATATATATGTATGTTATAAGGGTGAAAGAGTACACAAAGGATATTTTCCTGTATCTTGTCATCCCCTAAATTCATCTATGCTGTACACGCGAAATTCTTATAAGTTAACCCGCAAGTAGCCAAGAGATGTGACAAACACCCCAGATCGATGCTTCTCCAAATATAGAAGAAACGTGGGAAAAAATTTTCGAATTGAAAAATATTTATTAGAATTTTTCCTAATTTTCTTTAATTACACTTTGCAATTTTCCTAACCAAGTGCTCAACCCGCGTCGCTGAGTGACAGTCGCTTGTTGCACGTAGGTACTTTATGACCTGTGCTATAAGTCTCTATACTATATATGCTAGTGTATACATATATATATATATATATATATATTGTGGCACATAGAGAGCCGAGCTAAGGGCACTGCTTCTATATACACTCTACTTTACGGCCAAGAAGACTTTGAAATTGGTAAATAAAGTTTTACACGTTGCAGGCCCCGCGGCGAGAACGGCAAATGTTTCGAAGGTGTTAATTTTGACGGTCGGGGTAAGAAGTTTTACCTTATTCCGTTCACGTGATCAATCCATTTCCCGTGACGTAAGATCGTTAGATCAAACCGTAGACCGTCGGCCGATAAATTCATAATCGATTTCGATCGTTGAAAAACCGAGTGGTTTTCGTGTAAAAAAATTCTTCAAGAGTTCAATGACCCTCGATCGTCTCTGAGGGCCCTCGACCCTCCCCTCTACCACTTTTCATCCCCGCGATCGTAATATATTGCAATACGACATTATGCGCCACTCACTGTATGACAGGGTATTATCCTCACGCAGGCGCAAGATTTCCATACTACGGGTAACGTGAAATTATACGAAATCGGCTGCATAATTATAACTTTACCATTAACAACGTAACCACCGGCTCATGATAGCTAGGGTATAACTTAATCCAATGAGCAATTATTTATAAGACCGGTAATACAAAAAAAATAAATTTTCAATTTTTAATACCTGTTCCAGATAACGAAAAAAAAAAAAAAAAAAAAAATAAGAGCCCGTAGTCTACCTCCCGACTAACTAGGTGTACGTAGCGACTACCACGATTGCTTGTATACCCGGTGAAAAATTATTGAGTGCACAACAATCTTGCATTATAAGTTCAGCCGGCGGTCGTATCGCGAATACGTAGAATTGGCACTTCAGGGAAAGACAAGCATTCGTGACACGATGGATCGCAGGTCAAATCGATGGTCAGCCAAGTGCACGAGAGGTGAAATTAGTACGGAATGAAGTTGGCGAGAGTGCAACCAGTAAATAAAAGGCAGCCCCGTAAGGGCGAGTTAGTATTTCTTTGATCGGACCCGAGAGACTTTACGAGACCTTAATATCCGTGTTTTCCTCGTGATTCACGGCGTTCGCCACCAAGAATCAGAGTGTCGTTAAGCACAATCTCAAATCCGCCTTGCATGCCGCGACGCGCGATTCTCCCGTGATAACGAGTGTGAAATCTTGACTCTTGCTTTGAGCCTGCGAGATAAAGAAAAGTCAACCAGCCAATTAATTTTTACAAACACTCGTTATCACTTCTCGACTTTCCTTTGGTTTTCTCTTCGGGCCATTTTTCAACTGCGTTTACCTGCAGTGGATATAGAAAAAAATAGTACGATAACACGAAAAGTTTGGAATATTTTTCGCACCGTATATAAAAAAAATTAGGATCAAACTCAAAGCAAACCCTCGAGGGTGCGATATTCGTATGTGAAAGTCCGGCAGTCAAAGATAACGCATAACTTGGTGGTCGGTGGGAATCTCGAATTATTTGCATAATGTTGCCACTCGTTATATACGCCTATTAACTTTCACAATCCCCCTCCACCACCCCTCGACATCACCATACTTCACCCCTACTCCACTAAGGGCTGTACATCACACCTTTATCCCAACCCTAATATAATAATGTTTTATTGCTTGCATGCAATCATCCCCTTTGCCAACTTCAATACTCCTATCTCTATACGGAACGGCGCTTTATCTTTTGACGTAATACACATCCACGTCCCTCGTCCCCTTCGCTCCCTCCTTGCATGACCAATAGACGCAGAGGAATAATCTCGTCGCATACGAATGCTTGCGCAAGCGGAATCTGCATCCCTGTGTATACGTATAAACAACCCTCGGTATTATTATCGCATTAGCAAATCTGCTACGTTGGTTTAATACCCCTCGATTTAATCGTCCAAGAGCCATTTAAACTTCTGGCATAACAATACAAGAGTACGTAATGCAGGTACGGGCTGGTTCGAGCAGATTTGATTTTCTCGGGGAAATTAGATCGATTCTCACAATCAGATATCAGCATGTATCTGGAATACGATAAAGAGAGATTTCTTGTTTTATTATCGATGAAAAAAATTAATTACACGGTAAATAAAAATATATCCTTCGTTATCGTAAATCATATGATTTCGAAAGAAAAAAAGAATACAATAAAATTTCTCATATCGTTAATCGGACGTTGCATTGAAATCGCCTGCCATTTAGTCGCGTTCTTTGGACATTGATCGTATTGAAAATTAAGCGTATTATTTATCAGTTTTACCAACCCTTCGAAAGTAGTTAACGGAAACACTGCTGCGTCCTGGAGGGAACCTCTAATTAACTTAAATGGGGATCTACTTTAACGAAGACTGGGATCTACTGTTACCACTTATTTGCACGAGAATACGCAGACTATTTTATGAGTATCACTGACTCGTGACCTCACTCACGTTATATACGTTTACGCAAGCATATCAGCACCCACCCACATAATAACACTCTGTGTATGAAAGGGGGACAATTTTATTTCATAAATCTGACTAAATTTTCGACGTACCGTTAATACCTATAAATATCCAATTTGCCGAAAATCATTGTTTCACAAACGTTGCTTATCGTGACACGCGACACGAACGAGTCGTCAAAGGTATATTAATCTCCCATTGTAAAACTGGCAGGCTATCAATTTTACAAGAGAGCTATGACGATCCCACTGGAACCGCAATGGAGACAAACTTAAATAATAAAACAGACAGTTATTACCGGAGTCAATCAGTCGGGTGGTTTATGCGGTGAGACGGAATTAGCACGGCCGACAATGGCGTCTCCATTGTCACGTTTTCAAAAAAAAAAAAAAAAAAAATGATCGTAAACAGACTCGTACATAAATTGTAAAAGTTGCTAGAACACAATTCAGCGGAAATATCTTGAAAAATAAGGGCGTGCGGTTTTTAACTAGTTTTCGCGAAAAACAGCTATAGGGGCTCTCGGCGATACTCGTTCTTTTCTCATTGGTAGCGAGAACTTTTAAAATGGACCAACGTGGGCGGCCATCTTGATATTTATAATCCGTTCAAAGATCACCATAGCAAATTAATATACGGTAAGTGGATCTTTTTTATTTTTCAATACTCCTTCTCCTGCTCTCTGCATTACGTGCTTTATCTTTAACGCAGTAAGACTTTTCACTTACCGAATCCATATGCGAAAACCGCTTCAAAAGATACCGAGGAAACAAATAGAATTCTTAGTGAACCCTCGCGTATATACGTTACGGGTTATCTCGTCGGTAAACTTTCGAGATGGAACTACCCGAGCCAGAACGGACATACCTGAGCAAGAGAAGGGAGGTAAAAAGTGAAGTAAGAAAGAAAAGAAAGAAACAGAAGGGTGGAGGTGAGGGGGACAGGGAGAACTGAAAGGCAAGAATAGCTTGCGGACGTCAAGACAATTTGTACAGAGAGCGTTAGAGAAAGTCATAAATTAAAAGAAACAGAAAATATTTTCTTTCTCCAAAGTAAACCATCAGCTGGAATATATGGCGAGCAATTATAAAGATCTTTTTGTCGAAATGCACTTTCGTACTTGACTACAGCGACGTCGAAGACGCCGTCTTTTCAATTAAGAACGAAATACACGTCGTACGTATTTTCCTGATTTTATGCACTATGCAAAATTTACGTACGCGAGACACTCGTCGTATTTTGTTCAAAATATATATATATATATATATTTTTTTTCCCAAAGAATCACAAACAACATATCTCCCGATATTCCCAGAGACACTAATTGCACGATACAGGAAAAATAATTCAATTAAATCTATCATACGAAATCTTCGGGTTGACAAATAAGAACAAAAATTCTGCATATATGTGTCTAAGTTTACACGGTGCGAGATCACTTGACGTCATAGACTAAAAATAAACACAATGACTGACGCCATTATCTCACTAACAAGAAGCAGTTGTCGTCTTTTCCGTAACTGATGTTATCAATGTTCATTGACATATCAATAATAGACGCACGACAATTTACTTTCAGCATTGAGATCGATGTTAAAATAAATGTATATATATATATATAAAATATATATATACTTACAAAGAAGAAAAATAAATAATCACCCTCCACTTACACAGACAACGGATACCGGTTTTATTAATTTCTCACGAGGCTTCCTGTTTCCGTGTTTCTTTTTTTTTTTCCTCTTTTTACCTCATACGTTCACTCACTCCCCGTATTGTGTCACGAGACATAAGTGCGTTGCAAGTCATTCGACCAGGGGTATGTGTAAGGGTTGTAATTGAAGGCTTCTGGCCATATTGCAAAGGTAGCTAGCAGTAGGCAGAGGTTGGGCGGCAGACTGCCCGACGGCCGCAGACAATAAATTATTTAGCCCACGTCTATCCAGTCGGCATATACATGGGAAATGCACGTGGGTTATATATCTGTAGATATCGAGGCAATGTCATTTCAGTGAAATTCGCCAATGTGCTTTCCACACATGCCGCACTAAGTTCGACGTACAGGAAACAGGCCAGAGGTGGATGCTGGGAAAGTGTTTGGAAAAATAGTCAACGCTATATGGAGTTTGTTACACGATGAAAAAAAGAATTAATATCTTATCGATAAATAATTTCTCATTCGAAAGAGCGGTACAGTGCAATTAAAAAATTTGTATATTTCAACAAAAAAAATTATTGCAGTGATTATTCCCTTTAAATATAAAAAATTCAGCATGAGACCGGAAAGCACTTCATTCAACTTTGTACCCTATTAATGTTCCACAAACTGTACCATTAATGAGCAATAATAGCATCAACGTTGCATTATGCAAATTAACAGCTATAGGACGTTGAATATCCGTAAGAGCGTCGTTAAGCAAACGTCCTGTTTGAAAATGAACAAAAAAGGTTCGGAAGCACCTATAGGAAACGACGCGTCATTTACAGTCTGACTTTATTCCAGGAGGACTCGTTACGTCATTCCATATAAATTCAGGCGGTCTTCGGCAGAATCAAAGATAAAATAATAAATAGTAACTGTCCCTTTTATTTTATAATATTTTTTATATTAATAAAATTTGTATTATTTATAATAACATTTTTTTTTTTCTATATTCGCTAAAATTATTATCAATCATCAATCAATCTTCTTTGGCTATCGTCGGACACGGCTGGTTGGAGCTTTCGGGATGATCAGGCCTCCTTAACGACGCTCGTAGCCATATCGTGAAATTCTATTGTGTACTGGCCATATAATATCCAATGTCTAACAACCTACGTTAACGTGCTGGTGTTCATTGGGTATAGTGTTATGGGATACGTGGAACCTGCAAGGTCCCGGCGGTTAGCAGGTGGTGCCAGTTTCAGGTTGCATATCGTCTTTGTAGATTTCACCAAATACGTATCCCACCGGTCTGCCCAGTTGGCACGCCATGCGTTATGTTAAGAAGTGCAGTTAATTACGAAGATAATTTTCAGTCGTGTGTTTGCGTGCTGCACATAACGAGCTTCCGACTTTCGAGTTTCTGCCATGCAAGCCCAATCTGCTTATCGGCCGTTCGCGCGTTCGTTATCTCGCGAAAAGCCTGAAACAAAATCCTTCGATCCTACATTAAATCCCATTCCCCTTTTATCAACTTGCGAACTCGCCTGGATTAATGTCGTGCGAATTTATCATACGAAACGCGCTAAATTTCTCATACGTTATATATGTGTGTTTGTATATATATATATATATATATATATACCGGGGACAGTGACTTTTTAAATGGAGAGATAGCAGCCTATCCCTTCAGGTATATGCACGTACAAGCGGGTATATCCCTGAATATAAAAAATATTTAGCATTGGCTTATTGTTAAGTAGGGTAAATATTTTTTTCATCTAACTTGATAAAAGTCAAAATACCCGTAGATTTTTAAGCAACGCGATTAATCCTATTTCTGAAAAGAATGACAAAATTTAATGGTAAAACTGGAAGGGTGAAAAAATTGAAAACCCATTCTGGGACTTTAATGAGACCACGGGTTGATTTCGTATAAAAAGAAACAAGTATCTAGGGAGTATTGACTTTCAACGATTCCAAAAAGAAAAAAATACTTTTTTTAACGGCAAAGTGCAGCACCCATTTTTTGGGCATTACTTCAGGTACTGGTGGTTACATATAAAATATCCATAAGAAGATGACCCCTGTCAATGCACCTAAGGCAGCTGTATGTATGTCAGTAGCACATGTGTTTTGACAGTTTGAAAGGTCAAGGTGAATCAGCCGTTCGATTTGCCCATAATCAGAGCACACCGTCAGATGGATCACGATTGACCCAAATATAGTCGACATGGCTAAACCACCTGGTTTGGACTTCAACAATATTGATTACACATTCAGATAACGTAACGAGCTAACAAGGGATAATTATCGCGTTCACACGGAATCCCGACCTCCGTAAATGATTTAATCAACGGCGACAAATACCTCGTCCCTAATGCCATGCACGCCCGCGAAAGTTGATTACGTTCAAACTCATCGATCGGCGAGGTTGAGCCGTCGGGACGCGTCGTAGATCGAATCACGTAGGGAGCAGACCCCAGGCGAGTGTCCGTATTGATAAAATGCACAAAAAATTTCAATCCCATAAACAACACGATACACAATGCCTATTCGATACTGATCGATCGAAGATCAATAAGCTTTAATTAAAACAAGTAAATTTTACATAAACACATTTTAATGTATACTTTGTCACTTGCATTATGTCAATACCACGTGGCTTCGTCGCTTTGGACTTAAGTGTCAATCGCAAGTAACGATGAACGTCACGTGTAACGCGACGTAACCTCAAACCTTATTTTCTGTAATCTTCGTGTGAAAAACACGAGATCGATATCGATTTGCATGTTTAATGCCAAAGTCAAACACGTCGAAAGCATTTCCGATCAATGATGAACGATTCGGTCATCCGACAGTCATAATTACGTTACCCCGTTACGTCATTGCTGACTTGGAATCCTATAGGATTTATATGCTGCCGATTAGATTTGAGGAGCTAAGATTCAGGGATAAAACGTTCCTCCGGCAAATGAAAGTAGAGAGGATACGAGAGAGCTAAGTGATTTCGTTAGTCAACCCCTAAGACGCCTTACAGTTAACCTTAACCTAACTTACCCGTCATCCCTTCCACTTTAGGCTTCCCTTCCTTAAACAGTTATTATCTTAGGAACCTCTTTAATCCCGTCCAGCAACGATAAAGCAAGCTCCATAGTGCGATGGTTAGAAGTTTATTGCGAAACCTATACCCCTGTAATATTCGTACTTATCACAGTTAACCTGGTTCGACGAAATAGAGAAATCCCTATGATTTCGGAAAGCCATGAAATTTTTTATTATTTCCTCGATTTTTATGTACGAATTACTTAAGGGTTACAGCTACGACGGATTTTATGTGTACGAGTGCAGTAGACATTAGGGGTTGTAAACTTTTTCTTTTAAAACACTTTACCGTCTTAACAATTCCAGTTAAAAAAAAAAATACCCACGTAAAGAAGCGCGACGAAGAAAGTCCCTAGCGCATCTTCCGGGCAACGAAAACAGTCGAGCTTTGAAAATGACTTGGACAAAACTCAAAAGTCCCACGATTAACTTCGACTGGATTTAAAAATTTCCTTTCAATTTCACGTTTCAAAATACCCTAAAAGTAAATACACCTACAGTGCGTAAACCCCCTTCCAAAACTTTTTTTCCGATAACCCTTCGCTGTTCCGCGGACACCCAGACACATACGGTCTAGACTTTTTTCCGATCGCGTGTTAGAGTCGCATGACGCCTATGCTACCCTCGTGTGGTATATATGCATAACTTCGTCCAACCCAGTACAGCCACCCTGCCAAACGCTAATGCTTCCCGATACCAGTGGCCAATTTGTGCCCAGTTCTTGGAACTATCGTGTTCTCGGGTTTCCACGTTTCGATATGGCGCTACGCTAATTCGTCGCGCTCGCGCGGAAACGTCGCTGCGTGATTCCGTTACGCGCCACGAAGGCGACCGGCGCCCCGACAGGTTATGTAACACGGTAGGTGTATACGCGGAGGAAAAAAGAAAAGTAAGACGATATAGCAGGGAAAAAGGGAAAGATGAAAAGACGTTATCACGTTAAGAAAGAAAGAAAGAAAAAAAAAAAAAAAGTCAAGAATAAAGAACCAACGTTCTCGAAAACCGTGACGTGGGCTTTAGTCCGAAGGTTAACGATAAATCTCACAAAGGGACTCTCTGTCGCCAGTTCCATGAATTCGATGTGCTCTCACCACCCCCGCTCCCCCTCTTTCCCTCTACCCCCTAATGGCGATTATAGATCAGACAGAGGAATAAAGGGAATTACTCCGGCGCAGCCCTTGATATCGCAATGTTATGCGTCGCGAAGGGCTATCATCCTACATATATGTACAATAGATGCTGATAGGAGAAAGAGAACTTTGAAATTCCTGGCAGCCCGCGAGAACGCGAGTCTCGCGAAACATTCGACGTTCTCGTAGATCCTCTGTATATAGGTATAGCGGCAGCGCGGGTTAGCGTATAAGAGGATGCGCCGTAAGAGTAGAGAGAGGGGAAGGTAGGGGAGGGAGGTGTCGCTGTGAAACGGTCGTAAGGTGGTTGGTGATAATAGTGCTATATAAGTTTTTTTATTTTTTTTTTTTTTTTCACGATTTCGAGACGAAAGGAGACTCTTCTCCACTCTTCTATTTTTTTTTCCCACCCTCTCCCGCTTCCTTCCATAAAATTGCCCCTCTCGTTGCCCTCCCCTCGTTTCGCTTATACGCAAATGGGGCCATACATGCTTTATTTCCAGAGAGGTTTCCGCGACGTAGAATACGCGTAGGGTATTGCCGGTGGTTTTACACCGCGGAATCTCAGAGGGTAACGCCGGTACCGGGTAATATTAAAGCCGTGAGGTCGAATTACGGGACATTAAAATAAAGTATTTCAGCAGCACGCTAAGGAGCTTAGGGGTTTAACAATCCTTATAAGTGAGGCCATTTTTCATTTGGTGTAATATAAATAAGACGTTTCATTACTATAAATCCTTTGTAATTTCTTACTCGAACGGAGTCGCCTTAAGAGTCATCCTCATCCGCGGATTCTTAATAGGATTCCTTCGCATCGGGACTGATACGGAGCATAAATAATTTTCATTATGAATTATTCTCATCGGTTAATCAGCACGGTAATTTCGAGCGTGTATTATCAGCATGACGGGATATTATCAATTTAACGTTTTAGAGTTATCCTTTGGATAATCAACTTTCCTTATAAAAGAAAATCATTGTACGTACATGCTACTGCGACATACGGAAAATTTAAGTTAAACAGGGATACGTGTCGGCGCGGCACGTGGGTACGAAATATGAAAAGCCAGGAATACCGTAAGCGAACATGCGTAAAATGGGGTACATGACTAATGGAAGTACGTGGTTAGAAAGTTTTTCACGTTATTTATCGCACACGGCCGAATCCAGCAACGTACAATATTTTCGGATTAACGCCATTGGACCGTGAAAGGTTGGGTATCTCCGATTTAAAAAATTATCTTCGCGGCAACGAATATTCTTATATATTAACATTCGCGATAACGCAGAGCCGATCTTATCGGCGAAAAGCAAATTGCCGGATCGAATCGATATCTGTCATATAGGATAACAACGTTACAGAGAATCCTAATAGGCTAAGACAAAGTGGTACGTGTTACTGTATAAAATCCACTTAGCATCCCCAAAATTTCTAGTGATTCTATACATATATGTATATATACAAAGGAAGCACTTGTCTAATCTTTTTATGCGTTATATAAAAATTTTGAAAAAAAAAAAAATCAACGAAAACGACAGATACGAATTTGTGCATTACGGACAATTGGCAGCGACAGTAAACTCCAGTGAAATACGTTTCGATACGAAGTCGCAATATCAGACTTCAATGCCATCGAAGTACCGTATACCGTAAAGTATTTGATCGAGGAGTATCGGTCGTCGGATTGCGGATGCGGCATAAATCACAGCGACGTCGGTATTAGGACGATATTTTCCGTTACAATGGAACCAAGAGGCGAATGAAATTGATATCCTCGCAAAGCGAAAAAAAAAGGACGCCATAAACTTCAAGTACGAGCACCCTTAAGCGTTGTACACAGTGTGGGGCGATCCAAAGAATTTCACGTCTAAACACGATGAAAAGTTACGGTCGTTTGAGATCGCGGGCCAAAAGGGTTAAAATTCTTAGCGATTCGATTAGTTTCCCAATTCACGACATGAAATTAAAATTAAATTCATTCTGTATCCACCCAATCGAAATAGAGTCCAAGCTAATGACACATTCTCACGTTAAATTCGAGTAACGAACCGATAAGCTTCAGTTGCCACAGAATTAGAAAGATAAGTGAAGAAAAAAAAAAAGCAGAGAGTCTACTTTCGACAAATTCGATTCTCCACGGGTGACTCGACTCAATGCTTCCCGCTTAATAACTTAATCCAATTGAAAAGGAAGGAAAAGTCTTGAGAGGGGGAGGGGGGTGGCTACGATACTTAATAGAGACGTTCAACTAAATAGTCGGAATGTCTAACGTAGGTGGGTTCGGGCTCGAACAAGCTAGCGATTATCGCCCGATTCGGGGTGGGGGGGTATGGAATACGGAGAAGACTACAGGGTAAGGTTAGGTTCGATTCGCAATTTCCTCATCCCTTTTTCTACGGCGTATACACAGAGAACGTAATGAGGGTTAAAGGCAATGGTTATCCTTACGGTCAACTCCTTTCGGTACGTATCCTCAAGCATTTACTAGTAACGTGAGTTCCGGTATGACATTGACAAAAATATCACCGACTTCCGGCGAGTAGGCGATATTAAAAATATACACAATTCGCGTTTACACGTACATTTTCATAGATACAGGTGTATTTACCAGACCGGCATAATAACAGACTATTTTATATTATGGATCGTGCGTCAATATGACAAATATCACATTATTCGTCGACAAAAGAAAATGTTATGAATAAATATCAATATTCGCTGGTAGATCCATTACTTTCAATCTATAGGGACATTTATTTTTTTCATTGGTAATATTTGTCAAACAAACATTGAAACCGCCTAATCATCTTCTACGCGTTTCCTTTCAATGTGACTAGTAATTTCGTTATTTTTTTCAACGGCAAATTTTCCAATCGACTGATAACCTCGGCAAATGAGAAACTCGACTTTCTGAATTTCATGCCGATTGCTACGAATTCGCGAGTAACGTCACCGAGATATATTTCTGTTCGCGGCATTGAATTTCCTATGGCCAAGTTTGTTGAACACGAACAGGAAATAGTTTCAAAGCGAATACACGTACCTTCGGACCTAACAGTTTTAGTACCAATCGCATAACTTTAATGTACCGAGTCTCAATAATATACGTACGTATACACATACGCCCCCTATCCTCGGGAATGCAAATTCAAAGGAAATTTAAAGATCAAAGATAATTGCCAATATCCAGAGCTTCCCGTTACTTCGAAACCAGTCTTATATAGTTTACGCGCGAATCACTTTACTCGCGCGTCAATCGCGACAATCGACCAAATTTTTTTTTTCAATGTGACAAAAATTATTGTCCAATACATCGTACACGTAGAAATAGATCAATTGATCGCACCAATGCGTGGCTCTCGATGAACCGCTTATACCGGCAAATCATTTTTCAGACCTGTGCCAAAAATTATTAATGATAACGTACTGCTTGCCACAATGTATCTATATATGTGTCATTAAGCCTAGTCAACATTAAAGTTTGTATCAGCGATCGTTTTTTTTTCCATAGTCAATTCGTTATTCGAGACTCCAGAATAGCCATTGGATCGACTTTCTCAAAGAAAAGATAAACTAATCAATGTTGAAGTAAAGGGAAACAAGTGGGGGGAGGGGGGAGTCTGTCTTGCCTCAAGAGAATTCTCAAATCACTGTCGTCGCGTTATCTCTCTATTAGATCGATTTTTCAAGAAAAAAAAAAAAAATCCACTTCACGTTCCGTCGAATAAAGAAAAAAAAAAAAAGAAGTCCGCGCGACAGAATTAAACATTCGTTTGATATGAGAATTAAAAATTTAATGGATCCCCGAGACGACGTCGGCTCCTGGCTCTCATATTCGATGAATAAGAAGAGACAACAATGCCAAGCCTCGGCATTCCCGCCGATATCCAGTGATAAAAATGCCGGTCGCCAGTTAAACATCGATTAATATTTCTATTGAGAAAAGAGGACAAACAAAAAATGTAAAACTGTCGACGGGGTTAAAGGTTGGCCGATATTTTGTCGAAACGTCTCGTGCGTGACACGTACTCTCGATATAGAAATGTATCCAGGGATACAATCTCTTTCGCGTCTCTCGCTTTTCTGGGAAACAAAAACATTTATTTATATGTGTCACCCCTTTGCCAGCCCCTCCCCCAGCCCTCCACGTGTCCTAACCCGTAAGGGATACGACACGTGGATTTACTACCGAAGGTCCGGCCAGATAAATTTAATATATTTCTTCTGGCACGGTAGAAAAGTGCAATAACTTATATTAAAGACGCGCGAGGTTTACGATACCAAATTGCGTAACAAGATCACACGTAAGTCCGCATAAGTTCTCGCTACGTCGTACGAGTGTCAATAATAAATATAAAAACACAATTTCAAGTGGGCAAGAATTCAAATGTCTTGTCGATTAACTAAGAAATATTTGCACCCCCCCCTCCCCCCCCCCAGACTTAATTAAATTTCATCCCTAATACATTGGGGGGTGCCGTCGCAGAGATCGGGATACTTTGCAAAAATATTTTATATACGATCGGTATACGTGATCCCGTCGTTAAGCCGCATCCGCACCGTGGCTGAGGATTCAATGCGAAGGGCACGTGAGCAATCGAGGTGTACAGGGTGCGCCATCTGTACAGAAACATGCTCGACGTGTGCTACCAGACACGAGGGTGGCGAATGTTTCTTTTTCTATTCCCGGCACATTCCGCTATCGCGATATAAACATGCATTCCATTTAATGAGAGCCCACGACGACTTATACAGACAGACACGTTAGAGCAGTCGCATAGATACATGCGGTGGAAACGTACAATGCTATTGAATTTGCGTATAGCAGCATAAGATTGCGTATAGCTGGCTCCTGCAGTGCCGACCCTTAAGTACCTGAGCTGTGGTTATGTACGGAATTATTCGAATGCGTCTCCCATGCGGTGCACATACGTTTACACGACGAACGTTTCCTACCCCTATTTTTTCTCCCTTTGGAAATTTTCACGTTCACCCTCGCTGGTCGGGCAAGGGAGCGAGACAGTAGGCTGCACGAGCAGCTACAAAAAGAGAGAGAGAGAGAGAGAGAGAGAGAGAGACAGGATCGGAAGTACGTCAGAGCATCGCATGCGCTCTGCCGCGGTCAAATATATTCGATGAAATTTTCATAAGCGATTTCGTCATAATTTGTTTCGACTGTTTTGCTAGCATTTTTTTTTTTTTTTTAATAAATACCCTCCCCTATTTTCACCATCAAGAAAAATATCAGCAACGATTCGCGAAGTGATAACGAGGGTATCACGAAGGACTGCTGCACTCTTTTTTTTTTCATCCCAGAGTTAAACAGGTCAGCCGATTCGCACCAGGGGGTAACTTTTCTTCTTGACCGGTTTCGTCGGATTCGGACCGCTGGTATATTTGGGTCGAAGTGGTGATGCTGCTCTCTAGATCCAAAGGGTGACTACCTGTCGCGGTTTAATTAGCGCGCGAAGATTACACCATGACGGTCCTAGGCTCCGCAGGATGATCTGATTATGCGTAATAACCAGGATAAACTCTGACCCCTTCGCTGGGCGGACAGTGCTAGTTCGTTGGTAATGATGCAGAAGGTGCCTGCTGTGTAGGTTCAAGGTAGGCTGGTTTGCTTGGTAAGTGGGTACCTTACTCGGAGACTAACTACGAAGTCGTTAATATTCGTAATCAGCTTTTTACTCTGGTCTCGTGTCCTGGGAGAGCAGCGACGACTTGCCAATCTCCTGGGAGTATAAACTTTTCCCGGCTTCAGTCATTCTTCTTCCTCTTCTTTTTTTTTTCATCTCTTTCTCTCCTATTTTTCCTTTCTTTTCTCTATACACAGTTTAGTTCCAGGCTCCTGCTCTACCGGCTTTCGCTGAACGGGATGACGAGAACACACTGTACCGGGTGTACCCAGTGATTGTCAGTGATCGTGAGATCAAGCGCGAAAGGTTTGAAAGCCCCGAGGAATAAAAAATTTTTGATTTATCAAAATATACCGCAGTACCTTTTATACGCGTATCGACGAATCCGATATAATTAATGTAAATTTCAAAAACTTATCAAAAATTCATCCTCAGGTAAGGCTCCTTGAAGGATCAGTGATTATTCACCGAAAAAGATAATAACGTCACTGTGACGACAATTGACAAATTTTCAAATTACCAGACATAAATAACCGTGTATATTTTTTCGCGGCATAATCGTTAAAAACTTTTTTTTTAATTCTCAAAAAATAAATCATGGCTCCGTGCTAACGATCCTAGAAAAATATAATGAAATAATACGTCATTAATCGTACAGCCACCTACAGTTTCGCGACCGCGACAAATTCGTAAAAACTCATTACGTGTTTGAGTAATTGGGAAAAAGGAGTAAAAAAAAAGAATTTTTTTTTTAAATAAAAGATCACGTAAACGTCTCAATTCCAAAGCTCGAGCCTAGTGTAATTTTATTTTATCATAAATTCACTTTTTCTCATAACCATGTATGTATTTACGCACACAGAGATAAATGCTTGTAGGGCGTCGAGCTACCGTGAATGATATCGTATTACAATAGTCTGGGATTGGTCGGATATTGGGTTAGAAATAGGGTTAGGGATTGGGGTAGATTCAGAAGGTTCTAGAAGGTACGGATGGGACTTTGGATATAGCAATAGGGTGAGACTCGAGGAATAGGAAGAGTCATTTGTACCACGAAGCGCGAGGTCGCGTGGTGGTTGCGTGCGCGCTTGTGCACCCCTGTCGTTCACACGCTCGCCACCCTTTTCAACCCCATAAGCTAGATAACTTTTATCCCGGTTGCGGCTCGGAGCCTTGATTGAATCCTCGGGTTCGGCCTAGGTTGTCCTGGACAACGAAATTGTTTGTAGATAATTCCACGTTACCGGCAATGCTGGCACTACGTGACTGAACCATGACCTACGTGTAACATCCCAATTAGACCTATTGACCTCGGACGTCAAAGAATGAGCTGTGAGCGCATGGTACTGCATACGGGGTGTCCATAAAATTTCTTAGGATCCCATAAAAAAAAAAACTTGTTTAAACCCATCACAATTTAATACTGCACGTCGAGCAACAGCACTACGCTTATAACTTCTTCAAGTTGGCAAACGAAATCGATACGAAATTTTACCTGCAATGACTGCGTCAAGCATGCTCTTGGATATCCATTGAAAGCGGTTCGGTAAAATAGAGGATCCTACCTGTATGTAGATACAGTCACTGTTTGCTATACACCGCCAGAAAGGCAGGTAAATCTTTGTGAAGTCTCTCTCTGGCACTCGTGCATATAGATACGTAGTACACAAAAACAGTTTTCGAGTCGTTAATATCCCAGCGATGTCGCAGTAGAAATAATAACGGGACAAAGGAAGAGCGACGCGCGTGATCTAAAAATAGTTTGTTTCGAAAAGAAGAGAATTACTATTAAGCATAATAGAAACTGTCCCGTCGGCGTTTCCCGACGCGATTCGAATCAATTCGAAACGCAGCCCCGTCCAACCTACCTGTACAGCATAGTCATGCTATCGACTATCCGTCGTCAGTAATTTTTGTAATTAAAGCAGCGCGAGTATTGACAAAAACGGATGCTAAAAAATTGTTTAAATTTGAAAAATTAAAAAATATTTAATAGTGTCGAGAGATCCGTACGGTTGACAAATCACGTGTATGCGCAAGGGTTAAGCCTGTGTAGCGGCAGGATGGGAAATGTCGGAAGTGTCCAAAATGAAGTGACTGCCTACGTCATATCCTGTACGCACACATCGCGGGACCGTGAATGCACGCGTAACGGGTGAATAACGGTCGCAGCTAAATGCTATAAATCAATACAGCAGCAATAGATGTTTGTCGCTGGTCGCCGTCAGCGTATGAAAATTAAAACGGTATATCACGTGAAATCTGGCTAGAGGAATGTTTTTAAAAAGGGGCATTATATATTACGAGCACATATCCTCGAGGCCCAGAGAAAAGGCGTTCAGTCGTGGCGGAGCTACTGCTAAGCCGTGCAAGAAGTAAGGGAGCAGAGAGGAGAGGCAGGCAGATCGCAGAATATTTCATTACGTCGGTTTGGTATGCACGGAGCCGCTGCAAGTTTTCATAGCCGCATTGTTACCCTTTAGCCATTGTGATCCAATTTTTTAGCTATGTCGGGCATCGCGTAGATGTAAGCTGAGCCGATGGCTATAAATACTAGTCGATCAAACTCGGCCTATAGTGAAATCCAGAAGCCGTGTCAGGCTTCGTACAAAAGTACAGAAAGTACAGGAGTGACGTAGATATATATATATATGCCTTTTGGCAGCGATGATACTGCAGTTCCTTCAATAAATTCAGCTGATACAAATGCATAGATTCCTCGGCGAAATACGAAAGACGTAGAATGAATTACGATTTGATAAACATGAAAGTCGGCTTTCTTTTTTCCATTAGGTAGCCGGCCGGCATCCCTTATTTAATTGAATAATTAAGAATGGCGTCTTTCGAGCAAGAAAGCCCAAATTCTCAGACAACAACAATTCGTTGCTTCGATGTAAGGGTAGCCAGTTGAATTTTTCACGGGAAAATTTGTAATTCCCGTTGATTAGGTGCAAGAGGGAGAGGGAGGGGGAGAGAGAGAGAGAGAGAGAGAGAGAGAGAGAGAGAGAGAGAGATAACCGAAAGAAGAAGCACAAAAGCAACATGCGATAAGCTAAAGGCGCAGATCGCATCGCAGCAACGTTTAACGCTCCGCGTTACCATAAATCGTCCCGAACCGCAGCTTAAGTGACATGAAGTATTGCAGCGGCCAATTATTAACAGGATAATTACGGAACGTGACTGAAAACGCTTTGTAAGTAATTAAAGAGGGGCTGGCGGCCGTGCGCGATGAGTAAAAGGGGAAGGTTTTCATAGCGAGTTAGAAATGCGAGCCATTTCGAATAATCAAGAGAGGGGTTGTTATAGGCTGCGCGCGATAGCGGAATGGCGATGTCACCAAGTGCCGCGAGCGACGCCTTCGATACGTTCGAATCAAACAATATAGACCGAGCATCGGCAGAGCCGCGGACGAGTAAAGTAGCGCGGGCGACTTTGAATACAGTGAGAAACCCCGAAGAAAATTTCAAGCTGTCCTTGCCGGTCGCTCTCTGCGTACTTGCCCTGTTACGCCGTATTGCGCAATCCGAGGGAAGGACGCGCAATAAATTCAACAAGCCCACTGCTTAGCATCTCCCGCGAGACGGAAAAAAAAGCCAGAAACAGTTTTCACGTCCCGACCGAATCTTCCCTCTCTTTTCCTGCCGCCTATGAAAATAGCGAAAACCGTTCGTTAACGCGTTCGTATCGTATCGCGTCTGGCCATGCGTGTAAGCGCTTTGCGTACGTAACTTTTTCCACACCCGACTATTTACATACGCCAGTATGGATACACCACGGCTCTCGCGAGTTTCGTCGTAAATAATTGCCGGCACTAATACCGAATTTACCCGTAAATAAGAATAATTATGACGTAATCGAGCACACCTACAACCACAACCCATCCAAATCGTCGAGGATTAATTAATCGAAATTCGAATCACGATTTTCCATTTCGCAGTCTTCGCGTTTCGCGTTAAATGATAAGGCGCAATGAAATTTTTATTTTTACCCCGCCCCACCCCCCCCCCCAAATTCCAAAACAATTTCTATACAACCAAACGCATCCGAATGCATCGCCAGCGCGGATTAACCACCCGTTTTACATTGTAAAGCTGCGGGGACTCGTCTTGCGCAGCTTGTCGGGAATGCTGGTAATTGGAGAGAGAATTTTCCCTCGACCGCGAGGAACGTTCAAACCTCGTGATTGTTCTACCTCCCTCCCCCTTCGCGACCCCCCAAAGCGATACACCCTCCAGTAAACCACCAAACTGGCTGAAACATGGGATGCCTCGTGATTTATTTCTGCTCTGTGACAATGAGATGTTATCTGTTACGGCGTGTGCCACACCGATACACACACCCCTGTCGCGGCGCCCCCCCCCCCTACCCCACCCTTCTAAGAGCGACGTCGACGCCGCCACTACTTCCAGGTACGACAACGCCACCGGTAACGCCGACGGAGCCACCTTCCTTCTAACTGCTCTCTATAATATATTATAACCGCCAGCCCTAGTTCTCGTAGGGTTGTAGGGTTGTTTATAGGTAGGCGCCGTCGTACCACCTTCGGCACACGCTATTCGCCCAGGAGATTGCGCAAGTGGAATGCATTACATTGGAATAACTCGGCGTATTATCCCTTTTCCTAGAGTTTTTACTTTAGAGCCTGGATAAATCGCTTAGAACCTAAACCACTCCCGTCCGTCCGTCCCATCCCCATATACACACAAAACTAATGTCAACGCTATATCAATGGGAAGGTACGTGGAGTGGCAAAGAGAGAAGAAAAAAAATAAGCATGATCTTTCAGGTTGAGACGATAACACACCCCCGATCGATCGGGTGAGTATAAAACCAGAAGACGGTCCGTGCCGAAAAACTCTATTTCTTGCTGGCACAAGTGTCGGATGGAGTTCCCAGGCCACGTGGAAGGGATGAAACGAATTATCGGGTAACATCAATTCATCCCCTTTCGATTTCAAGAAAGAGCAACCCGTCTACCCCTTCTGCGATACTTATAGGATTCGGACCTGTGACGACAGTGACTACTGGTGCCGGTATAGCCAGCGCACGTGTACTTGACTCCTTGTCGACCAACAATCCGCCATCCCCCAGTGTGCCAACTGGCCGATCTTGGTTTACATAAAGTTGCCTTATCGCTGCCAGCTGTTCGCCGAATAAACGCTGGAATTTTGAGCATCCTGGGAGGAGTATACTCCGTCCCCTCTCTCTCTTTGACTCGGCAGTGGTCCAGCCAGACTCTCGTCGTACGGGTCGCCCCCAGCAGTCACGTTAAAACGAGACACGACGTTTCGCCTTGCCAGTCCTACCTACTACACCCTGGAGTCTTTAATGAGCGAAGGCAGGTATAACGCCGACACACTGGTAGCTCGTTCGTGTCTTCCTGCGTCTCCATACGTGACGCTCGTTACTTTTACGATTACCGTCCGGCAACCCTGCTGCCCGAAACTATCCAAAATAGTCGAGGGGAAACGATCCTCCCGACGATAACTGAGTCCACGAAGACGAAATCAAAGTGTCAGCCCCGTTTCCACTTGTCTAATGGGAAAATTGGATACGTTTTTATCTCGTTTCCTAGCTCTAGTGTCTACGGCGCGTAACGGCTGTTCGTATGAATTTTCTAACGAGAGCACTTCGCGTCCTGGTATCAAAGGACGGAGGTGCAGTACCTATATCATATATATATATATATATATATATATATATATATATAGAAAGAGCCATAGCGAGAAATATAGACGTATAGAGATAGATGCATCAGAGTGTATCGACACGATTGAAACAGCAGGGTCAGAAGGTAGCAGGCAAAATATGGGTAGAACGTCGGGACAGGGTAAAAAAAAATAAGTTTCCCAGCCAATTTCCTTCGACAAGGAAAATGGGATATCTCAACGGGCAACACTGTGCGACCCCGCGCGAAAAGTATAATTTTCATGAGGACTCGACGGGATAATGGTTATCGGGAGAAGGTTTTAGGTTGATCGTACGTCGAACTAAGGTCACGGATAATTCGGTGGCCTCTGGAGAGACGCCGCTCGGCAAACTACCGTGACGTTTAAGTAACTGGAACAAACCGCATTTGCAAATATAAGCCCCCACGGCGATAACACGGTCAGAGTTTCCTGTAGGGTTCGGTGAATTAGGTACGTTCTGGAAAGGCGAACTAATTTTTTTACTGCTCAAACGCATTCAAATCCTTTCTCCCTTAAGGAGCGGAACGCAGTGCTAGTGTCAACGTTGGTAAACCTGCCGGAGCGTGGATACGGTTGGTAGAACTGATGACGATGGGACTGTCAGGATAATTCACGGACAAGTAACAAAGGCTTGGAAGCTGGGAACGTTGAATAAATTTTCCAATTGATCGTAGGTGTTTGTGATTGATCGATTAATTGAATTTCCGTCTGTTATCGTGTTTCGCTCGAATTCTTTTCGGGAAATAAAATCGAACGAAATTTGACATTTTTGGTAAATTATCTTTTACACGAATAAATAGTACGTCTGTATCTTTCAAAACGTTTCGACGGTTCTAGGGAATATTTTCATATTCTATATTTTCGACTCGCGCAATAGACGACGTTCCTCGAGGACGTCCGACTTATTCATCCTCGGCGTCTCTAACGAGTAGTTTTAATCACGTACCGTGGAAAGTAAAATAGAAATATGAACGATCCTTGACGCCATTTGTAAAGGCAGCGTAACCGCCGCGCGAATGAGTGCCAGAATGTCTGCTTAGTTTCCAGGAGGAGGACGGGGCAGGTGGGGGGGGAAAGGGCGCACCAAGTGTGCTCGTGCTTCTGTAAATTGGTCTTTCGAGTCGGAGTGCTCGACGTCAAGGAATAAGATTTGCAGCGCCCGACGTCCGTTCAATCTTTTCTTCGTTCGGTCAGGTGACGTTGATAAATTTATGAAAATTACCGAGTTTCACTGCTTATAAAATGCAACTACAAGAAACTGCAGCGCGAGGAAGCTGCGCGCAACGAGCAAATGATACGCCGGACGGTGATAACGAATTCTTCGTGCGAAAGAAATTTTATCATCCCCCCGATGTTCGTCCGACGTTAACAACGAGAGGAATTTATGAAGGTAAGACAAAAATTAAGGGAGGAATTCTAAGAGAATGCAGTAGCGAACGTCAAGGAATGAAAAAAAAAACCCCCATCAAACACAAACAATTTTTTGGAAAATTTCAAACTTCTCTCGGACACATTCTCTCAATTGTTACGTAATACCACCAAGCAGACACAAATTAGCAGCGTCCCGTCCCTCCCCTCGTGCCGCTACCCACCGAAACATTAAGATACCAAACGACACTATGCAAAATTGTTATCAAGATCAAAAAAATTGCGAAAAAAAATTTAAGTCAAAAACTCGTGAAATAACTAAATTCGCAAAAAAAAAGAGCCAAAGAGAAACACGTATAAGGCGTGCAATTACCGTGGAAAATTATTCTTTTTCCTACTCTCTCTCTCTCTCTCTCTCCCCCCCCCCCTCCCCCCGGTACTCCCCCTCGTCACACCACCCTTACCAAACGACCTGGCTGCCCCGCCTGCCTGCTGGCGTCTGCGTTTAATTAACTTCAAGAAACATCTTTTAATTATAAAACTATTTTGGACACATGCGCAACGTGGGTCCCGCATTCCGACGTTATAATTGCCCGAGAGCATTTACCTTCTTCTTTATTTCGCGAAGGATAATAACTCCCGTCCCCCACCCCCACCCCCCCCCCCACCTTCACCACCCATAAAACCGACCGAACTCTCCAGCTCCGGGAAAACGAACGACGTCGCCAAACCGTAACGCGACTTACGATGTTTAAACTCGTAAAACGACGGACGCCTCGATAATAACTCTAGGGGAAATAACATTGTCGACACCTTCGGAGCAAACCCCATGAACGTGGTACGCGTCGTCAGGATCATATATACGATATATATATATATATATATATATCTTTTCTCACGTTTACGTACCCCGTCCCGCCCTTTGCCCCTCTCTCCCCTTTCCCCGTTAACTCGATTCAGAACGATATCGACACTTTGACATATCCATTACAAAAAAAAAGCAGCACACCGTCGTCACCGCGTTTAGCGCCAATAAATTATTACGTTCGTGTCGCGCAAATATTATTTACCGGAGTAACCCCTCGATATAACCGTGCATTTTATACGTACCCGTGGAATTTTACAAAAGGATCGATACAATTTCTCGCTACTTTCGAGAAACTTGCTCGTTAAGATATTTTGAGACATATATAATAATAATAATAAAAAAAAAAAATCCACGCGACCAATCCATATTTATCAATAACTGCGAGGGACATAAGTCAAATCAAACCCAACCAGACTTCGCTTTAAACATATCGGCATTCCCATTCGAACGCGAACCAGCGTTCCTCCGTGATTTTCGTTATGATCGTCCTCTCTTAAAATAGTCACCGACGAGGAGCGTTCGGCTACGTGACCACGTGAAACGCGATAAATTCAAATGAGTACGACGATGCATTCTTTTTGCCGCGTCTATTTAGAGATGTGAAACGCAGATGGCCGTTCTCGAGGAATTTTAACGCGTACCGTCGTTGTACGCGTTACGACGACCCTTTGGCACTTTTGCGAACGTGTAACGCGCATCCGCCAATTATAACGTTCGAACCCCATATCGAATCGCATAGATGTATCGTTGCCATATGATCTCCCGCTTACACCTATATACATATACAGCTACTTACTTCATCCAGCATCACGAATCTCGTGAAAACGTTAGCAAGGACGTATTTCATGGTTCGACGAAGTGGAAGCTCCAGCAAAATCGCATGGGGGTTGACGATCAGCCCGATCTCAGGTCCTGGGCTAGGAAACGTCGGTGGTCCGGTAGATGATAAAAAAATCAACAAACCCCCGCCGCCCCCCCCCCCGGGCCCCCGCAGCTCGTGGACCTTGGCACGTGCTCATCGAATACGTTGGACCGGTCGATACACCCCCTGGCATCAATTGCACAAGATCTACGTGCACGTGAGCCATTCGCCGCACCATCAAGCCTGGATACGATACCGAAAGGCACTGTATCTCAAATCCGCGCGTGTATGACATAACTTATGTGCTAAGCTGCTGCGCCACGAGAAGGGATAGAAGCAAGTATATGGAATGGAAAGGGTAGATAGACTCCCCCTCCGCGCCACGCATTAGTACTTGGAAAATTGTGTTCCGGTGAACGGAGCAGAAAATGTGGAGCGTGTGAACAGGTAGTATATAGATCGGTCTTTTTGTAAGTAGTGGAACATAGAGAGAGGGGAGGATGAGCGGGGGGGGCGGGGGGCGGGGGGGGGCAGAAGTTGAATGAGAGAGATAGCACGGATAGACAAATTGACCAATTGTCAGGGAGGAAGCAAGTTGCGCTCAATTTTACCTCAAAAGTGCAATTTCTTCTCTTGTTTGTATATTATTAAGACGGTGCACGTGCCCAGGTAAGTGACAATAATACACAGCAGGAATCCAGATGAAAATGGTGAAGCATATATATATATATAGATATAGATATGCGCACATGTGCCATATATGGTAAGTGAATGTTCAATGATACATATATGTATGTGTATATGTTGTTATAGTCAGGTCACGGATATTGTAGTTTAGTCGGAGATCCAAATGTGCCAGATGCATCTTGGGTATTTTCTTACTTGACACCGAAACGACCTGCGAGGGGTCGAGGGGGGGGGCGGGGCGGGGGGATATCGACTGAAAGGTAACACGCCTGTTGTTAGTTTGAGCGAGTCTCGAATTATTTTGTACCGCTGCTAAGTGACGTAAATTTATTTTACAATAGAAAAAGGAGATAGTGAATTTTCCATGCAAACTTTGGTACCGGCTGATACGCCCGGGTAGATAATTGGGCTTGACATCTCGATATTAATATTCGCAGCACGTAAGGAAATTAACACGGACAACTTTAACACGTTGACATTCGTCTGGTATATCGGAGGGATAAGGGAAGGGACAAAGGGAAACGGAGGGAAAAAGAGTGGCAATGATGAGGGAGATAAGGGGAGGGTCAGAAGGGGGACAGAGGATTATTGTTTCGAAGATGAGACGAAGTTCGAGAGAAATCTTACGAATTTTCACTGGCGAATGATTCGAATTCGTTAAATTACCTCGTGCTACTGTCTTTGGCGGGAAACAAAAAACTTCTATGCGCGATGCCCGACACCAGACTTTTTCGATAAATTGAGAAAGACATTTTTAAGATACATTTATACTTTATATATATATGTAGATAGTACATACGCAAACAACATTGCCGTGATCCGTAAAGATGATCTGTCATACAGAAATATCGTAGCCTCTAGAACGGAAGCCATTTTGAGAGTCTATTAATCTGCGTTTAATTTGGGCCAGATAAGTTTTTCGGCGGATAGAGGTGAGAGAAGCAGAGAGAGAGAGAGAGAGAGAGAGAGAGAGAGAGAATCTCGTTAACAGCCTGATAAGACCGCAGAAATTTAAGTTCATTTGTTAATACCAAGGTTGAGTGGAAAGAGGGATATGCGAGAGTTTACAAAGGGTGACATGTGAGAAGGCAGAGAGTTGCCAAAAAGAGAGAGGGAGAGAGAGAGAGACAGGCAGAAAGACAGACAGAACGAAGAGAGAAAACAAGGGCTGGTTGGGCGTACGAAATGAAAGTTACGCCAGAGCGGTACGTCCTGATAAGCCTCGGCTCGAAATTCCCGCATAACAAGTAGCATCGTACGTCACGTGCCTATTCGGCAAAAATATCCGAATGCCACCGTGTAGACGCCAGTCAGCCGGTAGAACCGTAAACGCGCAGCAGAGATGCGTAAAGGTAAATTCCCTAAGAACAAATACCAAAAGCCTATAAGTAAATTCCCTATTACGATTTTCAAAGGTCGACAACGGAAGTTCGCGTGTCGCCGCGATACAGTCTCAAGAATTTAATCCGTTTCTTGTACTCTGCGACACTTTCATGAATTCCGTCAACCTTCCTCAAGTCCGAGGTACCTTTCCGCGGGATGTCTAACAATTTCGCATAACGGGCTATGATTTCGCAATTTCTCATTAAATTTTTAATCAACGTCCAATTCACGCTTCCCACGCCCCTATCGGACGTGTAATTTATAATCATTCGTCTCTCTTTTAATTTTTGCAAACTCTCAAATCAACGAACCGTCCAACGTAAAATGGGTTCTTGTAGATTTTTAAAATCTTTATTTTGATTCGTCCTCTCTCTACCCTCCCTCCTCCCTCCTACCTTATCGCGCCTCTCTTCCGCTACCATCCAGCAACCAGCGAGCATACGCGTATTGCGAATGATTGCGTACAAGTGAATTGAATTCGCAAACTGCGGCGATCCCAGCCCCTCAGTACGAATGGGCAAATATTTGAAAATATTTTTGCTTGCCCGGGGCTTAACGCCGCACGCATACGCTTCGCAGAGGGACGACAAAATGTTACCCTCGCGCTTCATACATTTCGAGGTTAACTAGGCTCGTCACCTCTGGTGTTGAGTTGGGTGAGAAAAAAAAAAAAGAAACCGACGATTTTCGTTGCCCCTCGTGTTTGCCCAAAACACGATTCGATGAGAGTTTGACGATTTTTATGAACCACCGGCAATTTCCACGAGTTGTCATTATTTTTATTTCGCCACCCTCGATACACGAGTTAAACTCGACGACTTCGTGTATCCAGTACTGTAACGACATCACGATTTCCACTAGGTCAAGGCAATATCTTCACTTAGAAAATATCAATATAAAAGCCAATATGACTAGAGTGCGCAAAAATATGAATACAGTTGTCGAACATAAAGGGGGGAAAAAAAAAAAAATATCAAATCATTCCCTGAACACCATATCCATAAATATTTAATATTAATCCATAACGTAATGCCATCAGATCATTTTTATTCCAACGACCCGATAGATTGGCACGATCACCTATACGATTCTTGTAATCAGAATTTTACATCGTATTTGGTCGCTGAGCCAATTATTGTTTGCGTGTACGTTCCAATTTCAAGTAATAATAATGGAAAAAAAAAAAAGTCCTGTACCGCGTTCCGGCCAGCTTTAATCTGATCATCATCGCCAAGTGAACATTGTCGGAAGAGCATCGCTTTGCGCGAGGACGCATTCGCATAGAATATAGATATTGGAGCCATTGTCCTACGCCATTGTCAGAAAGAGGAGAGGCCAAGACCTAGAACGAGGGATCCGCGAAATCGTATCGCTGATGGAATTGAGTCGAACCGGTGCGAAAACGGTCGAGCAGGGTTCTGAGTATAGAAGACGCAGAAAGGGATCGGGGTCCAAGGGCCAAAAGGGGTTGTCTGGAGTTTCAAGCTTTCAAATGGTTCGGGTCTTCGTGTATATATATCTGCAAGAGAGAAGCCGAAGAGAGTGAACGAGAGGAAGAATATAAAAAGGGGCAAAAACCGAAGCTTTGAGAATCCGTGCCAAAAAATCCTTCGCACTGGTCAGGAGACGCGAACATCTTCTTGGGTAGGAACAAAAAAAAAAAAAAAAGAAAAGGCGAGGATCAATGCCTTGTTTATCCCGGGAGAGCTCATAAAACTGATCCAATCATGGTTCCCCATGGATAGGACAAACCCTGACACTCTAACCAGGTCCCGGAAGAGCTAGACCTGGACACCAGGACCTGCTCTTATCCTTCCCGAAGGATAAAGCTCTCTGCTGGGGAAAACCGACGCACGTTACAACTTTTGCCTCTATGCAGATTCACTCAGGGTCACTCTGGGACACTCCTACCACGGAGAATCCGGAGTGAACGCAGCCGAGCAAGCTTATGTAGAGACCGTCGCACTCCTAGCTGGCCAAACTCTCATTTCTATGCTGGGGAAATAACGCTTAGGGAACGGTGACGGTGAGGGGAGTGGCGGGTGGAGGGGGGAGGGAGGGAGGGTTGGTACGATCGGATGCGAATGCCGCATATTTTCATTTCTCCATGCAACTTCCCGCATATTGAGTTTGCGCTTAAACCCGTACATTGAGGGTGGCTGAAAAATTGGGAAAAAAAAAAATAAACTGTTTATTCGCTTAACGATATTCGTTTTTGACGCGAACAATGAAACCTGATGAGAGCGAATAAACTTTTTGAGGGTGAACGGCTGTTTTAATTTAGTTGAGAAATTCGCGGGATTATTGAAACAATGGATGGGACGGGTCCAGTCGAAACGTTGGTACGGGGTTGGGCAATGGGAGTGTCTTTTGAGTTTCGAACGAATATAAATTTCTTTATACCTACGAGTGAAAGGGAGAAAAGGAGCTGAAGATGGTTTATAAAAATTCTTTCGTTAGAAGCCAAAATAAAGTCATACGTTTATCAGGGAAAGACGTAATTTCCATGCGACCAGTTTCCCTAGAAATTCGGAACAATTATGAGAGTGGAGCGTGCTTCGTGTAAATACCCGGTGTAAATCTTACGAAAGGACTGTCGTATCATTACGGTGTCATTTGCTTACGGAGAAGTTCCGAGTATCTTCTACGAGAAGAAACTGGCATCCTCATCCCCGTGCCGGAATCTCTACGAGTTCTCCAGCATCCGGCATCTGGGTAGAGAAACTAATGATATTCGCGAGAGCCGAAGTAAATACTTGGTAACAAGAGGATTTAATGCTTTGACGAGAATCATTTTACAAGATCATAAATCCCCTTTAATATAAAATTTGCCGTAAAACGTTATTGACCTTCGACCTGATTAACGATAACTATCCTCAAACGGCAGTCTCCGTCCTAAATCTAATCGGAAATAAAAAAAGAAAGAGGTCGTTAACCCTGCTGCATCAATATAAAATGAAGCCTCCTGCCAATAGTGTATACTTACAACTTGGACAAATGGTGTTCACGAAGCATATAGCACGTTCAGAATGATCGATTAGGAAATCATTAGCTTCTATGTCAAAATACTTTTCGGAATTCAGTAGCGCGTCCCAAGGATTTCCAGCTGTCAGACGAACCGTGGACACGTGTATTGTCGATAAGCGTCAACCGAGTGTCGAAAAAAGAAAATTGGCACTAAATACACGAACAATGCGAACGACCTACTCTCGGTTCGGCATGAATGAGGCAAAATGAGAATTTCAATGGAAACTTCGAGCAAACTACAAAAAAGAACTAAGAAGAAAGAATAAAAATATATAATCAACTGAGTATAAAACCGTGAATAGAAGCAGACAGAGTATTACGGGGGTACCGGGGGAAATGCGAAAAATCGAGTCGTTATGTAATATCGCTGAAAGAATAAAAGTATATATTTTATCGGGACCCTATGGGTACGATAAAAGTTTCACTGTTGAACCGCACAACTCCGCACTGAATGGCATAGTAAAATATAATTTGTCCCGTTGCAGTGTACGTAGTGACTTGTAACCTCAAAAAAAAAAAAAAAAAAAAAATGAATCAACAAATCACAAAAGGATATGAAGTCGTGATCGAAATGTGAAGAATTAAATAAATGTTCTTCAACGCAGAAAATAATTCGACTCAAAAGTTTTCGCGGCGCGCTCTCCGAAGTAGCTCACGAAATTCAAAACTGTCGGGCGAGCGTCCGCGTAAGGAGGCAGCGCGCGAGGTTGACACTGATTACAGCGATACGTTTAGCTCCTATCTACGGGTGGATTGGATTCGTGCCGCGAGAGAGTCAGCATCCTCCTCGGCAATCGGAGCCATCAAGGGCTTGAATGATGGTGACGTACAAATAATTCTACGAAAATTTATGATCCCGAATATAGGAAGGCTGATGGATCCGCATTCTGCATTCTGCACTGTATAAACGATCCTTGCGGTCCGACTGGGAGTTTGAATTATAAATTCCATTCAAAGATTAAACCAGCCCCGACTCATAGATAAGTTCGGAACAAAGGTATCACCCTGTACATATACATACATATCCACGTATATCCAGGATATACACAGCATTCCAAATCGTTATGTGAGTAAACGGTACGTTTTATACGAAAAATTAAATAAATTTACATGATACCGCATACGTATACGAAGCAATAAACTGATGAGCTACGGATAATTACGGATAATCAATTATCGTTTACGTTAATTATTCAAGCAAATAAGCATCCCTGGAGACCAATCAGGTATTACCGATAATCGCTAATTAATTAACATATACACGATGTCAAAATTTCAAAACGAGTCTTTCTAATACCGCCGACCCTTGATCGAACATTAAAGAGTCACAAGATAACAAACACATGGTACTGATAACAAATATCGCGCGATTGGTATATGCTTCATGAATCCTAATCACGTGTAATCCTGATCCGCAAAAAAAAAAGAGCGCCAACCACTTTCTTTAGCATTTCTCATCGAGCTAAGAATTTCAAGCACGTAATTCACCTTGCGTAATAACAGAGATACTTTAGCCACGTTTATTAAAGCTAATATCCAGCACCAGTCGTACGTGTTCAGCGGGTAAAGCCCGGAGAACGGCGAATAGACAAATTTCACTCCTTCGCGTTAACCTTTAACCCCGAATCCCTAAAAGGCATTCGTACGAGTGATGACGGAATTAAAAAAAATTTTATCAAGTCAAAAAAATCACCGTTACTCGTCGCACGTCGAGCAGGTGTATTGCGCAATCACAACTAACCCGTACTCCATCGTACCAATTAAGCATGATCCTTTCCGTCAAAGAACGTACGTATATACGACACCCCCTGTACGCAGCTTCCTATCAATGGTCCATAGAATTGACGTCCACAAATTGTTTCTCGCAAATACATTTCCCGTGTACGCGCAGAAAAAGATAACGGAGTGCAACGTACCGCATGGCGATTTCTCGGACATTGCGAAATATGGCTTTTGCGAAATTTGAATATACGTAGAGTCGACCGTAACCAGCAGTGATATCGATTTTCAGGAGAAAGGAGCATGGCACGCGATCGAACAGGGTAATGGTAAACACAACCTGCTGTCAAACGGGCCATACATCTAATATCTAAAATACAGGGTATTACGGGTATCACTATAGTCTGTCATTTGATTATTAAGTAATACGCGATAAAAAGTGAGACTCCTATGATAACGCTTAGGAAAAGAAAAAAAAAAGATTGATCCTTCCTCGTCCTTAACATTTTTTTTTTTTTTTTTGTACTATCCACTTGCCAAGTGCAATGTGCCGATGCACTGGTCGCTTGCGTACGGTAGATACGACCAGACGTCCTATCGCTTAATGAAATCGGAAAATTAATTTCCACCTTCGACGCGCTCAGCTGCGCGAAGTTTCCAATCATCGAACTTACGAGCGACATCGTTCCCATGAAAATATTATCGGTCGCTTCGATGCATGCGAACCTTAATACGTGTCGAGCGAGTAATCCTTGTTACTAACTAAGTAGAGTCGACTGTATATAGTGTGTGTATGTAGTATTACGTCACTGGTATATCAGATGTACATTAAACCCTGTGGATTTTATCACCCCCACCCCCACCCCCATCTCCCCCCTTCCCCACCGACAACAACTCCTCTCTCACACACTATTGCCGAAGTCTTCGAACGTCCGCTAAATAGCTCTTCAAATTTTTGAATGAATCCAAGGGCTGCTCGTTTTTCCATGTATAGCCTACTCGCCGAAAGTTTACACTTCGATACTTTCAAATAGATAATACACGTATGATAACTCGTAACGGAAGCCGATTTCACTTCAAAGAGCAACACGCTGTTATATCATCCCTTCCTGCTATCCCCTCGCATCCCTAGTAAATTGTTGCACGATTATGTCACGAGTGTGGGAATATATATATATTTGCATTCCAGGAAGGAAAGCAATATCTGCACTGCGCTAATCGATAAAATAAATGTACTTAGGGTATGCGATATTAATAACGGGGAAATAATTTATACCATGTATAACAAAAATTTACGAGGAATATCATTTCTGAGGTTGAATATGTATTTGACAATGTACGTTGGCTGTGTGTATATGTTTCAATAGCTCGAAAGGGTATTCGATAATTGCATTGAACGATTACTATTATTATTATTATTATTATTATTATTATTATTATTAAAGGACAATGAATATTTGTATCTTATGGATCGATTTTTAGAACACTGAAACTTCTTGAACTGAGAGCCTTAATTTTTGGCGATATATATAGTCCCGAGAAAGTGAACGGAGACACAAGGTCTCTTAGCATTGAATTCAATCAAAGCGTCTTTACGGCTCGGTACACTTAATCCTCTTTATTGGATACAAAAGTTTTCTAGCGAATCTCCAAATTTCATCAATTTCAGGGAACGAGCCCGTGGACGCTATTAGACATGTATCGGAGTCTGTTTAGGCCCGTTAGCCGAAATGACAATCGAGACAATTAATTAATTACTACGGTAACGCTGCAATCGGGATTTCGATGCGAATTGGGATTCACGTCAAATTGTATTAATGACGCGTCGGTCTATTTTTATGTTTTTTTTTTTTAATCCTGCAATTAACTCCATTTCTTCGAAAGGATAATTCCAGTGAAGTACCCGTTATCACACTACCCTTACTCGCATTTATTTAAAACTCGTTTCCTGCGCGTGGTTATACAATTTTTTTTCTGTATTTATGTAAAAAATCTTTACTTATGGAGGGTCAGCCCTGGCGGAAGCTCTGTTGAGAGTTATTTGTTTTAGAGAAAGAAAAAAAAAACGGCCAGACGAATTAAGAGCTTTCAATTTTTTTTTTTTTTTTTCCTTAGAAAAGCCATTATTGCTTTTCGTGACAAATACATGTCCTATATTGGACAAATATAATATCGACAGACTAATAGTATAATCGATGGAACGCTCACGTTCCTTGGGAAAATGTATTATTTGCACCATTCGTTCAGCTGAATGTGACTCAAGAATCGCCATAGTTATATATATTTATGTCTGATAGATGACAGCCAATTTTAATGTAATGAGAAACGCCATAATTATTTACGATTATGTGAAAAAAAAATGTAATGGAAAAATGGAATGCACCAGTTACCAAAACGTAATAAATCGGATGTTGCAGAACTTCTTTTTTTTTTCACTTCGACTTATCTTCATCTAACTAGCTTCACTGTATCACTCGATAGCTGTCAAGATTACAACGTGCTCCAAACAGATATATATATATATATATATATAGGTACTACATAAAAAGACTCGACAACAAGGTAAAAAGGATAAGGTAAAAACCAGCGGGTTAACATCAGCCGGAAAAATAAAATTCAAAAGTTACCCCATGAAGTTACCCCCAAGAATTTCATGAATTCCGCGCAACAGATAATAAGTAAACACGACATAACAGTCGTCGAAAACTTCCTACCAGCAAACAAAAATTTTCGTTATTTTTTCAATATCCAAAAAGCCTGTCCACTTCTCTGTAAATTCACAACATCGGTTACTTGAACCTGTCACGTCATTCGCATATCGCAGAGCCACGTTTTCACCCCTCCAAAGAAACTTTCACTGCCTATCAATAAACCATCAGCCATTTCCAAGGAAGAAACGAACTTTGGCATTTGCTCGAAAAGCAAGTAGTACCCCAAAGTCAAAATTTAATAAAAATTCAAATAATTCTCTCGCGTGAAAGCATCGATTTGACATAAAAGAAGAACCTCCATTCACGTGATAAAACAAACTTAGAGCAATCACGAGCTCCGATAATCCACCGTGGCTTTGCCTCTCTTCAAAATTGTCTTTCACTTTTTCTCTCCCTCCGCTCGAAAAGCAAAAAAAAATTCTTCATTACACAAATATACGAACGGTACTCACCAATAATTTCGGGCTTCACCCCAATCAGCAAAGTAGTCACAAGCAGAAAGGACACGAGTCGTCGGCACGATCTAACAGCGCGTATCGTTCCCATAGCGGCACACGTCTAAGTGTTGCGCGTGTCGCGTCACGACTGAAGTTCTGCCGTGGCGCGTCTCTGTATATTCGCCACTCTAGCCGTAGCTCTTCGCCCCACCATACTTGCCAAAGCATCCCGCCACCCCCAGCAGCGCGCCGCCTGCCGGTACGAAGGAAGGGTTTCAAGCCGACGGTACGCGCCATCCAACCCTCTTGACGCTCTTCGTTCTCTCGTTGCGCCTCCGATGCCAATGCCTGCCCGTGTGCATGTATCCTCAATATAAATATATACAGATATACAAACAATGTACTCTCCGTCGATCGTTTCCATCGTACGAGCTCCTGCGGCTCCCTTCAAACTGCACGGTTCCAGGGGTTACGATACGGGTCGAACTGCAGGTCACGCTCGACCACACATGGTCCATGTCGATTCTCCCGTATATCGTGACATCGGCATGTGCTAACTTCGACCCTCGTACGCGACATGCGACAGTTCCGGAAGATCCGAGTCCGTGGGAAGATTTATCTAGGCGAATCGAGACGCCGGAGGATAATTGCAACGATAAAGTTAGCTAAGCACGCAGCATTTGCGAATCTCTAGAACGCGACGGGTATACGTACCCCCTGTAGGTAGATAGTTGAATAAGGTAAATAAACGTAACTTGCATCGTACGTCCTACAGAAAAGTCATAAAGTTACCAAAATCGTGCCTGCCACTCCGAGTGAGCCGAAGAATGTAATTTATGCTTTTGAAATTCGGAATCCACGTTGACACTCGCGCTTCTTGATCAATGAATGGGATGATATTAATACGAAAGTGTTGGGAGAGATACTCTGTACTCTTGGTACGAGATACTCGTTATTCCGTATAATATTCGGAATTAATTGCCCGGGGCTAACGGGTACTTTGTCTTCTCGCACATATATGAAAAGAATATAACGAAAGCTCGGAATCGCGTGTCTCGGAATAAGCTCTGGACTCGTTAAGACATGATTAAAGAAACGCCATTTAATACGTACCGAGTAATAGCACGTAGGATATTAGTCTCAGTCGAAATATTTAATAGACATTTTACAGGGTGTAAGTGCGTGAAGTGTGCGTAAAATGATTCAATGTGCCGGTATGAAATCTAATTCTGATTCCTTAGTCTCCTACGTAACCTCGAAATCCTTCAGTTCGCCGAATCGGATGGCCGTCTTGAGTGCACGGAGGCTTGTCGGTGCTTACACTCTTTTCTTTCCACTCCTCGTTCATCCACAATGCACTCGCGGAACATTTGAAAAATGATTAGACATCCTTAGCAGAGGTTTGCAATGGCACTGGTGCACCTCGCGCCGGATAATTCTTTAACGTCAGTGTGAAACGATTTCTGCACAGACTTTCCCTAGGCTCGTAGTTAGCCGTAGCCGAGCCAGACAAATGGTTCCTTCCTTTCCCGCTTGGCGGCGGCAGCGACGGACGGTGCTGGAGACACGGCGTGAAAATACGACGTGTGAGTCGTGCAAGTAAGAATAAGTGAAGCCAGTCAAGTTGAGTGTCGGGCGTATTCCCTCAAATCCTTCCAAACAATACGAGCGGCAGACATTTCTTGTTCGTAGGTTTGAAGTAGGTCACGACCTGAGGGTTCGCATGTGTTCGCGTATGTGCGCGCGTGTCCCCTGCCGCTTTTCTTTATGCAAAGGAAACTCTTCGGGTCATGGGGATAGATGGCAGCTGAGGTAACTAGGTATCTGGACATGTGGTGCTCTAGGGAATTTGTGTTTTCCTTACTCTTCAAAAGACGTCGGGAAAGTTCTCATGGAAATTGGCCAATGACACTGCCAGAGTCGGCTGCACTTGAATATATTTCGGTATGAGATTTCGTCTTTCTATTATTGGACCGCGAAGTGAAATTCCGAGACAATGCCGTATACCCTTTATGCTTTAGCAGGAAGAACCTGAGACAGCTAAACTCGTATTTATTATTAGCAAAGTTGGGTAAAAGTCGAGACTGCGAAAGACGCGCAAACGCGAATTCTCACGTTTCCAATTCTTCGTTAACACTGAAGGGTAACTAATTGCAGAGACGAGGGTCGGTCTTGTTGGGTCCTGAAATTGCCGCTCCAATGTAAAGGAACCATGCAGACGCTACATAAGCACGAGAAACCTGCCATTTCCTAGACGCGCAGCTACACAGACATCTTTTGTTTGCACGCAACTATAATTCTAAACAAATAAACTCGTCGACGAAAGGTTTTATTTCGTTAATAACATCGTTTCACTTCAATTCCCAGTACACCGAATGTTTTTCGTAACCGTCGGCTAAGAGAGTTTCGCTCGACTCCGCTAGTTTTCCGTGCTGAAATTCAAAGTAAGTTTAATAAGTTCTCTTATACATTTACCTACGTACTTATACAGTCCGTTTCAAATTAACGTTCCGAGACCACTCGAGATTTTAATCCACGTCTGACATATCTTCGCCGTAATGAAATCTGACGCGTCCATTGAATCACCCTGTACATACAAACTTTACAAAGAGAGACTAAAGGGCCACGCTGTTCAACCATGTTTCTATTAACCCGTATCGAAATTTCTAGAGATATCTTTCGTACGCTTTATTACTTTCGCTTATTTTTCTTACCTTCTTGCGTATTCCCCAGGAGCTGCGAAAAATATTTCTTGGCCGTCCGCTTTCATAAAATCTTAATCAAAATAAAATTAAATTACAACGCATAGCTCTGTAGATGCTCGCAGGATGAGAATCGGCAGAAGGGGACCAGGGGTAGGAGAGACGATCCAAGTGAATGAGAAAGAGAGAGATAGAAAGAGAATACATTACTTCGACATTGATTGACATTCGATTCCCCGGTAAGTCTGACGTAAAGCAAAAACATTGTTGCCGGCAAAATTTAAACTGTGGATGATATGGGTACGCCTCAAAAATTATTTAGAACGTACCTACGTGCCAACGCAGACTACACGCTCTACGTAAAGGTAAAATGTTTTACAGGGGTAAGACGTCAGATATCAATCGAACATCGTCAGTCCCAAATGTTATTCGAAAACCGTCTGCGAACACGTTAGACACTTTGACTTGCTAACTAGGTTAATTTGAATGTTTAAATTCCGTAGCCGTGCAACTCAATTTGTGAGGAGTCCGTGTCTGGTTAATTCCTTTCCTTCGTCCCTTCTGCCGACCTCTGACCTCAAACATTCCACCTTTCCAGCCAACCTCGCACTACTCTCCCTCCCTCCCCCCTCCCCCTCCCCCCTCACGTATTTCTCTACGCTACCTAATTGGAGCTTTATTTTGCGGTTTATGGTACCGACGATTTTCCCTCCCCTTTTTAACGGTCTTCATACTCCTTCTGATTAACGCGACCGAGCCCAAAAGTGCAAATGAGAATCTTCGGCTCATAATTACCCTCACTCTCTGATCCAACCCCATTCTTATGACAGTTTCTTGTAAAATCGAAAAGCTACCCTAACACTTTTATTCATTGTCACGATTCAAGCTGAATTTACCAAATTAAGTCAGCCACTCTGATTTCTATGCCAAAATCAATTTCGATTCTGAAGTTCGACTAACCCGCTATACGCTTTATCCATTATTCGTTCAGATATTTTATTCATAAGTAATTTTCTCACCGTAATTAGGATGAACATAATTTTATAGGACATTACATTACGTACAATACACGCCTACTTATATTACATATCATTGAAGCATAATCACCGTTTTACGTATAATTGACACTTGCGCGTTATCAGTTCGCAAGAAGCTTCTTTCCCCTAAGTGAAAATGATATATCATTTTCATAATATTTATAAATTGCAATTTCGTTCTTTCCTGGTCAAATGATAACGACGTATATTTTTTTTTCACGTTAAGCTCAGCAGGGACCATCCTTCAGCTTGTAGTAATCTGAAAGAATTTATTTCAAATATTCACGTTCATTGATTTTCAATAATATATCGTGACTACAGCATAGAAAGGTAGATTGAAGAAAAGATTGTTGCAATAAAAAATATAGTACCTTGTTTGCATAATATTACCATCGGAGTATGTTAATAAATATTGTATATTATTATTCTCGTGAGAATAAGAGCGAAGTTAATTTAACTAATGGAAAGTCGGACGGCGACGTCGGATATACTTTGAGGGGCCATCTACTTACGAATCGAAACGCAAAGAAGTCCCCTCAAAGTGAAACCGATGTCACGGTCTGACTTACGATTTAATTAAAATCGTAATCAGGCGATCATAATTTTTTTTGGTACAATTTTAACTTTCATCATTCCTCTCCGACTTACTTGTTCTATATACATTTGCGACGTGCTTCTTCGTCTTATTTTTCTTCACGGTCACAATCCCGAATTTCGTGCATCGATTGTAGCAAAGCATCTCACAGACATTAGGAAAGGTTCTGTCCCCGCGATCTCGATCCCGAGCACAAATCACGAGTGATCCATCGTCCTCGCTATCTTCCTTATCAAGAAGCGTGGATTGAGAACGATCGGCTGGTTGGTTGGCCTGAGCAGCTAATGTTTTGCTCTCGTGGCAAGGATGACAATTGCAGACAGGATCGATGATCTCGTTCGTCACCATAAGTACGCATTGTAGAAGCACTGAAAAAGAGGTGTATCAAACTCAAAAAAAAATAAATGTTGAAAATTTCAATATAAATTTGTTGCATCAGGCCCGTTTTTATTAAGTAATAACAACACGTAGCAGCGCCATAGATATAGCGAGATAAAGATTGCCTAGAAAGATTAAATTTAAATAATCACGGTAGCCACTGTCGGTCACTGAAATTCGTCCGTTTGATCTCACGTAAAGGCAAATCTCTTTATAACGTTTAAGCGTTCGCATAACGAGACTCGGGACCAGGAGGAATCACGAAGTAAATTAAACGTAACAGTTGTCGCGTAATGTAGCCAAAGCACGGACAATTTTCCCGAGATTTCCATGACAAGAATGCCGGATCATCTCGTATCTGAATTCAGACCACGAAAAAGGTAGAGCCAACTTTGAGAATCCAGCTGGCTAATGCAGCAAAGCCTTGTCAAAACAGCAATCTACATTCCTCGGTTGGATACACTTCCTGCTATACATAATACTCACTGAACCAAAGAATGACGTATAACAATTTCATGGCTGACACGCCGGCACCCCGCAGTACGAGAAAGTAACAAAAAAAAAAAAAAAAAAATGAAAAGGGACAACTTCAGGTTACAAGTGGATCAACCAATTTTACCGGAGACACTTTGATTTGTACTAAATCTCCTTTCTGTTTTAATGTTCTGTCTCTCTTTCGCACATAGGCAGTGGAGAACAGGGGGGAATGTTATCTTGAAGACCAAGAGAAAAAAAGTTCAGTAACGTATCTACATCGGGACGCCTGAGGATTTACATAATTTTTCAATAATAATTGACAGTTCACAATGACGCATTGTCATCGTATTGTCATCCAAATTTCACCCAGAACGTGAGCGTTATTGTTGCTTCGGGAACAGTGGGTAAGGGGGTAGACTCCGATACGGGGTGTTTGCGGTCGTTGTTGTGGCCCAGTGAAGGGGGAGACAAAACAGTGGACTGACAGACCTAGGGTAGTGATGAGGAGGTGGCGAGGAGGGGGGTGGTTGAGCAGGAAGTAAAAGATATAGAACGAGAACAAATGGTACGGCAATGCTTTACGCTCGACTACCCCTTCGATTTCTTGTATTGTAACAGCATCCGTTCAACCCTTCCAAAGGACCAAGGGTAGAGAATGTCAGCTTGATGTAGACAAGGCAAACAATATCATTCTTAGAATTACAATATCGTACTTTGAGAATGGGACAGACAGAGGATGTCCAATGGACCCATTCTTACTGTTCGGACACGTTTCCAATGGAACGAATAAATTTGTTGTGGTTTCGAAAGAAGAAAAAAAAATTGTCGTAGGGAACCGTGATTTAGTAGATACGGCATTGGCTACAGTATATCAGTGCAGAGAAGCGTAGTAACCTCTGATCCCCCTGAAGAGAGAAAAACAAGAGAGTAAAAAATCATCCGCCAACGTATCATTGGTACAGTGATTTCTATTTTGTAATTTAATTAAAAAAAAAAAAAATTTATGTATGTCAGGGATTGACGAATCGGCTGATCGGTTGGTATAAATTTCATTGAGGGGAGTTTACTATAATTTATCACTGACCTTCACAAGCGTCAATTTTAGTGCTGATAACATAAGTTCCGGTACACAATCGGCTGGGCTATCTCTGTGAAAAAGTCTGACGCATCGACATAACCTCAAATCGTTGAGACGAACGTGGAACGAGGCGCCAAGTTCAGGTTGGTTATTGTCGCATTGAAACGTTGAAAGCTCGACGATTAAAGTTCCCTGATTGCGAAGTTACATTATATCATTGAATTAAAGCGTTTATTCCGTCGCCAGTATAGAAATCAGACGGAATCGCTAATTTCGTAGCTTCCCGATAGAATCGCAGAGAAACGTTCCGGCGTTCCGAAAGCTTCGGATTCGCTTCGTTAAATCAGTCCGACAATGGCGCCACTGTAGCTTCATGATAATAATGCTTCGACTTATGAACTAATTTGCATTTTAATACGCGATTCTATTGTTTGAGGTTATTGCTGCGCGAAGACTAAGTGCTACAAGCAGAAAGCTTCGAAGGGTTCAAAAGTAGCTTCAATTTGTTACACGGTATCGGTGATTTTTATTTTCGAAAAACAATGTAGCCTGTGCCAGAGGTGTTCGTTGTTTCAGTATTGGCATTCTTTTTTCCTTCTGTTTTTACGCTAATACCAAATTCACTTTCGCGATCTCAAATGGAATTGGAGCGATGAAACTCTTTCAGCTGGAAGGTAATCGCATTGAAAATTTACCAATGAAATACCTAGCCCACCCTTCTACGTTAAATATATATATATATATATATATATACACACACACGCATATATACGAAATTTTCTAATTAGATGCGTTTTCGACACTCGTTGACATTTACGTCGCACCCTGACATTTTACACGTTGGCCCGCGCCGTTTGAATATATTAGTTTCTCCACGCTCGTTTCACACGATAATGTTAAAAAGCCAAGATACGACTTATTTGCGACATAAAAGAAACCTCCCTCGTCGTAGGCAAATGTTAACGGCGTAATTTCATATTATATACAGCGGGCAACGTATGCGTACAGGGGTGAAGATACGATGCACCCCGTGCGTATTCGCAGGGGTCGTTGGAAACCCCTTTATTATTCTGTCGTAAACTTTTTTTTTTCTAAAATTACTAACTGAACGAGGCAAATCGTTATTTTAGGTTATGTTAACGTTATTCTTCTCCGGATTACGTCACGTGACGTTTCATAACGATTTAACAATTGATAATGACGTTTCAGCTTGCCGTATTGATTTAACGTCGATCAATCGATAAACGAATTCGCGTTATACCGCCGACACTTTTACCCGGAGAGTTTTCAATTTTACGTCCGCGAGGTTCGACTCCATTATGCGCAGCAGCGTCGAATAGTGGACAAGGGTGAGTTCAGGGGGTGAGCGGACGGAAGATTGTCAATCAGTACCGGCTATCTAGTCTTGATTACAGTTCTGCTATCTATTCATCTGGTTCGTGCAATGTGTACCAGACTTCGCGAACTATGACCCCGCGTTTAATTTGCGTCACTGGAACAGATGCAATTATACGTTCATTGGGGATTTTTTCTTTTTTTTTTTTTAAGGGAAATGTTGCCATAAATTTCATCGATTCCCATTTTTGACTTTTATTCCGTCGAATGGTTTGCCGCACGAAGCATCGGCAACCATCGACAAGCTATCGCGAACAGAGTATAGCCATTCATTTCTGTACACGGTCGTTGAGTAATTTTCAAAAATTTATCCCGGAAATACCTGAAATTTCATAAAGAAAATGCTCGATCCCCCTCTCACCCTTACGATATATATATATATATATATATATATGCCCGCAGCTCTATTCAATCCATCATCCACTGCAATTCATTGTTATCTCCATTCTGCCTTCATTCAGCCGTATTCACATTTTCGCCATATACGAACCTTTGGAAAATTGGATTAAGCCCCATTCGAACTTGCGCAATCGCAGCCTACAGAGCCAAGCCGAGATAAGCAGGATCCGATTGAAAAAAACGTGCGTCTCCCGACATAAGACAGATCTCCGAATACTGAAAAGCAATTTCAAAATTCTCCGCCACGCATGCTTCGATATTAATTTTCCAAAAATTCAACGTGTCTCGCGAAATCTCCTACGTATTCAAAAAAATCGTGTCCCTCGTACGAATTGTCAAAAATCCAATTTCGCGTGATAAAATTTTTTTCCTTGCCGCGTTATCTACGTACGTAACCACTCTCATTACCCTCTTATCGCAGAACGACCGTAAGGAAAATGTACAAAGGTCAATATATTGCCGCACGTGTAAACGTGTTACGAGAGTCACACTTACCACGTGTCCACGTGGTGGTTACGTGGCGTAAAAATTGACGGAGGGCTGGAAAATGAATGAGTCCACGTGTCCACACATGGTCATCGTTCTTTCACACGAGCCGTGCTTTACATATCCGCGCGTCACAGGATCTCCTGAAAAGTCCCTGTGCGTGAGGTCGAGGGTCACGGAGATTACCTAGGCATATGTGTTGCGTAGGGTGCCACGTGTTGAAGTAAGGAGAGAGTGCGAGTCCCATGAATAGACGAATGAATAAATTGACCCTGATTAGAAAGAAAAAAAATAATCGATATACGTAAATAAGGGATGATCAATGAACCAATAAGATAAAATTATATCTGAGACTCAACAGGTGATCCAATTAAAAATTTCTATCGAGCGTTTAATTAACCCGAGGTATACGTCGTCCACGTATAAAATAAAAGCTGATGTTAATGATTCAGGGTAACCCTGGTAATAAGGGTGATTAGAGGGTCAGGCGAGGTCAGATTAAACCTGCTTGCTCATGAGTAACGTTCATTACAGTAACATCAGCCCGGATGACGTATGTGCAAGGATGCCGAGGTAATCCTACATTGATAAGTGGAATCCTGCATATCAACGTATTTACGTGGAATATCCGCGAATCTCTGCTATCACTGTATTAGGCTGCTTAAATGCTACTTGTGCGACAGCCAATAGCTTTTTCAACTGATATCATCCGGATCCGCGTTAATTGGGTGAAACGTCATAATTCTCCAAAGGGACTTGCTTCACTCCAAAGGAATTTGTTTTTTGACTTGAACCAGTTGCTTTTGATAATATATACAATTATCAAAGTTCTTCGTGTACGCAATCAATAGCGACACGTTGAACATGCGTAAAATCATATACGAGTAAGGTACAACGAGGTCACGTATGTAACAGGAAGTCTTAGATTTTCGTTAACCCGTCCTGTTACGTAATTATAATAATCAAGTTCTGACGTCTCAATAGTTAATGTATAACCACACATAGGAAGTTCCTGTATTTTGTTAACCCGTCAAATATTTTCTTTTGTCCGAGCAGCTACTCGCGACGCTCTATATATTTACAGTTAATGGACCGACTTCCGGCCGAGCTTGTACCCTCCTAAACGTCTAACGATCGTCCGCCGAAGGATCCCGGCCGCTTAAAAGCATCGAGTATAAAATGACGAGACTCGAGCGTCCATAGCGCCTAAGACCGGATAATATCGTGTTAACGAGAGTTTCATTCGAGGAAACTTGAGCGAGATATTGATTCTGGCAATTCGTAAGGCAAATCTATCAGAGCGCACGAGGACCCGTTCCAAATGATGAATTAGCGTAGGGCTCACAAGTTTTCGGGGTCGCTACTCGTGTTACGCGATTACATGGAAACTGCAAAACTAGCTAAAACGTATGGCAAACAGAGTGATCGTTAATAACCATCAGAATCAACAAGCTCGACAAGAGATAACTCGCGAGAGTTCAATTGATATTTGCTTAAATAACAATTAAGACGAATTTATCAAACCGAATATACATGATAAATCCTGCCATCGCCTGTGCGAGAGAAACCTTAAAAAAAAAAAGATGCATCTCACAGACACCTCCTTATCACTGGAGACGCTTGCATCTCGTCCAGTGTATCCAAGAGGGGGTGGGGGGGGTGGGGGAGGGGGCGCAGAATCGAACCTGGTTAAATAAATAATTCGCCCACGGTCTCGCCCGGCATTAAGGGTCGAAACGCCGGGTCAGGATGGATGCCGGTGAAAGTAGCAGGAACTTTACTCTGGAGCTTTCCCAACCACCGTCAGGGTCTTCATCAGCCCGCGGACTTGCTTGCGGCGGATGTGGGGTCGCCTCCATCCTCGGATCCCTTCGGAGGAGCCCTCGGTTGGAGTACCTACACCTTAGTCACGATAACCACCCTTTGCTCCCGTGACTCCATCCAGCTCCGCCTCTTCCGTCTGTACTCACGGCACACCGAACCCACTCGCGAGCCTTTATTCCTCTGACCAAAAAGTCTATCCGCTTAGGCGAGCGCGAATCGGAGATTCCGCAAATCCGAAAACACTTCCACTTCCGGCGTATTTTCCGCTACGAGTTCCCTGTACCGTTATACCGTATATCTGTATACGACGCCGGGTACCCAGACAGTACAGTGACACTGGTATAGAGTGTCTGCGGGCAAATGCTTCTGCAAGCTTTGTTCTCCGGTGGGAGGGACGGAAGGGGGAGGGACGACGATGATGTCTAAAGCGATCCGACGGACTTCGTAATGTTTAGGTGGATACGGTATAGGGAGAGTGACGTATGTGGGTCACGAAAGGGTAGTTTCTGAAAATATTAAACTCAGAGACTCTTCGATACAGTCCTTGGGAGACTTTGCATTTATTTGATACGCTCGATGCTTCTTGGGACGTATTACCCTTTTCGAGGTTATGGATGCCTCGTATACGTCTATGTGCCATCGGGTTGTCCGGATACTCTCGTTATAATTTTAGTTCCAGCTTGGGCCGCCGGAGAGCGCTGGTGGGCTAGGAATTTACGAAAGATTATGAGCTTTTATCGGCGATCCAATCGTATGCCTATAATACACACGTTGGAATTTATTTCTAAGGGATGGAGAAATGCGTCGCGATTATATTTCCTGTCAGCGTTAGTTTTTGGTTGATCTTATTTTTTTTTCTTACTACGTTTCGTGAATCAAGTACGTTCAATGGGTTTGGTTAGTGTGCGAGAGTCGACGTTATATTGTATGTAGAATTCGACGCGAACGCCGATCGAAAGTTAAATGCGCTCTGGCTCGTATGGGTATGTCGTTTTAGACAAATCCAAATTCATGGCCACGCGATTCCCCGTAAAGCCAGCGGGGAGAACTTGATGAAACTAATTTAACTGCTATCGCATTCTGGATCTATTACAAATGTCCTTGGTACGCGCGATCTCGACTATTTCCATGGTTGTTCCCGTGGCGATAAGCTAAATACTTGAAGGAGACATTCTCTTCGAAAATTGCTGGTATGTGTTTCTTTTTTTTGCGGAAATTATTAAGATATGGGTATACGATAATATATATATATATATATATACAACTACCTGCTTTAATGTTACCGAACTATTTTATCCTTATAGGAGCAGGATCGATGACTCATAAAGAGGAAATTGGACAAATAATTGTCCATCTCAATATCAGGTTCAGCCATCCGAGAGAAATTTGATTTTATAAGAATAAAAAATATAATTAAATTTATATTTATCCCGTTTTCACATAACACGCAAGATTTTGTCGTGGCCGACGACAAAGCGGGGGCAATCAAATAGCAATTAAAAGTTGACAGGCTGGAGCGGCTTGCGTTATATAATGAGCGGCGTCTGTAATAAATTACGACGTGATAAAAAAAATAAGAAAAAAGAAAATGATAAGAAGACCAAGAGCAAAAAATGCGTTATCCATTCTCTTTTTATGTGCTACAGTGCAGTAGGTATACACTTGATTCAACAAAGCAAATCAGAGTTCGACACGCGATGGCGGTATGAAGTATCACGCGAGGTCGCCTCCCTTTCGGTCGACCATTTTGCTGGCTTCATCGCCCATCCCTTCTACGCTGCAATGTTAATTTTAGACTAATTTAGGAGCGAAATACGGTCCAAGAGGAAAAGAGAACGAAAAACGGGAATACAGAGGGAAAGATTACAGCGATTACGTATCACGTTGATTGCTCGGGGGTTGCATACACCCTTATTATTAGCGGTTAATGAGAATTCCTTATTGGATCTACTCCTAAGAAACTTTCGTTTCAACTAATCCTTTTTTTCCAGCAATCTTCAAACTACCGGTAATCGACTTTCAAATAGGTTCGGCAAATAAATATATTCAAAATTACTTTCGAAAACGTTTTCAGAAGTATGCCTCCTTCGGAACTATTTGATTGAATATTTTTTTTCAAAATTTAACTATTTACCTGTAAATTCCATTACGTCACGATTACTGTCCTAATCTAGTGTATATATATATATATATATACACACCATCTTCATGACTTGACAAAGGATGCTTTCCAATCATCTACAGGCTTGTATTGAGTCGACATGCGTAAAGGCATTTTTGAAATTGGGCCGAAAATCGTAACCCAAGTTACACCAAGCTTTACGTGGTAATATTGTAATCGAAAAACATCCCTAGGTCCTCATAGAATCCCTAGGGAAATTTTCAAGTGACATTTGATACTTTCTTCTAGGTAATATACAGATGTAAAATAGCTTATAATTTATTGTATCGCTGGCAATATAATGATCGAAAGCTATAAATAACCTTTTCCAAAATATCTTCGTACTTTCAGATCAATCCTAATATAACATTTTATTCGAACCTATGAAGCAGCAGATAGCGTATGAAAGATTCCGCGCTTGTGGCGCCATCTGAACACCAGACGGAGTACCGTGTATTTCTGGATCGCTGTAAATACCTAATGCGGGTCACGCGGAACAGTTTTAATACAAATAACAAAATTCACCGCATAGAAATAATTCACAGACCAAAGCTTTGACATTTTTTTTGTCCCCAGAAGCTCTCTAAAACATTTGTGACGCGTTAAATCTGCAGCTATCGAATTCGCAATATATAATTTTACAACATTAAGGCCACCAGTATAAAGTGTTAATTGACTTTTTTAACTGACTAGCAAGGTTGACTGAGCATAATATAGGCTTCACAAATGCGCAGAAAATTTGCATGATACTTGTTTGATAAATTCAAATATAACGAGAAGCCAACTGATTGTCAATCTGTCAGTCGCTTTTGACCTTATTTAATTTACTGATCAACGATAGCTCAACCTCCTCCCGGCTTCTACGAAACGTATAATCATCCGACGTAAACGTTAAAGTTTAGGTAAAAGAAAATTATGCGTTGGGATAATATAAAATGTATTTTTATTCCATCGTCCCCACTGCGTCGCAAGATGGCATATTAATTATTAATAATAATTCATAACTACTGTAGCCAAAGTCCAGGATTTCTCGTTTAAAACCTATACACGTTATACACGGCAATCTCGTGCCTTCTTACACTTAACACGTAATCCAATGTAAACCGCACGTCTAGGCACAATATGATTTGTTGTATCCTTAAGTCCCCGCTAGTTCGATTCTAAAATCAATTGGCTGACAAGGTAGTTACTCGATAATAGATTTTCGCTAATATCCCACAATCGCACGACTTTACATAAAGTCATACGGCCCTTTCAAACTTTCACGGACGATGTAATCTTTCGATTTATACAGGCGCATTCAGCCCTCGAGAACGTCCAAGAAGTTACCGAGGAAAGTAATTCGGCTTAAGCCAGTACGAAGAGCTACCAACTATAATAAGAGACGTAACTTTTAAGCAAGAATCATAGAGGGCAATTCTCGACATCAGCACGCCTCGACTCCGCCTACTGATTTAAATGCACGAGCGGCCAAAGTAGACAACGTCAAATTTTCATATACTTCGTCGCTCGTTCCTTGGGTACCTTGACAAAAAAGAAAAAAGTCGGCCAATCCTAATGCTAAGCAAAGAGCTACGGCAGTTTGGAAAGAGCTTAAAACAATTCTCCTATCCCGACGGAAGCTACGGTGAAAAGCATAATCGTAAACGATCACGGAACAAGCGTTTAACCGTCAGCCAACGTAATTTTCGAATTTTCACACTCGTGTAATTTCGTTACATCGAATTAGGCCTGCGCTTTATAACGGGACACCGGTGAACGTAATATTGCATTTGTGAAAATAAAAAAAAGTCATTCAACTGCAACATCAAAAACCAGGTAATACGATTCGACAAAATAACTGTCCGATAGTCGGGAATTAAAAAAAAATTAATTGCGCGATAACGTTAACAAAAAAAAAAAAAATTAAAACGCATCACCAACATAACAAGACACTTCAAGATCACGTCGATTGCACGAATTGTCCAAAGACGATTAACCAAAAAAAAAAAAAAGACAAAGGTAAGAGATTTCATAATTAAAAGAACAACAACATAATTCGTTGACAGTTAATTTAACGTTTACGGTCTTAAGGCTCGGAGATCTCAGGAGCCGACGTAATAGTCGCAATAATTGTGTTATACGTAAAGTCAATAATAATCATCGAATACTTAATTGTCAATTAACAAAATGTAACAACGCGATCCCTTTATTCCTTAGCAAGCTCTCTGTATATAATAATAATAGATACAATAATGGATAAATTGGCAGTGAATGAAGCCAGCTGTGACTAAGCTGGATGAAGGGGGAGGGGGAAGGAGGGGGAACAGGAGGCTGATCAGCCAAAGTAGGTGAAGGAGCATTAAGGAAAACACGGTAGGTAAGCGGCTGGGTTATAAGGTTGGTAATACCTAACTAAAGCAAGGGCATTGACGCACGTAAGAATATGCAGCAAAATTTTTCCCTGAAAAATTCAGCCACAAACTGTGTTCAGGTGATAACGTCCCAAGGTGCGTTAATGCAGTTTACTTTTCCTTCGTAATTTTAGTGTCCTCAATCCGTTGTCAAAGTACAGTTGCATCGTTAAAGAAAAGGTCTCGAGGATGGATCTTGCCGTTGTTTAGGAACGTGATAATTAAAAAAAAAGAAAAGCAAGATTCAGCCAATGTTAGAAAAAAAAAACAGATAAAGCCCTAGCACAAGTTGTAATCGATAATTGGAATATCTACACGTGAGAGACAAATATAGTACACAGAGCCACCTGGCCTGTTGCACGGAAAACAACTGCGCGACCCAATTAACGCGTACGAAGTAGCAGAAGATACTTTTAAGCCGCGGTTTATCCCAGCGCGAACGTAGGGACGTATTTTAATTATAAACCAACCTTAAGGCTCCCGACTAGTCACTGGAGTTACGCCGCGCTTAAAGTTGCTAAATATTTCAATTTCCACGCAAAAGTTTAACTTAAACGTATCAGACGCACTTCCGTGAACTTAAATATCTTTAAATTGCAACTTCGTGATCCAATTGAACGGATTGATCCCTCATTCGGTTATTCCTTGTGTAACTGCAATCTGCTTGAACGCGGCGTGACTCTAGTCATCTGCCGAGAGGCTCAAGAGACGGATTGAAGCGAAGCTCTGCTGTCACGTAAAGAACGTAACAAAGGAACCGATGTCTCGTGACATTCGATGCAACTATACTCGTGTTTACACAATTAATCGGAGCGCCCAAGAGACACGTATCGCACACTAATAAAAATCACAATGAGATCGTCGCCTTTTTGTTGTTGTTGTTGTTGTTGTTAGTACCTTATACCGATATTTTAAATTAATAATTAATTAATGTAATTACGTTAGTCATAATGCAGTCCATAGCTTATTTACAGTAGAAGTCCCGTATGGAATACATGTTATATCACACTGACATCCACCTCTACCCCTCCCCCACCCCTTCCCCACTATTATCGTCGCCGGATCATTCCGATCCGATCGATTAATGCACTGGTGATGATCTAAGGAAACGTTAGAACGATATAGCGATGACGTTATGCTAAAGTAACATGTGATCGATCGAAAATGTCGTAAGGTTATTCGTTAAACGACTAGCTAATTATTCATATTACTCCCTAGGAGTAAGCGAGACTTCACGATGATACTGGGACATTACGTCACATCGTGGCATTTCTAAAGTACTTTGCGTCGACGATGTTATTGGTCGACACAAAGAATCATTTGCTGCAATAAAACGCTGGACTATAATATAACTATGTTTAGAGTTAATATTTATATATATATATATATGTATATGTGAATTTCGATGTAACAATGGTATAAAAGCAGATGCGGTGTTAATCATCGATTCGATGAAATTTATATTATTACAATGAATTAGAACTCTGTGTAACGCGCGTTACAAAACAACGTGCTGGCAATGACTGGCTGTGACGAAAGTAATAAGACATTTTTGTTTATACCATTAGTACAAAGAAATTCATTCTCGTGATGCTTAAACCTTAATTCAATTATTGTTAACTCGTGAAAATGCGCGGGTAACGCCAAAATCTCATTGGTTCGACGCAATTTCCCTTAAAGATTCGATATATCTATTCAATTTCTAGAGAAAAAAGAGAGAAAGATCGAGAGAGGGATTAAGCGTGAAGGAGAAAAATTATCATTTAATTACCTAATTAACGTATGCGAAATTTCGCACGCATTGACTCTCTCGTTAGTGCCCGTAAAATTGTAACGTCAGTACACGGAATTTGAATGTTACTAAAAAAAAAAAAAGAAGCGCGCTACAATCTCAATTAGTAAAAGCAACAGTCAAAGAAAACCAAACATGATATTCTCATTAACACTTTTTTTTGCCTTTCTCCGTATCTCATTGTTTCTTTAAATATACCTAATTTTTGGATAGTAGACAAACAGTACAAGTAGGAAAGAACGCGACTGCTTGTATATCCAAAAAGGATTTTATTGCAGTGTCGCTTCGATCTTTACTTTGTACCGTTTATATACTGAAATTAGTATACACGTAATAACATAGCTGCGAGTATGATGGCTGCTCTTGTACGAGTCATTGCAATTACCCACTAATCAATAACAATTTTACAATTCGTTTCAAAACAAACTCGTGTCCTTCGACCAGTATCACTTGCGCTTAGGCGACAAAATAACTAAGTACAGGTATACGGTATACTTGGGTAAGTCATGAAACAAAACAAAAAATATTATTTAAGCGACATCGTGCGAAAAAATAAAAGAAAAATGTGTTCTAGCGTTAAGGAAAGAAAAAGAAAATACTTGCTGCGCATTAACGTCACTTCCTTACACAAAGCATTATTCATCATCATCATCATCATCATCATCAATAATCTCGTTAATTTCCCACTGTGCTCATACTGCTCGCCGTACTCTTCCATAACAACATAATACGAATGAGATAGAAGTGCCAAGGATGACAGACAGTAGATCAAATAAATCTATTTATAAGGGCATCTCGAAGAAAGAGCGCATGACAAAACAAAAATTACCACTAGTCAGAGAGACAGAGAAAGAGGGGAAGAGAGAGAGAGAGAGAGAGAGAGAGAGAGAGAGAGAGAGAGAAGCGAATGATTATTTTCATTAGTCTATAATAGAAATAGAAAAAATAAAAGAGAACGTGCCATCATACTGGAAGCTTGTTGTTTCTTTCCCTAGCCGGATGGTGAACTATAAGGTATCATAAGAGGGAGACTGTGTATACTAAAACATACAATGTATAATAGGCACCATTTCAAACAATGAAAGGTCGCAAATAACAGGCGTTTCCAGTGTCATTTTCGCTTGCGAACACCGCGGTCCATCGTGTCCTGTCCAGGGAAACAATGAACCGGAGGACGAGGATGAGGAGGTGGAAAAGACGGTCCTGGACGATCCCACCAAAATGGTGGATAGTCCTGTACTGGAACAACAACAGGAGATATCGGAGCCATGGGAAGCGGATGTATGAAAGACGGATGATTTGGTTGCACCATAACTAACGTGTGCTGTTGACTGGCCATGAAAGAATTATGTTGCATTGCGTTGTATTGTGAATGAGAAACGTGATTACTTATGTCAGGATTGTTATAACGAACTGCAATAGAAGATTGGTGAGGCAGGGGCCCCTGCGCAGGACCCCAGGCCAGCTGCTAGCACCGTCGGCTATGCCAATGGGTCATGTAGTCCTGGTAGCTCACGGTGATCTTCTCACTCTGGTATCGCGTTAGTTTAACGCTACGTCTAAGGTCGGGCGTGACCAACCCTTTGTAGCCACCTTTGCGCAGCAAAGAGTCTATTGTCTGTATCTGGTCCCATCCTAAACACGGGAATTTCGCAAATTGCAAAACGCTCGTGATTACGTGATGCCTAAGTGGAAATTTTAATAAACTATTTTTTCTATTACTAGTATTACGTGCAAGTTGCAACAGATCATAGAGTTGTATGCCGAGTGCACTTCTAAATGAATCACTGATAAATGAAAGATCTGCTTCAAATGTTTCATAACGTAAATAACATCAAGTGTAAAGTCATCTTCAAAAAATATTTAGTAAATGTGTTCCGTGAAAGTTTAAATGCATACCTTGTTCTGTTGCTACCTCGGGTAAGTAAGTCGCAGTTCGTTTGTTACCCTTCTCATTGTGGAATTCGATACGAATTCCATGAACACCTACTTCCCAATCTAAATAATCTACTCCGTCTTCAAAGTGACGGAGTATAGAGACGCTTACGTGCAACCGAGGAAGCTCTTCCCTTGTTATCGGATTGAAACGTGAATCCTTGAATGCACTTTAAAAATAATGAAAATTGGGTTTATCATTTCATACTTATTCAACTGATTTAATATAATTTTAAGTTCCATCACTCTTGACATGCCAGCCAAGAGCAATCTTACCTAGTCGTAGCATATTCTCGTAGACCGGCATGCAGTTGCATGGCATTGAATGTCCCGATACAACCCCTTAGTCTCATGTCCTTTCCAATCTCCCAAGTGACAAACAATGGGCTAAAATTGATGCATAATAAATTTCTTATTACTAGTATGATCGATCAAGGTTTCATCTAGCAACCCGGCACAAATCTTGACACATCTGATTTCTCTATTTTAACAAACATAAATACTGACATTATCGAAACTATGATTATTCCAGGACATTGATAAGCTGTATAATTAAAATAACTAATGTAATATCATAAAATACTAATATGATACTATCAATAAAATATTATTATTATAAAAATTTCTGCTATTAAAATTATCAAGTATATATAACTGGAGAATGAAATCATAAAATAGCACTTAATAAATAAAATCTTAAATTTAAAAATAGATTGGCTACATACAAATATAAACATAACCATAAAAAGAATGGCCGCGACTGCCTTTGTATAAGAAGTCGACATGACCTCCATACACACAGTGGGAAATGTAGGAACGAGACAAAGAAAACACCACAAAGCATGACAAGATATCTTCGTAATCGAGAATAAAATTTTTCCTCCATAAAATTGAGATAGTAGAAAAAATGGCATATTTAAAAAAAAGAATACAATCTCCAATACAGCGCGAAAATATCAAAATTCGCTATTACAAAAAAAAAGAGCAAGTAATATCGTCATGTTTACAAATACCAACATAGCAACTGTCGTAAAGTCGTTTGAACTAAGTTTAAGAAAAATCATTACTATCTCTCAACAAAAGATTTCAAAATCTCAAACAAAGACAGCTCAAGAAAGAGATCAAGCAGTACATAAGTAAATCACCCGATACAGATATACTGTTGACAATGTGGTGAGGAGTGGGAGTCAAAGGAGTCTGCTATGCATCCAAAAGAAACAAAGAGAAAGAACAAGAGGGAAAAGAAGATACAGTGTAAGCTCCTCTATTAAAATATGTACTTACAATGCATCATTGCTGAAGTTGGGCGTTTTTGGAGGGTCAAGTTGATGCAGTTGGCAGTAAAGCACATCGAAGCAGAAGAAGCCCATTTCTGGCTGCACGATTAATCCATTCTGTATCTGCGTTCCATTGTGCAATACTGAGGACCCATTGCATGGGATACTCGAGGAATTATTAAGCTTTTGCTTCTTCGTTCCACAACAACCAGCAGCCATGTTTCCTCACGTCTCACGACCACTCACGACTACTGCTACAGAACGTCCGCGCCTCTGCGGATTCCTCACGTTTCGCGTGTAGAATCGCCGCGCGCTCCACCAGATGGCTCACCCGTTGTCAAAAACAGCTGTTTCATTGCCCGCCGTTGCGCGTACTTCTACTTCCACATGCGCTCTGGGCAGCGTGCACAACGTGGGCGACAATCCGTACAAGGTTTTGGCTCGGATTTTGATTGGTCTTCGCCATCCTTACCTGCGCCATTGGTATAATCGTTTAGTCGAATAATAAGCATCGCTTTGACTTTCGATGGCAGTGCATAATGGCGGAATTTCGTATTTAAATTTTACACACGCACTGTCGGTAGCTGCGAAGGTAATTTTGTCCGTTTATCGGTAGTGGTAATGGTTCCAAATTGCTGGAACTGTTTACTCTAATTTAAAAGTTTACTCTGATTTATCTCAGGTTGGAATAATAGAACCGCAAGTGTAATTGCTCCCAAGCCGCTGGAATTCCATTGCCGGTTACTGATAACCGCATTCTGATAGTGCTATTGTATTGTGGGTAAGTACGAAACGAATGTGGTTAGCAGAGAATTTGTATCATCGAATACTCGCTGGTGTATAGATTATACTTTAATTATGCTGTCTTCATACATTCAATTATGCCGTCTTATTGTTGTAACAATGTCGGAATACTCGATCCTAGACCGGAGTCATTGTTTACACCAGTTGACTCAGAAGGTTTCAAATATATTCATGTTCTAACCAATGGCTCGAGTGACTGGATTATAGTATCTAACAAAATTTACTGGAAGACTCTCACAAACGCTTACCAATAATATTTCAATGAGGAATTTCTGAACGAGTGGGTGGTGTCGTTCTTGCGTAAGAAAATATATTCTATTTGGCAAGAAAGTGAAGTCAGTAACGTAATCAGTTTAAAATTACAACACTAGACTTCTACGTTTACAGTAAATACGATCGTCTTGTTCTATTTTTACATGATTATCACACGCCAAACTCTCATTTTTTTACAATTTCAATATAATAACACCATATCCGACGCTAGGTGGAAGTCGTAGCCGTTACTTAAAAATAAACGTGACCATACTCACAATCATAACTGAAGTATCATACATCTACCAGATTTATAAGAAATGACATATGCATGTCAAGATTGAATCACTTGTTATGGCAACCAGTATAATAACGCATAATGATTCGACGTCGTATCAGAATAAAAGTGCTTATGAAAAGTCCAAATATATGGCCACTTTTTTTCTTCTCTTACGTCAAAGATGTTGATGCATTCGTAAATCCACTCTTTCTGCCCACTGGTTGTGTTCCTGGCAGTCCAAGTGGAACTACCGCAACAAGTGCTCGGGGCTCTCACATTCAGTATGCCTTACCTGGCACCTGCTGACGATGCCCCGAGAGAGCCTGAGGCGCGACAGCAGATACGAACTAGCAACCTGAGGTTGCTCGCGGTTATCTCGTATCTGTCAATTTATTGTTCTACGAATAGCTTCTTTGATGACAGTTTATATTGTGCTTTGTCCGCGTCGTTTAACATGGTGTTATCTATTGTGAATGGAAACCCACGGCTACGATAATGAATATTAGCAAGTGCGAAGTAAGGTGATAATAGTCGAGTGTCTGTGACAATATTAAAAAATCATTAACAAATTAATTAAATCTTGTGACACAATGAAGATTTCTAAAAATCCTACCGAAGTATTCAAAAAGTGGTATATCTTTATAAATTTTTGAAACAAGGTTATGGTCTTTCAAATAGACAAACCATTTAATTATTTTACAAGCACGCAGCGTTGTGGCGATGCCTTTACGTTCTGAAGATTCATAACCAAGTGTACCTTTAAACACTCAAGGATATTTTTACGAAGCATCATAATATTCTACAAGTATCATATTCCCAGGCGCGCTATTATTTTATTTAAGCGACCCGCATTCTCGGAACGCTTTTCTTTTTTTTTGCATGACCTTTCATCTCGACATGCTTTTTTTTCTCTTATGCAATTCTCTCATGTGCAACATGCATTTCTTTCAAGGATTATTTATTAAATCGCTTTAATACCCTGTATTTACTCTCTGCCTCCGATCGTCTCCATCTCTCTCTCTCTCTCTCTCTCTCTCTCTCTCTCTCTCTCTCTCTCTCTCTCTCTCTCTCTCGCACTCTATGAAAATGACGAATCATAACAATAATTTAAAAAATCACCCAATCTTCTCTAATCATGACTACCAACATTGCTTCTTCTTTTCTCCTTCACTGCGTCACTCGTATCTCATTCTGGATCGTAATTCCTCGTGAGATGTTTATCGCTGCAATATCCATGGTCGGCAACTGATCACACGTTCCAATTGAAGCTATAACGTTACCGTTGCAGCAGTAACATTATCGCCATACGCCAAGCAGGAATACAAAAAAAAGAAACGACAAACAAGACAAGCGCAGGGCACCGTGCAATTCATAAGCGATTCATATATACATATATATATATATATATATATATATATATGCAAACGAGTGCATCAGCACAGAAAATCTTTTCCTCACGCACCCGTTGCGCATCGATAAAAGGCGCAAAGAAACATCATCGTAAATTAATGAGATCCAATTATAGGAATTTCACATTCGCAGGAATAAACGCGAGCGACCATTACCAACAGTACCGACATATTAAAACTTCGTAGCTCCCCGACTGTAAGATCCGTAACCGCATAACTGCACAATGTTTCCATGGTAACGAATAACAATAATAACAACAATCTAATGTCTTCAAAAAAGTCTATCATCAAAATCATACATGACTGATTATCTCCCGAACGTAGCCTACAGTCACTATTGCATCTTCTGTCCCAAACTGCAATGGATTGCGTGCCGATGATTTTTCTGCACGGTTCGCGAGCTCGGCGTTCGTCGCGACGCCGGCCCACGCTCTGAGAGACGTACCTATCTTGGATAATGGAAGGAGCATGCGCCAACTTAAGACTGCGTGATGTAATACCCGTAGACATCCTTCGCTGGCTGTAACAGCACGCGTATTCACTGCCGTACAAGAGCAACGGGATAGTACAGCCTGCAGTATGTTAGACGCGTACTTGTACCGATGTAAAATGCAAGCAATGCTCTTCGCTCGGTCTATACGAGAAAGAGCGTAAACGCGTCCTGCATTTCATTAGCCTGACGCTCTTACCGTGCTTTATACTTGCGCGGGTCTTAACCCCCTGGAGTTACGAAACGGGGCGGCCAGGGAATGCACTTTTGCGAATCGTCGATAAAGATACGTTAAAGATAAAGATACGAATCCTGTAACGTCTGTCGAGGATGGAATTTTGAGGTTAATAACGCACGGAGTACGGTTGAAAATATGTATCGCGATGCACAGCGAGTTTGGGATATCATGAAGTTTCGATACATGTTTGACTGTTAACAATTTTTTGTAAAAATTTCTTTGGCTTGTATGGTAATTTTTAATTCAAACTTTTCCACGTGTCTTTGTCTGTACAACATCAGCTACCTATCGCCGATCGATTGAGTATCGAAATATTAATTTATGGACTTTTAATAATTTTTTGGAATTTCACTACTATGGCTTCTTATCATTGATAACTTATATATAACGTCATGTGGTCTTGAGATGTCACGTTGCATTTTATTAATAGTTATCAATAATCCAGCCACTTTTTTATCTTCGGTAGGTATATGTATACGCTTGTGTATGGGTTATACGGTGACTTCGTAAAAATGCATTCGGATGGGTCGTGAAAAGCAGTGCGTGATGTAAGGAAAACCGGATTTCGTACTATGCGCGATGCACTCGGTGTAAACTCAGTGGATATTAATTCTCATCCAAGTGTGAATCAGTGTGGCGTGAATAACGAAGACGGATTACGTCATGAGTATTCGTCATTGCGAAATTTTGACATCGAACAGGTGAGTCTGGGTGAAATAAATTTTTTTAACAAATTTTCAAATGCTTTCACCAAAATTGATAATCTATCGTATCATGGTGCGTTAAGCTGTATAGAGAAATAGCCCGGTATTATTTATTTCTCATCGCAAAACTTTACATGGTTGCCTTTGATATATGTGCGGTAGTTGCGGGTGAATTTAACTAAAAATCGGACAGGACATTTTTTGACTCAACATAAATCCGAAAGATATTATAGACTCCTGTCATCCAGAAAAGAAGGTTTGAGATAAATTCGAATAGGATGGAAATAAAACGTTCCCTTTCACAGTCCTATACCCAAAGCTAACTGGTGAACACGATCTGTCTTCGAGAATATCTTTTTGACGTTCGAACTTTACGAGCTGAAGCACACGTAAATAAGATTTGTATCTATATGGATATAAATTAGGAATTCCCTTTTATGTTATACATAGCGTATACCATATATTTACTTTATACAGTCCGTTTATTTATATACAAATATATCCACGTGGTATACGCCCGAGAACGTAATCTTGTCGGATTTAAATAAATATATTATGTCCTTTCCTCAAGGCTCGTTTAGATCGCGGCGATAACTTCTTTTAGTCACGACAGTATTAAGGTACCGTTACTCCTATAATAATCACGATTGACTCATCGATACGAATCTTGACGCTGGTTAAATTCGTCTTGAATCAGGCACTTGTATTATATCTTACGTAAATCATTATGAGGAACAGGATAATAAATGATCTGGTATAGATCACAAAGGAAGTCATTAAACGGTATCGAATCGTATGTATCGCGAGCCCGAAGGAATCTGCATTTTATCACTTATTCTCAATGTAAAGTCTGGTACAGTCGTTCTAGAAATTTTCAATGCACACGAAGCAATATTTCCAGTTGAATCGTCCTGTACATGAAATCGCATATAGAAGTAAAAACCGTGACGATTTCGCGCGACTCATCCGCAGTTTTCTCCGACTGAAAACGATGTAACGTTTCCTTCGTGTTTTTTTTTTTTTTTCAATTTCTCTTTCTCTTCGTTTCATTCAACGTGTGGGATACCGGAATTACCTTAGACACCCATGTTTCCCATTCACTTGGCGCATAGGAATATACTTGCCGTGATAAAATGTACCTGTCGGTAAGGTAGGAAATATTTAATAATATAGCTACGTTTTTAATGGTAGTTGCTTCCTTATCCACTGAGTAAATTTATAATTTGATCACTGTTCACCTACGATATATTACGCCGCACGACGCCGTGAATAATTATACTGCTTCGATAGTTTTCAGCTTGTCGATTAGCGATATTTTTTCTTCTGAGTGTATTCGTTGGATGATTTATAGGAGCTTTGCATTCAGACAAATACACAAATATTCGCTACGATATTCTTTCCGTATTTTCCTGCATCCCTAATTCATACTGCAATCATACTAAAAGCGTTTTCCGTATCTGAAATGCACATTGGACTGTGCCTTGGCGTTAGAGTCGTACCTGTGTGCATACTGTTGTTATCGAACTGCTCGAAACAGTCGGTGGGAATTTAATTTTAAATAAATTCAGGAAAGTTTCCAAGAGGTTGACGTAACCAGGATTTAAGGTAGATTGATGCACTTTATTGAAAAATTTAAATTTCAATATTATCATGATTAATTGAGAAGACATTTCGAAATGGCGGTTTCGTGAAATTAATTCGATAATTTGTAATTCCAGTCTGTCGTTACGTCTTTTCGCTTTGCGAGTATGTATATTATTTTTGGATAAATACGGAATCTGCTAACTTATCGTAAAAGTATAACACACGGTGAAAGGCAAAAGAGCTGAAATATGTATATGGGAGAGAATGATTACGGGCTGTATTATCCACGTTAGGAAGCTGATCAAAGGCCTTTTGTGACGTCACTGATGATCCTGCAAGCTCAAGAGCCACGTATTATATGGTTAATGTATGTAGTTCGTCTATTATGTGGGAATAAGGCTGCTTTACATGACTCTGGTAAACTTAGCCCTAAGAGGATAAGTACGCTAGGGCACAGAACTTTCATTGAAAACGCGATCGTTTGTGCATTTAATACTTTTTAATCTTGTTGAAATTTTCTGAAAGTTTGCAAAGTGAAATTTCTCATTTAAATTTACCGCGCAATTACCTCTTTAGGGCAGAGCCCGTATTTAAATTGTTATCGAATCACATACATTAGTCATATCCCACGTATCCCTTATTTGTCAAAGTCACGCGAAATACCTTTACGTCCCAACACCTGTTGCTTACTCGGGCATATATTTAATTCGTATTTGCAAAATATTTTTTTTCTTTTGTAATTTGATTTTGTTACTTCTACGGAGGAATGAAAATGGGGATATTGGACATTCAAAAACTGTTTTATTTTTTTTTTTATCGATTTTCTCTCATACCTACAACTCGTAAATCCGGTTTCTTCGCATCGCGCGTGTAATGAAAATTTGTTTTTCACTTTATTCGCATTCGACGAGATAAACATAAACGTTCTTCACTTATAGAGTCTTCATTCGTTTATCCGCTTGGCAAATTCTTTTGCAAAAAGTTTAAGTCGAAGAGTCAAGCTAATCAACGAGGATTGTTATTCTTGGAAGTGTTGATCAGGAGATTCAATGGTTATAAGAAAAAACGAATTCTCGAATTTTGATTTTAAAAATCGCTAATAAAAATACGACCTTTATTCGTTAATTTTTATTCACTACTTGCTGAATCATTTTAAACTGGTTAGGAATGCTTTAAGATATACAGATTAGTATAGCCGAATGATATTTTAGGATGCAAAAATTTATTGAATTTGCATATAAAATCTTATTATATTATATTATTTGTCTCTCGAATACACTCGAGATAATTCACGAGAGGAATGGATCGTTATTAATTTGACAATACTGTATTAACCTAATTGATTCAGATTGATCGTCCTCTTGGAGACTGGTCGATTTTCCCAAATTATGGAAAAAAGTCGATATCTGATAAGCGTCGTTTCTTTACGTCATTATTTCAGGCTAATCAGGTGTTACTGTATTAATTATTGAGATTTGCATTATTACAATGCCATCTTTCTTAATTGATATTATATAACCTGTTCCTGCTAACAACTCAAATATCACTTGGGCTTCAATACTGTTCTTATTTGAATTTTGAATGGAATCTGTGTGCTAAAATCTTAGCTTGCTATGTACATTATTTTTTTTTACCTATTTCCACTAAAAATACCTAAAATTAATCATCGACGGAACGACAATAAGTAGGTAGGGCCATTTACTAAAATTCCAAAAATGGCTGGCTGCGCTATCGATATTTCTTTTGTTAATATTCGTAGACTCGGTCCCGTAGCAATAATACTCGGCATCGTTCGGAATTACGTCTTTCATAAGATCAAGAAAATCATCCAATGGACAAATTTCGGTGCAACCGGGCACCGTTTGAACTATCAATCGTTCAGTGACACCTGTCCACAGTAAAACCTGCAGAAGCAATATAATAAAAATTTCAGTCAATTTCTTCATCTCAGATCTTAGCCACTCGAGTATTTTGTAACTCGAGCAAACATCCTCTTATGGGATTTGAATTCTTACTTACACGTATATAATACATCTCATTTTCATCCTGAAGCGTCTCCAGTATCACTGTAGATCCATAAGCCGGTAAAACAGGATCATCCGTCCCTAAGGTCCTGACAAAAGTGGCGACATTCAATTCGTGAGCCGAAAAAAAGAAAGCCTTTCTAGCCGAAGGACGCAAAGTCCCTGCTCTCAAATCTTTAATATCGTCCGTTACTTTGCGTAGCAACATCCCTGTAGAAAAAAATTCGCATACAATTTTTTTTTTTTTTTTCAAAATTCATAATCGTAGTAAAGCCCCAACACAGCTAGTACCAAACTACTAACCTCCGTTCAAACGTTTCAGGTCCCTGGTATATGATCTCAGATTGAAATCCAGAACAGTAATATCCTTCATCATTTTTGGATATACCTTCTCCGTCCATTTTGGCAAAGTCAAATTTTGGGCTGCCTATAAAGAAACCAGGATTAATGTATAACGTTTTACTTAATATCTAAATAATGTATATCCTATGTCAAATAACTTCATGACTGTCTTACTTGTTCCTTAAACAAATTGTACAGGTAGTATACAGCTGACGTGGTACTGATATCTTTTCCAGTGTACTTGGAAAGGTACTTCATAACGTCCTGATATTTACTTATCATTTCACGAGTTTGATCCTCTCGTAGAAATCGCGCGAACGTGCTGGTGTATCTGGAACAATGCATATTTGATACTGAGCGTGTTCCACTGTGCTACGCTCCTTGGGTAAATAAGACTAAGGAGCTGCGGCGCCACGTACTGAGGACACAGATGCGGAAACAGAAGATAGTCCGTGTTGTAGGGAACGAAGAAGCTGGATACTGGATTCCAGGACAGATGAGGATTCCATATCTGTTTATCCACGGGTGAAAACAATCCGGCGAGTACAAGTTGCAAGGACATTTGAGTCCTTGAGATGTAAGTGGATTGAGCGTAGATCATATCTGGCCAATAATATGGACCAAAATATTTGTTGTACCTGTCACGTAGCAGCATCCCGATCTTGTACTCTCTCATCTTGCCTTCCTGATTCATGTTGTGGAAATCGATAAGTTAATGGGTCGGTCTATGGATTTTCATTGTGAAAATTCGTTATTGGTGCATTGGCGGGAAATTCAAATATTTTGTTATAACCGAACGCGCACTGAAATTTTATCGATCAAAGGAACACGTTTCCGTGTATTCTGCGTCCGACAAGAACTATTATGACATTTCAACGCATTCATAAAACTTTTATGCTGATTCCAGCGTATCTCACGTGTTCGCTGTACCTACTAGCATCCTGACAGAATATCTCATAAGGTTTTGCTAGCATAGCAATTTTACTGATATCTACTTGGCGATAACGGTATTTATACATCTATAATTGTTTGTCAACTGGTAACTGTAGTTGGGACGTTGAATCAGATGAAATTAGATTCAGCGTTAGGATTAATATCGAGATCGATTATTGATTGATTTTTAATAATTGCGATCAAGACTGAATTTTCGAAGTAATTTAGATATTTTGTATTTATAAATAAATTTTATGTTGTACCGAAATAGTGTAGGCGCGACTTTCTTTCCTCGAATTTTAAGCGTTCGATTTAATAATACCATAAACAATTTCTTTGACGATTGAATCGGTAGTTTATTTTAAATATCAAAGACATAGGGTAGCGTATCTTTTTATTAAATTCAATTGTGACCAATGAAAAATTCCAAATATGGGTAACGATAAACAAGCATTACTAATTACTTTGTTTATAACAGTTAATTATGTATTATCATCCGGGCATGTGTCAAATACTTCATTATTTTTTACCGTTGAACAGTCAATCTGACTGGCAATATTGACTGGTGACATGTAGATATGCAGTAACGTCCAATTTGACGTTACTGTATACGTATGACGATATCAGAAAAGAGAAAGTTGTTCGTTCGAAAACGAATTCTTCGCTGCGTCCCGATAATTTAATAATAATGTGGTTATCGTTAAAACACCATGTAGTTAAATTATAGATGCTTTCGACTCTAAGCAATTTACTTTAACATACGGAAATTATGATTTTCTTTTAACTCACGTTGGTAAGACCTCCGTTTTCAATCGGGTAGTACGAATGATTTCCATGCGGGTCATTTGGATAATTCTGATATTCCTGATGAGGCACTTTATCTCCATGACGGAAGAGCTGTACAAATTTTCATTTATCATCCACAAAGTTATACTCCCTTGTTACGATGCCAGTTAAAATTTGTGGGATACAAAATTGAGCGCTCGTCTTTATATTTTTTGGAATTCACATTTTTGAAAAACGTGAAAAAAATTCTTTCTCCCAAAAAAACTTTCCAACTCACCACGTGCAGAAGTTTCACTTGCGTCTCACAATAAACCAGATCGGCCAATGTGAAAGACAGTGCATAGAAAAGAACGCATCTTCCCGGATACATTTTTTGAAACTTGATAGAAAAAATTTTTGAAAATTATCCGTCAGCGTCGACGGGACGCGCGCGACGGGTTTTTAGACCCGCGACTGTATACCGCGATTTCTCGACGCGATCTAAGAAGCACTTTATGTTTCTACTCCATTTGTCTGTCACTAAACTCACGAGTGGGGGAGGATAAGGAACAGCAAACAGGTTTATTAATGGCAATTTTTATTACACGCGTTCCCGCCGCTCTGTAGTCCTATCCATCTACATACTACCCCTCCAAAGAGAAACGACAATTGAAGGTCCAGCTGCAATTCTGCAAATCGAATGAAAACATACTCGGACGAAACAGGCCAATTCACCGTGTACTTATTGCATTCCATCGGAACCAGTTTTGCTCCTGGGAAACATGACAATTTCATTACCATTGAAATGTAAATTCTCATAATTTTCAAAAAACACTATAGCACACCCTTATCTACCAGCAACCCCTTTCTCTGATAAGCCTACACGAATCCTACTGTCACGCTCGCGCGTAGTCGTAACGATACTGTGAAAAATAAATTTTATCCTGGAACAACCGTATTTCGTGTCGAAAACTGGTCCGTCGGGAGAAAGCAGTCGTTGAAATTTTTCACTAAACAGAAACCGCTTGCGTAGTCTTCGGTCATAGACGTTACATCGCTTTGGTATTGACACTATATAGAGTAACTGGCATATACATTTTTTTATAAGTAAATTTAATTCTACAAAATAATTTCATCGAGGTTCCTTTTTTTTTCTCTGCTCTCATCAGTAACTGCTACAGTCGAGTGATGCTTATCGCCAGTGTGCAGTTCCAGTACCTAAACCCTGTCGCTATGCAAAGTCACTCCGGTGAATTCTCAAGAGATCGTAGAATGCAACGGCACAGTCATCCAAAGTGGAAATGCTCGATTCGATCGACAAGGCTATCCGGAATACGTTACTGCCAAGTGTACTTGCACCTCGTACTTGTGCCATTGCACCTGTATAAACTTTCAAAGCCTACAGAGACCTTTTCCTTTGGCAGTCGCGGGACCCAATTAATTTCTCGAGTGAGATTTGATTTACGCCAGTTCCAGTATGTCAATAAAGAGTTTATTGACCTGGACAAATATTTCACTGGCAGACTTCCGGTTCCGGTGTTCATGGCCGACTGATAAAAACTCCTTGGCGGTCAAGTGTACACAGAAGCACGTATCGATAGTCAAGGCTGCTCCGGATTACTTATTTATTAAGTTCTTGAAATTTCGTAATTTACTTTCTAATAACTAAGACGTACCGTGACGCGTACACGTACTTTACAATGGGTAGATTAGTTGCAAAAAATTGCTATCGTACCTTGGTTCACATTTGAATGTCAAAGACAAGACCGTATTAGGACATTTGGCCATTGTCGGACAATTTTTTTTTCCTTAATACGGTAAAGAACGACATTGCGATTTCCGGAAATTCGTGTAATGACGAACAGGAATATTTTATTGGTAAGACTGGATATTATGTGCAGATTTATTATTTCGAGGAAATTCTTCAGGATTTCTTGATAAATTAATTATTGTTTGTATGCAATGCTTCTTTTTTTTTTTCGTTTTATCCAAATTAGGATTCGGCCTTTTTTAGGCTATTGTGCTCTCAATGCTATTCAGTATTCAGTCTATTTCCCATTAATTTCTATTATTTAACATAGTTTTACGCGTACGCATGTACGATAACTAATCGCATCGTGTAAAATGCTGATTCCACATCTCTTTGGGTTGCTGGAATCGTTAAGGTGGACCATAATTATAGAGGCAGGATCGAGATGAATTTTGACTTAGAATTTTGTCATGTTCATTTACGAGGGCTTACCATTTTTTTTTTATTGACAGTCAGTTTATCCAGCATTCTAACAACGTGTATACTTTAATCTTTATAATACTTTAATATATTTAAATAAGAAAAAAATTGTAAAACTTTTGTACGCTTTAGGAGTTGCAAAATTGAAAATATTTTTCCTTTAGATTTATTCGCACTACTATTTGATTGTTGTACCCCAATTTAACTCGCCATCAACATAGTAGTATATTGATATTTACGTAACGCTTTAGGGCGACTTTCAGTGCAAATATATACAAAAAAAAAAAAGTAATGCCACTGCCAACTCACATGAGTTACACGTATTACCGACCGTACGGTATATTTGCCTGGAAACACGTTAGACGATAGCCGTATACTATTTTAAACGACGGGTTGACCAAAACAAAAAGAATATAATTTTAAATTAGAAAGTCCAATCCAAAAATTTAAAAAGATCTCACGCGGGTTTACGTGAAATTAGAAAATAAATTCAGCAACGTTAAATATCCTTAGGGATAGACTCATCCAAAACCAGTGTCAAACGGTTGCCTTTTAGCCTGCTCCAAAGCAGTGGACTCTGCTTGAGTTCGATTGCCTATAATCTCAACCCGAATCTCTAGGATCCATCGGCTATACCAATACATACAATACGGACCCATACACACTAAAGAAAATGATTACCACAATTATTGCCAAATTTTACGCTTCCACTTTACTACTTCGCTTAACTGTACAAACGTATATCGCGCAGTGCGATTCGTTTCGATTGGCAATTACAATAAAGGATTTTAAATGGCTCCACATTTCGAACGACAATCAAACAATCAGATACAGACTAACCCCATGAAATATTCCGAGCAGTCATACCAACCTTCATCCAACAATTCGTCAAAGTTCCAACGACGTTCGATTATTATTTTTCCTTGCCGGAACCGGATCCTTGAGATTCCATGAAACTCCATAAAATTTCCAAGGACATTCCGAGATATCAATCTTTTCCGCGAGTCGTTAGAAACACGCAATATATTGAAAGTCGGAAAACCTAACGAATGAGTTACGGAAGAATTTTTTTTTAGACACTCCTGGTACTTCACTAAAAACATAAAGATAACGCACCGAACGTGAATTTATCGTGTGACCAAACTTCGTCATATACCTGTCGTCATCCAACAGGTTACCGCATAAGATTCTGTCTAAGGGAATGGGAATAATTTGGAATGACAATGTTCCGATGTATCGTCAACTACAGACTGCGAAGTCATAAATAAGAGAAATACACCGGTGAGTCTGTGTATGATTATTGCATTCTAATTGACGTATCTGCGCGTTAATGATTATACATAGTAATTAATAAGAAAAGAGTCTACTCATTGGAGTCCCATAAAATGAACGAAGCTTCTAGCGTGTCACGGTATGCAAATCGTTAAGATACCCATTAACAGTGGGGAAACTTTTCACGTTGTTAATTTAACGTAGCTACTGCACGCAAGTAGTAAGGTTAGAGAATGAACGAGGGGCCGAAATAGAATGGGCAGATTTTTATACGCGTATCAATAGCAGTAAATTTTCGGTTCGTAAGATCGAATGTTCGATTCCCGCGTCTGACATTTTTTTTTTTTTTTTTTTTACGTTAAAACGTAACAACGACTCACGCGGATCAGTAGATTCGATAGGTGATGTAATTTAGTTTTTATTTATCAATTCTTTTTTTTTTTATATATATGCCGCGTAAACGGAGTCTTATAAAAAAATGAGTTACGGCTCTCACGTCGTCCCTGAAGAACAATAGGTACGTGCACCGTGCGCCTGTCTAAAACATGCAAAACTGCATTAGCAGAAACGTTTATCCGTGAATTTATCTCGATTGGTTTGAATTATTCTTACTGTCCCGTTCACACTGCATAACCTTGCGATCGCCATGCAAAAAGTACCGGATGTGGGATTAGCACTTGTTGCCAGATGCAGAACGAGCCTCCCGATTAATTATTACCACTCGTTGGAATAATCCGTGGAATGGACGAATGATAATAACAACAGGCATAAAACTGGTACAGAAACGCATTGAACGTTTAAGACATAGGCGAGATCCGTAAGAAACGAGAGTAGAATGCGGATTCAGTGAACTATAAATCCGTACTGGCAATACTGCTACGAAAAATTGCCACGTTGCGTGGGCGGCTTAACCTTTGTGGACTGAAAGTTTGACATTTTTTTTTTTTTCTTATCTTTTCCGCACGACTCATTGTCAGCCGAGCGTACAAGCATGCGAAACACGCGTGGATACCTGCAGTCTAACGCCTGTGCAGAGGTTTATATATATATATATATATATGGTGTATGTATATAGATAAGAAAAAAATGCATCTAACTTGCATAGGTGCAACTTGGTATGCACTATGTATGCAGCCAGGCTAGATTGCGTGGGAGTATAATGCTTTTCTCGCCAATCTACAGGAAACTGGAAATTCCTATGCGATCCTGTAGATGGCTTGGGGCTCAAGGTTTACTCGCTAATTGCTTCATCCACCTTAGTACAACTAGTTTGCGATAACTTATTGATAATTTCTGTAGGAGACTCTTTGGGGCTCGCAATTTACTCTTGCCTTGGACCTTTTCGTCCTTCCTGCCTTAGATTTAAGGCAACTTCGAATTTTCCCTTTAGGGATTCTCTGATAGGAAATTTTATGGGGAAAGTGTGATGCAATTAAATGTGGGATGAAAAGGACAATATTTTTCTTTTGCGAATCTCGGGGTGGTTGAATAGGGGGTAAAAGTATTGAAGGGATCGATACGCGTTATTGGCTAGTGGCCAAGGAGTGTTTTTCTCTTTTTTTTTTTTTTTGGGTAATCTTGTTATTTTAGGTAAAAACAGTAAATTCTTGTATCGAGGAAGATTCTTAATTAAGGATTTTTAGATAATTTTTTTCAATGCACTTATTGCTTTGATATACAGACTGTTCGCGGAAATATATTCTTGATTAGTCAATTGCAAAATTATGGAAAAAGTGGAAATTTAATCTAAAGCCTTAGACAATGAACGACCATGAAAATGGATTGCTTCCAAGTCTATTGTTCCTTGAGATAGCAATCACCTTGTCACATATGCGGCCTCGAGTGGGTTCGTTTTTTATTAAAAAACTGTTGTTTTTTTAATCATACAATTTGCTAATGGTAATACTTTTTATTGTTAGAAACGTCTTTGATAAAAATTTCATAATTTTTAAAAGAATTTCTTTAGAGACGAAACAAGCTTGTCAGTTATTTCACATAAAAATTTTATCTTTCGTCCTGTCATTTCTACGTCGTTTCTGCTATAATCCACGTGTAAAAAATGAAAAATCAAGACCAATAAACCGCCAATATCTTGACAGTCAGAGATCGATATTTCACAATGAACTAGTCGGAATTATCCGAAGTTTGACGAAGGTCTCAAGTCTTACGTCACAGTTAAAGAAATTTTATCGAAAAATGAGACGTGACTTCGTATAAAAAAAATGTCCGTACTATAACGAAATTAAAAAAAATTTCGTAACGATCTGTCTGTATTAATAAAAATTGCATCTGTACCGTTGTCCCATGAGATCACACTAGAGATCAGCATCCGTATACTGTCTTAGCCCATATAAAATGTCAGGCATAAAAAACATTAAAAGACTACATAACATAGCAGACTCATCCTATATATTATCCACTCGAATCTTTCTCCATACAAAATACATAAACGTGGTACAAAAAACGAAAATGGTCTCCGACCTAATAACAAAAAATTCTAAAATCACTACAGTCTCGTACATCACAGCATTTTCTGCTTCACATAAATTTCCACTTTGCCATGCATGCCTTTCCTGCGCGCCTCAATAAATTCTCGTAGAGTCGGTAACACTGGCTCTGCGACTGTTTGCCGAAGAAATTGTCAGAAAAGAGTGTACATTTAATCGTCGCGTCGTCTACCGCCACACTTACGTCCCGTTTCCACTGGTACGACAAAAAAAATATAAAAACAAATTTCAACATTGAATTTTCCCAGGAAGATAAAAAACGCGCAGCATCCGTCGCCGTATCCCGGGTGCATCTTTTTACGTGAAATACAGCAGGAGCTGATTGCCACAGAAAATCAACAAATTCATAGAAATGGGCGTGCAAAAAAAAATTACAAAATTTCATAACAGTCGTTATCGGAACTCAACCCTGCTGAAATATTTAATTTATGGACCTCTTTCGCACTAAAAAAAATATACGATCAATTTTTCCGGTGGTTTTTCAAATTTTTCAACGAACTATTTGCATTCGGAAAATCTTTCGCATCAGGCGTGCAATTACAGGGAAGACCAGCTGCACGGTTATCAGAGTCCAAGTGGGCTGATACGACTCAAGAAAGTTCTCTCCTTGAGAATATCGTCTCGTCGTACAACCCGAGTATCGATCGTTCCATATCGATACGTTCGCCTGGAAATATCGAATGTTCTGCTCCGCTTTGCATATATATGTATCCCTCCGAAGGAGTCAGACGATATTTCAGCTTCAGAGAATATCCAGTAAACTGTAACGTATCTACTGATACAATGCAGTGAGACTCCGTGAACTTTGCTACCTTCGACTCGCTGCTAACTTCAGCTCTGATTATTTTCGTGTCGCTCCCTTCGTAACTTTATTCGTTTTTACCATCGACGTTCCTGACGCTTCCGTTTCTTTTTTTTCCTACTTCCGTTTTATACTCACGTAAAACGTATAAGTAACGATTAACCGATAGATCTCTTTGGATGACTGTACTTAACGTCAGGCTCTTACTGATTTACATGACGGTGCAACTGGTTTACGATTACCATTACAACGGGCTATCAGTCCCATCCAATGTGTACTTTGATATACTTTTTTGTACAGTTTATGGAAATTCCATTACGGTATTTTTTATATACACTTTTTTATCGGGTCGTCTTGGTTATCTTTATCCTTTTTTTTTTTTTATTATTTACGGCGTTATTGTTATTATTGTCGGTATCTGGAACCCATGCGAATTTGCCTGCTTAGATTTTACTCTCACTCAGCTTATTCTTCCTCATGTATTCCATACCGGCACGAATTTTGAAATTGCTGCTTTCGGAATTACTAGGACGTTGTGTGCCGAGTAAACGCGAATGTATTAACGTGTTATCGTTTATCCCTGTATATTTAACCCACTTTCCGGACTTTGCTCAGTGCACATTTTTCCCTCTATTTTGGCATTACGGCCTCTCACGAAATTCGCATAATTGCGTCTTGTGCATTATAGGCATTGCTCGGAGATGATCTTGAGGGACGAACAGGATGTAATTTTATTAATAAAATTTTATAGAATAATCTATTAAGATTTTCTTTTCAATGCCTCATATAATATTGGAATTATTATAGAAGTAGGTATAGTGTACTTTAAAAATTTTTATAAGGAAATTTTGTCCCAGGGTTAAGGTAGGTTCCCAGAAGATCGGAGGATTCACCCATCGTACCAAGTAACGACGATTCGTTTCTGACAGTGAACTTTGACCAATGAAATGCCTGAAGAACGGAAGCGTTTCTCCAAAATGGGTCATGCGAACACGGAGTTACCGAGAACGTGGAATTGCGGGATGAACTGGCGTATCAACTATGTACGGACTCCAGACTCATACGACCTTGAACTGTTAACCCACATAATGTTGAGCCCGTAACCAGCATCCCTACTCTGTACCATTTTTACTACCTCTATATATATACAGCAGTCTTACCCTTCGATTATTCACGTAGACTTTCCGGCTTCGCTTGAAATTTCAGCTTCGATGCTCCAGTATCAACCGGAATTGCCTGAGGCTTCATCAATTAACCATCCTCTTCCTGCAGGTTACTGCATCCACTTCCTGTATCTTTGCTCTCGGCAACCCTTTCCAGAATACTTCTCTACGCGGCTCCGCCGCCAGCTTCCCAAAACGGTCCGCAGAAATAATCGCGGCAAACGAACCTCAACTATTTCTGACATTGATTTATTGAGACGAGGAATGCGTGTCCTGGACCATTTATCTGGATTAGATCTGTTATCGATCTGCTTAACACCCTTTTTCTCTTTTTTTTTTCCTTGCTACGTCAACACTTTGCGAAGATCGTGCAGACGCAAGGGAGAGCAAGTAATATTTGTTTTATATGGAAAACAATGAGAAATGTAATTTTGAATTGCGAAAGTTTTGATTAAATCCAATTTTCTTAGGATAAACAGTCGTTTTTCCAGTGATATCACTGACGTGATATGTATCAGCATTAGGGGAACATCGAAAACCAGTGAATTTACGATGGCCATGTTAATAACTTGTTATCCTGATGAATTTTCGTGTTATCGGGAAAATTTGAGTTTTCGTATAACTTTTTTAATTTACTAAGTTCACTCTGTATAGAATATTATATTCTTTTGGGTAGAATCCATTGCTATATATTTTCACGCGCTTTTTCGATTCACGGTCACGAGGCGACTCCAGCTACAGATTCGGATAACGTTCTAGCTTTTTGGTTCCTTTCGAGTCGCCACCCTGATCGGAAGCCACGCTCTCCGATTGATTCGTGCAGTTAGGCCAAGGTTCTCGAAAGATCTTTTATTGTTGAGTTGAGGAAGCCGCCGTGAAGGATCTCCAAGAGTTGCGTACCGATTCGTTAAGGGATGCTCTCGATTTAGTGTAAAGGGACGAATCGAGGGAAAGGGTAAGAGTTATGGACTATAAGGATCTCGACCAATCAGAATGATTAGTTCCCGAATTTGACTATTGTCAAAGTCAGTCTGTCTCGGGACACCGATCGGGGTGCCTCGGGCTGCCTCGCGCTCTCGGGCTGTTTGCTCATAGTTTTTCTAGCCGTGTTTCCTACACGGTACACAAAGTTCTCGCGTTGCTCTCGCAATATCCAGAAAATCCTATAGATTTTCTGCGTGACTTTCGGAGGTGCAGTGTCGTGCTACGGAGCAGTGCCCACCTGGGTGTCGCCTGGACGCAGTTCTCGGCCTTCACGGATTAGCTGAACCAGCTTCGGTGAGGACTCCCAATTTGTTAATTGGTGGAGGGATTTCGATTTTATAGCTCCGATTCGGTTTGTTACGTTCCCGATCAGTTGCTCTCTGTTTCCGGTACTATTTACCCGACGCTTACTCCGACCCTCTCTACCCTCAACCTAGCAGCCTGAGCGGCCGCGCATTTCCGTAACCGTTCGCTCCCGTTCGCGCATCCAGTTGCGTTTGCTGATTTTAAGCGAACCTAAAAATCGACAGAATCTGTTAAGCTATTGCCCTTTCTAATAGGCTCTGTCAAAGCTCTCGTTTTGCTGTAGTTGACGCTTTTCAACCTCAACTTTCCGGCTCGGCATGCGGACGATTCGTGGACGGTCGAAGTTGACGTAGGTTAGTTCTCGGATTTTCGTTATCGGTGCGGAGTTAAGAAAATACGTCACAATATATATATATATATATATATATATATATGTATATATACAGCAGATCAAGCAATATATTAGTCTATACGAAATTCTTCGGAAAAATTTATCCGATGTATTCTCCGTTAGATCTTTGATAAGAATGATCTCCTTCGCTGAATATCCCCTACAAGGAATGCATAAGCGTTATCGAATAAAGAAAAAATAAAAATCTCGTAATCAGTTCTACTTGAAAAGATTTGAATACGAGATTCATTCAATTATTTATGCGAATCTCGTAAGGAAGCTTATCCATATCAATTGTCTTTTGGATCGCACAGATATACGATCCCATTATATTTAACTGGAGTCGTCGTCTCTTAAGTCTTTGTCTCTCAAGTGTGGAATTTGCAGAGCAGACCCTTTTCTCCGTGCTCTCCCCGCAACGCGGTGCTGCCGTTCTTCCGCGTTAACCAAAAAGGGTCGAAGCACGTAGGCGTAAAAGGCGCGCGTGCTTCGAGTCAAAGTCTACGCTTTGTCACAGTCACAAAAGGATCTGTTGACTCCTCTACATTCTGTATTACAGGTCATGGCGACTCGCAGAGAGATTCGAGTGAGTGAAAATCGGTCACAATTAATTTTCGTGGAATCACGAACGATCGCGAGCGAAAGACAATTTCTACAAAATTAGAAAAAAAACGAATAGAAATTCGACAATTTATTTTCATGCAGTTCCATATTCTCGGACGAGATTTAATAAAATGTAGGATAACGTTCAGGTTATGTAATATCGATATGGAATATATCCCATTCGTGATAATATATCCCGACAATGTTTTTGCTACTGGAAAGCAGAGTGTCGTATACCAGCATCCCCAAGATCTGGACCAGAATTGATATCCCTCTGTTGGCTACGTCACGGAGACCGATGGCCGAGGTCATTTCCGGTTTTTGTAAATTTACGTCCAACGTTTCCGGAATCAAATAATTTATTGTATAGGGTTATGCATATATATCGGGCGGGAAAATTTAAATTGTATTTTTGTACTGTACTTCTTAAGCGCTTTTTCTAATTGGGCTCTATTCGTGGATTCATTACTTCAATGAATGCGTTAGTGTATAAATGTTTTCGTTGGACCTCCTTTGTTCGATAGAAAAGCAATAGGACCGAACGGAGTAGCCATGCCGACCCTCATGACGAATAACAATGAATTCCCAAAGAATACAGGATTCACGAGGAAAGGTCCCGTGTTATTGACCCTAAATTACAATCGCTTGCGCAATACTTATCCCGAAACGCGTATCAGCTCTGCCATTGAATTTTAAAGGGTCAGGAGGAAGAACCGTATCGGTCTTTAAGCTTGACTTTATCCATAAACAGGTTATACAGATATTCACCAAGGGAGACTATTTTGCGTCTAATACGTAATTAATAATTTTATCATGCTATTTACAAATCGATTTTGATGCTATGACGACGTGAATTCAGCCATGAATCTCTGTGTGTACTTTACATGCTGTACTCCCAATTCCTGCAAATTGAGGATGCGCCGATTTAAACGCCGGATAGGAAGGGATTCTGTTCGGTCGCGAGCTCAGCCGATTTAGAGGTAAAACGGAATCCGGTATCTTGTCGAGTGATTACTCGATTTCACGAACCAGATAATGCCATTATCTCTTAACTTATCTCTAATTAACTTGTTAATCCGGTATCGTGCGACTTGCAAGGATGTTACCTACCTTTTAGTGACAAAAGTGAGAAACGATTGGTCAGATGTAAACTGTACCACCGACCGGAAGTGTTGATTAATTTAGCAAGGACAGCGCTACCGGAAGTTGATATCAATTAATCTGGACGAAAGAACCGGAAATATTATGAAAAATTAAAAAATCCAAGGCGAAGTTATACCGGAAGTAGGACATTTTTGCTCGTAATGAGTTCGCGAATTTAATCTATCAGTAAATTTTTCACGCTCAGTTTACACGACCACCATTAGTTAACGCGTTACGTTATCCGCGTACCAATTTCGATTAAATTATGCAATATGTAAACGCAACGTCCATTAAACTTACTAATAATTAGATTTTACAGTTCAGGATATTAGTTATGGATCCATGTTGAACCTCGATGGAGTACTTGAAATATTTTATGGATATGTTGTTTTTGAAAAATCATTGATGATCATCAACGATGATCCTCAATGCCGAATCAATCTTGTCGCTGCAACGTAAATGCAACTGATAGACACGGGCGTTAATTAAATTTCAAAATTTTCTCTCGCATTCTCAAAAATCTCCTTAACCCTTATCATTCGCTTATCGCGACTCTTTCGAAACACCTAACTTATTCTTATCGTTATCATCGATTTGTCACGTATTACGTAAGACAAAAGACATTATCGCACTGTGATTAAATTGTATAGGAATCGGGAGAAACTCATTTACGACTTTACTGTTCAAATTTTTTTGAAAATTACATAAACCCATGGCCCTTTAACACGCGCTCGTCACATTATCAAAATGGCTAAACGGATAATGTAATTTTGATAATACACATCCACGGCCACTCTCATGCGTTCTATTATGCATTGTTTGCTGGGTATAACTTTGTAAAATTTTCAACAGAGTTTATAGCTTCCAAGCATCTAATACGATTTAGTGTATGGCGTATGTGCTTTATGCCTGTACAGTCTATATATACATATATACCTGCTACCGACTGCCATGTCCGTCAAACTAAATCTCCGTAAACTCAACTGTAGCACCGCCAGGCTCTTTGGATTCTCATGAAAATGTATCCGGGTCAAGCGGCCGCTATGAAACTACTGAATGGTCCAGGCATTTAGTTGGATTAAAACCATTCAAGAGCCGCCACCTGGTAGGTTGATGCTTATTTTTAATAAGCGTAACAAAATTAAAAATAAATAAAATTATTATACATGGAATTTTGATAATTACACACAAGTTCCATTTATTCAAAGCTTGACAGTTTCGATTATTATGATTATATACTGGTAATAATTATTTTCTTCGAGAGGGTTGGGGGCGTGGAGGATATGTAATTTTTTTTCAATTTTTTTTTTTTTATCAAAGTGCACAGGGGATGCGCACCCGAAAACCCGGCCCTGGTTACCAATTACTTTCACACTGACTACGTGGGAATGAGCGCACTCGACAGTAACCGGGATGCTGCAGGTTAAACCCTTGTAATCCTAGGCACCGAGGTATGGCACTGTCACAGGGGGTTGTAGTCACACCGAGAGAAAGTAGGCTAAGCACCTGCTGAAATTCTACCTCTGCTTTCACACCACCCCCTATGGCGGTCCTGCTGCCGTCTAAGACCTAGGTCTTCGTCTAGAATTCTCTCCAGCCACCACAGACGTTTCCCACGACCGCAACGCGTAGACAGCCTGGTTAAGTGGGGAGATAAATTTTACAGGAATTTTTTCAATGAATTCTCATGAATTTTTTCTGTCGAAATCGAAAGACCTATTGAAAAGTACTTCGCAATACATATTTAATGATATTTTGTCTGCTTGTGCAAATTTTTTAAAGGCATTTCATTGCGTCGTACTCGCTCGGCCCGCTGGACCGCAAGAGGCTATATTTTATCGGTAGCCACGATTACGCCCTTTTGACTGATCTGAAACAAAAAGTCCAGGTATATTCTGGTTCCTCGGATGACCCTTTATAGTCGGTATCTCGGTCGCATTGAAAAATTGAATAATCACGATCTGTACAACTTTAGGAAGACTGAATAAAGTTGCCAAATTAAAAAAAAATTCGTTATCATTATCACCGTTCATTATCATATGATCATTATGATCGCTACCATTATATGATTTTTCAATTTTTCAATACGAACGAAATACCGGCTGTAGAAGGTCATCTGACAAACTAGAATATACCCGGACTTTTTATTTCAGATCAGTCAAAAGGGCGCAATCGTGGGTACCGACGAAATACAGCCTCTTGCGGTCCAGCGCGCCGAACGAGTACGACGCAATGAAATATCTTTGAAAAATTGGTACAAGCGAACAAAATATCATTAAATATCCATGCAAAAGGACTTTTCAATAGGTCTTACGATTTCGGTAGAAAAAATTCATCAAAATACATTGAAAAAATTCCGTTAAATGTATCTCCCCCCTCAATAGAATCTCCCTATTCATTGCTACAGCCATTGGAATTTATTACCCGTGAATGTTATTCGGTATTGCCGTTGCTATGGGAACGATAAAAATTGCTTTTATGTCAAAGGAGTGATTTGAAAGAAAATTTATTTGTCAAAATTTCTGAGAGCTTTCTTTTTTTTATTAAATTCACTTTGCTCTGATTCGATGATATTTTATTGTTTCATAATTTTATTTCTTCGCCCTGTAATAGCTTGCTGAAAATCAGGGCTTAATAAAACTTATTATAAAAGCCCTGCAGTACTTCTTGAAAGCTCTCTTGTGTATTGCCGCCCTCGGCTGTGCGGTCGGTCGGTGAATATTTTCTATTTTCTTTAAGTGCGAGAGAGACCAGAAACAACATCGACACCCACGGCAAGAGAGATACGTTGATACGCATCCGCTCTTACTCATACAGGGTGGCTTTTATTTGGAAAAAGAATGATTGAAATATAAAGATCGGGTAAAATCCTTTCTTTCGTATACACTTCCGCTATTATTAAGCGCTTTAGGGTTTTTACTCTATTTTAAAGCCTTTTTTCAAAATTGGTTTTTGGACTGTTGGTTCAACTGCCGTATAAAACCGAGTGGATGTAAGGTAATTCGTAAACGTTAAAAAAAAAAAAAAAAAAAAAAAAAAAATTCGTAATTTTATTTTGACAGGTACGAGAATTCTTCTATCAATTCTCACGCTTGACAATTAATGGTAATTTCAGATCAATCTGTATTCAGTTACGTAAATTCACTCGGATTAAATGCAGTAAACTACATCAATCACTCGGACTTCCATTGATTTCTTCGTTTTGAATTAATTAAATCCTGACAACTTAATCTCTATGGAATAAACACGTGAGCTTTTATTCAGCCATTACAACTGTGATATATTTATATTTCGTTAGTGTAATCTCTAAATATACTTCATACCGTCATTGGTCCAGTCGAGTATATTTTTTACAAAATTTTGGAATGTGTAATTAAAATATTTTTTTTCTCTCAAGTCTATCTTATTGGGAAAATTTTAATTTGGCGGTTAAGTTCAATCAGAAAAGTTTATTTTATTGTTCGGACACAGCATCCCTTCATATCTTGCATTGCTCTTGAATGCACTTGATCGATCGCTTTGCTTTTACCGTTATGTAAAAATGAAAACCGTTATCTAAAAATACACAGTAAATTGTAAAATCGCTGCAGGAGAATGTCAGTGCTATTGGAAAAATTCAGTCTCGCAGTCTAAGTCCGATAATACTCGCCGCATAAAAACTGTCTGCGCTTTTTTTGGCACACCGGTAACTTTTTTTTTCTTACCTCCGAGTAAAAGCGACGCTCCGTACAATTTGAAGAGTATCTTACCGTATCTAACTACTTTACCTATATATATATGTATATAATTTTGTACGCTAGACTTTACCAAGTCCCTTAATGCACAGTCACCATCTTGAATCAGTTTTGTATTCAAGCAACTTCGTGACGCGATGAAGCATAATAAACCGATAATTACATACAGGGTGTTCCAGAAATATTTAAACCCCTGAAAAAAAAGAGATATAATAAAAATAGGGAAAAGGAATTTAGGATTTACAAATACCCATACCGTACCGCTCAACCTCAATCTGATTGTTGAACTTTGACCTGGTCCAGTTATACAGGTTCAATATTTTTCAAAAAAAAAAAAACCTAAGTCAACTCTTCGTTACTTATTTTGGCTTCGAGTGTTCTATAACCACATCTATCAGGTTTGTTAATATTGGAACACACTGTGTGTATGCATATACATGTATATGAGCATCCATAGATAAAACTGTCAGAGTACAGAGAAACGCCTCGAAACAGAAAACACATAGCCAAATAAATAACCGACACCCGTTAATACATGGGAATACGATATCGATTTGGTACAAGGGTTACGGATATATATGAATAAAATTTTACGTTCTTCAGTTTTATTGTGCCCCGCTCCATTGGGTTCTCAGAACTTCATTTTATCGCGTGGTGCGAAGTGATGCTGCCAAAAAAATCTCAATCACACGCGCATCTTGTATCTCAAAGGTTGAATTAACTTTGAGATAAAAAAAGAAAGAGGGTGAACCCGCGTCTGTCTTAATGTTACGTCAAGGGACTTTTGAAACTTCGATACCTCACTGATCTCGCTGATCGCAGATGATAGCAGAGCTGGGTGCGTCATGTTTTAATAAACGTCTCAGGTAAACGATCTCGCATTAGGCAGCCGTTCACACCGCGCGATTCTTGTGGGCGAAATCGTGCTCGTAAAACTGCTAAGAGATTTATAAGAGCTTACGAGTGAGAAAGCTCGTAAACAAGTATTGGAAACTGTCGTGAATGGAAATGGCTATTCGGCTTAGACACCAAGAGCCAACTTTATTCACGGTTAGAATAAATAAACGCGGCTGGACATAATACGGGGGTTGGACGTCGATAAGTGAGATAAGGATATTTTTAAGATGAAGTCGAAATTTTGTTTAAGGGCTGATTTTCGTTATCCTTCTTTTTAATAACTTTTTACATGTGTCACAGGGATGAAACGATGAGTCGCTAATTTCCTGTCAAAACCACGTGGATAGATTGACTGTTGGAAAATCCTAATACCGTGGGTCGGTCTTGAGAAGCTTGGAAAATTAATTTACTGTAATAGGGAAAAGCTGTTTACAAGGCAGACGGTTAATGTCACGCGAGGAGGAATTTGATAAATGGAAACTTAATGATAATGATCCCCACTTCTGACGTTTTCAGAGAAATTCATATCCCTTGTAATTTTTGTACTGACTCTTCCTTCCACACTCGGTTCACGGGCGATTCATTTTCTACAGGTGCATTGAAGTATCATAGAATTCATGAATTTTTGATGTGCCTGTACGTAAATAAAAAATTTGTTCGACGAACAAATCTTACGTTTCTTGACGAAAATTGCGACGATTGTCGCGTGAAACTTTGTGCAGTAACGAAATTTTTAATCTGTATTCACGTGGTAAGGAATACATAAACTTTTTGCATTTTCTTTAATCGCGTCGAAATTTGTTTTCTTGTTACCCACGTGCCAAGACAGTCCCCGGGTTAAGAAGTTGAAATTACGTTGATGGCTGCCGGAGGAGACACCTTTAAGGATAATGATGATCGTTGCTGTGATCGATCACCAATGGGAGTGCAAAACTGTCACTGACAAGGCACGTTAGATAAATAATGTATAGCCATTATTTCAACAGGTTCATAATTTCGGGATAACGGCGGTTAATAGTTTTTGGTATACCTCGTCTTTCAGTCCCGCGCTTCGATCTAATTTCGCTTACCCTAATAATTATAAGATAATAAACTCCGCTAAAAAGAAATATATTTTACACAAAAGTTTCCCACAATCTCGCGCCCCGTTCGCCGTAAAATTAACAGCCACGGTTTTCTTTTGCGATGCATCCCCAACGACGTCAAGCACCCTCGCTACAAAGGAGAAAGGGACGATGAAATATTTTTATGAAAAGCAGGTAAAGGGAAGCGAACCTCGGGCAATTATATTTATACAAAATAAAATTAATGACGACATAAACGCAAGGGTCCCACGGCATACGGTGAATGCTCTCCTCTCGTTAATAATTATTTTCAAACCGGAAGTGCCGTACCGAAATATCGACTTCTGCACAAAGAAAGTAAGGCAGCTCGAAACATCCTACGAATCGTTTAAATCAGCCTCCTTGCTGGATACGGGCATCTGGGTCAACAGTCCAAACGATAATATCCATTCTAACTTCCCAAGGAGTAATGAATTTACGAGACCAAGTGGCTTCGCGTCGTGAAAGCTTCTTCCTTCACTTTTGGCTAATAAAAATTAACGATTACAGTTGCCGTCGTCGAGGACGAGCAGTGCCCTTATACAATATATAGGTATAACACCCTATATACATATATCCTACTGCGTTTTCGACTCTGATCTTCAGGTGATACAAATTTCAAACGAGCATCGTTTTATCGAACTTAAATTGCCCCATTGAACTCAAATTTCTCTAATCGTTTTCCGATTACAGCTCTTTCCGCCAGGTCAAAGGCATCGTGAGCTTTTTTTTTTTTTTTTCTTTCTTTTTCTTTATACCTAAACCAAATGACCGCGTAAACTGGCAACGATTACGTTCAGTCGCGTGTGTATCTTTAAGCAGCCTTAAAAGAAGATAACGAGCCATTCCGCCGTCTTTACCCTAGTCCATTTGGTACATTGCTTCGACTGCATTCTTGACAGTGCATTCCTGTTATTGCTGTATACATATATGTATATATATATATGTGTGTGTGTGTATATATACTGTATGCCGATCTCCCGTTACATTGGGCGACTAGGAAATATCTCCTGGGATTAATTGAATAAATTTCTTTAAACGGGTAAATGCGCAAGGGTTCTTCTGTTTCGCTCTCTTGGTTTAATGAGTCTCTTTGTGGCCAGTTGCGTAATGAGTGTCATGCTCCCTACAGGCATCGTTATTGTTATTATTATACCCAGTTATTCTCTTCACTCGCCAGCATTCACCCTGAGCTTTGAGTCCTTTATTTTTTTAAGGTTGGCAATTGACAAAGGCAAAACTTTCGCTCGTTGTTTAATTGCACAATTAAATGAGCGCGCGTACTGTCCGACGCTTTGATAATTTTTTTTTTGTTTTACGTTTCTCGATGATTTTCCTTTTATTACCTTGCATAACCTATGGACGCTGCTATATAGGGTGTATATAATATATATTTATTTATAGATTTCAAATGTACACATGCTGCAGTCGATACGTGTGTACACGCATGGTTAACTCTGTATGTCCGTTTTAATAGAAAATTCATCCAAAAATGTGAAATTATATTTTTTTGGAAAATTTTACAAAAAACTTGCATCCTACATACCGAACCATCGTATCTGTATATAGTAGCTACTGCTTTTGACAGGTTAGATTATATCGTTAAAGCGCACATATATGCTTGACCTATCGCTCTTCTCTACACTGGAACTTCGGTGCTCTTATCATTTCTTTTTCCCCCGAGAAGATTTTGTTCGTTTAACTTATATAACGCAGGTGAACAAACTTGTCGGCGTGATGAGTTATCGGAAATACGTGTTTGGGCTTCGCCATGCTTCCTGGTGTATAGATAGCGGTTTAGCAGTGGGGATGATTTTATTTGGCAATCCAATTTTTGCGAATTATATATTTTCCAAGATATCCTTGTTTAGGTGTATTGAAGATTCCACGTAGAAGTGATACTTAAGAATTTTGTATTCGCTTCCAAACTTAATTTAATTAGAGAAACCTAATTGGTTTTGTATATTGAAAATTTTAGTTTAATTTTCCAACGGTCTGCATTTACCTGATCGAGAAAATTTCGCGAAATATTTTCCAATTGCGTATCTAAATACTTTTTTTTTTATTATTTAATAGCTATCATAGTATTTATATATATACTATATACATGTATATATTATATTATATATATTCGATTATGTTTGATAAGCTCTTTAACATTGATCCAGGATCCCTTGAAAGGATGTTAATTCGGTTTTTCTTTACAAATTTTACTTTTTTTTTATCAGTAGCTTACGTCACACTGAATAGACCCTCGTCACACTATTCAAAGGCTTATATTTGTATAAAGATCTGTTGGTGCGGATGATAACGTTGACGAAATAATTAAACAAATTTTTTTTTTCATAAAGTGTATTCCTATCCCTAATGTAATTTGATAACACGTTATCTCTGATATATCATTTTCTCCCCTTTAGCTCCGACCTTGATACACTCAGGACTGATCTCTAATATTATTTTTACAGAAACCATGTTTTGAATTATAATTCATGAAAATTCTATAACGCGTGACGTAATTTAATACAGATCCTTCTATATACCGTAAGGTTATTCAAGCCAAAGAAAGCATCTGAGGTTAGGCGGTTCATTTAATTTCTATACCAGCACCAACTTCAGGTGATACTTTTGTACCGAATAACCTTGCCTATTTGTACGGGACTTTCGTAAATTTCAATTTGCTCGAAAATAAAGTCAATTAAGTTATCCGCTTTACGAATGTGATGCAATTATGTGATACAATACGACCTTAGGTCTCCTTTGATATATTTTTATATAATACTTGGATTGTCCATCCATTTTTCTGTTGTATGGTGTTATCAGATTTTATAATAAAATATCGATAGCTCGTTAAGTCCTTCATTACTATTCCTCTATACCGATACTTCAGGATCGTAAAGTCCCGTCCACAAGTCACGACCTCTTCCGTACCTCATTTAAAAATTTTTCACACGGGTGAAAAGAAAAAAAACCTACATCCTCAACCACCTCGTGAAAGTTTTCCTTCTCCCACAGCTCGAGAAGCATCTTCACGCATTTTTAACATTATTGCCCAGGTATAACAGCATCTTCCGTTACTTTCGGACGATCAAATTCTCTTATCGGAATTCCTTCCGCCTTATCCCCCTTGTCTGATAACCCTTCAAAATATTCGTCAGTCCCGGTCCTACCTCAGCCCAGGGCACGATCAATTTTCAAGGAAAAAAAGAAACGGTTTCATGGAGGATGTCAAACAAATTAGGTTCCCAGACCGAGTCGATTAGGACGAGAAGAATGAGTCGGAAAATAAAGAAGGAAACCGGAAACACGAAGCGTCGGCGGAGGCGCCGACGGAGCGACTCGGTTGCTCCTTGAGTGTCGTCGACGTGAAAATCCGGATGGAGGAAGGATAACAGGGGACAAGGAAGAAAGGACGAAAGGATAGAAGGTTGGAAGGACGAATAGGGTAGGATATGGCAGGAGAGTAGAGTACCTCTCTCTCTCTCGTGTGCTCCGGCCGCGGAGGCTGCGCGGAAAAATCGATAAGCGTCGAGCCGGCGAGGAGCGTCGAGAACGTAGCGGACGGCGCAGTCAACGTCGGACCGGCAGCCCAAAAGACACGCGGCCGTTACAGTGACGTAAGCCTATCCGTCGTGCGTCGACGTCGTCGTCGTCGTCCTCGTCGTCGTCGTGTGTGCGTCACTCAATCGTGTTGTGTTGTGGTCTAAAGAGAGAGAGAGAGAGAGAGAGAGAGAGGGAGAGAGAGGGGGGGAGTGGGGCGAGAGAGAGAGAGAGAGAGAGAGAGAGTATGTGAGAGTGAAAGAGGGAGAGAGTATACGTATAGCGTAGCGTAACGTGCCGGTGTCGGGTCCACGGTAGACTTCCGCATCTCAAGAGATTCCTATATGCGTATTAGGTAGATTGATACCTCAGCTTCCGCATTTTTAATAATTCTCCTTTCTGGACCACCGGATTTCCTTAAGCTTCAGCATGGATCTTTCAGATTTTGCACTATCTTTTTTCACTCTTCTCAGTCATCTTGGCTAAAGGATATTATGAATAGGAAGTAGCTGGCACCGAGCAGTGACAACGTCCTATCTGCGAGACGCGCCGGCCGGCCAATGCTCTCGGCTTCCCTCGAGCTTCTTTCTCCTTCTACTAATTGATGAGGTTCTGTGAATGTAATCGATGGGCTACGGAAACTGTATTTCGAAATTTTGATAAGCTTTCACTTTATGACCTCTCTGCATGTATTACGATTCGACGAACTCGATTTGGTTAATACTTTGGTCACGTTTTACGGACATTGTTGAATGCTGGATAGTGGCGTTTTTTTAATTATTTTTTTTTAACTCTTTTTCGTTCTTGAACTTTGGACAAGATTTTCTTCTGTATTTTTTGAAATTTTATAGTTTTTCGGGGTTGTCTGCAATTTTTTTTACCGTGAAGCTCAGAGAAAATAACTTCGCGACCTTCTCTTTCGTCGTAATCGCTTACGTTGGTTGGAATTTGGAAAAATTAATTTTTTGACATATTTTTTATTTTTTTTTTCGGGGAATAATTCTTTTAGATCAACTATGCGATATTATCTGTGCGGATCGATGAATATGTTCTAATGGTTTGGAGATACGTGAAAATTTTGATAAAGGCGTGAACCTTAAGCTAACACGTCAGCCGTAAGGGTTGCGATAATATTTTCGTTTGAAATTATCGAATAGAACGTGCCATTAATATTATTCACAGATAAGTGAACTTTGAAAAAAAAAAAAGAATTGCAACAATCTCATCATGCTCGTGTCACTGATATTAAATTACAGTGCGATCATGCATCACGCTGATCCATAAATATGTAATAATCAATTGGTGGATGTAAACGTTTGATAAAGAGCGGCTAAATCGTCAGTTTAATTTTGTGAAACGTCACCTCACATTAATTACCGACTGGCTCAAATTACGTAACGCTTTTGGTACCGTAAACAATTTTTTTTTCTTATCACTTGAAAATCCAAAAATAAATAAAGATCATAAACTCCGTCATTTACATTCTCCAGTTGACTCCCATAACGAAAAAAAAACTGTTTTAAGGCCGGATCAGTATAAATTACAAAGTTCAACCCTTTCACGCTATTCTAATTGATCATCTTAATCTTTCGCGTTATCCCTCAGACAAGAAACTTAACGACCCGCCAAGACTTATCCACTAGTATCGGACTACGTAAGAAAGTGTATGGACCAAAGATTACGAATAAGATTCGCACAGATCGTAAACCATCCCCCGTCTCTCGACAAACAAAATCATAACCATCCGATACGTCACGTAGGAGTCAGTAGAGTGAAAAGAAAAAATGTGTGCACGAATTCAATGAAGTAGTAAGACACGATGGTAGTCAGACACTGTACAACTCGTCCGCTCACTAGCACAAGTGTTCAGGATGTATTCTAGTATAGAAAATAAAGATAAAAAATAATAATAAAAAATATTAACAATAATAACCTCGAGAAGCAGACAGCCGGCAAGAGAAAAAGTGGAAAAATAAAGGATTTGAAAATGATTAATGTCGTCAAGAAAATCAGCGTTTCAGCCAGCAATAAAAAATGAACCTTCGCCCCTCGGTCTATCGGTCGCACAACCCCTGCTTGCCAGAGGGTAAGGAGTGCGGAAGAGTTTAAACGGACTCTCTTCCTCTCTCTCTCTCTCTCTGACTCTCCTCATACCGATTAATCAGTCAGTTATGCAACTTGAAAAAAAAAAGTGAACGATGATTCATGAAAATCATGGACGGGGCTAGTTCAAGATCCCGAACGTTGAAGGAGGGTCATGGCACTGAGGTAAGATCGGTCAAGGTCAATTTTTATCATTAGATTTCGTCATCCCTTGGACCTTCGGTAGAGCTTCGTTAGGTGATACGCACCCTAATTAAGACTCAAAGAAGTGTTCGAAGGAACCTTTTCACAAGTGGATAGAGAATCTGACACGCTAAGAATCACTAGATAAGCATCAAAGACCCATCGAGATCTGGACCCGATGGGGAAAAATGTAAGGGATGAAAAAAAAAAAGTTCACGCAACAAAGGAAAGCGATCCTCATGGACGTCTTTATCTACCTATCTGAAAGAACTTTTTTTGAACACTTATACCCCACCCTCGTAAACCTTCCTTTACGATTAGGAGGGGTGGACCCAAAAATTTGGAAGTTTTAGAAAATACGTATAGGCCTTCCGGCTGTGGCGACCCTTAAAAATACAAGTTCGCAATAATCTTCTTAGTTAAACTTTATATTACCACTTAGGGGTGGTTTGATTACAATTGCGATTTGCTTGATATGACACTGGTTGACTTTTGACCAGTGATAATTTTCACTCTTTTATCACGCATTGTTGTCGCTTATCATAGTAGAAGAATTTCTGTAGGTAATCACTGTTGCTCTAACTACCCCTCTGATATAGCTCGTTAAGCCAGGTATCTCCTGGGGCGATAACCCTTTCCCTGATGTCAACATTTTGCCTCGAGCTAATTATACATTGTTTTTCTCATTCTCATATATTATCGTCTCTTTTCTTTTTATATTCGTTATCTCTTGCGATAACGAGCCTGAAAATTATCCCAAGTTCGACGATCGAGGTAATCTGTTTATTCCTTATTATAATATCGCTCGATTTCTTTGTCTTCGTCATCAAGCTCGTTATGCGTTCCTTGAGTTATCCCTTGGTAATATTATTGGACCTTGTATTGTTGGTATGCGAGCCACCCTCGTTAGACCTTGCTGGATTCAATCTACCCTTGCCCGTCCAATGGTAAGACATAATATTGGGATTCCAAATAGTTATCCATTCGAGGATCTCTTGAGTATGGGGTTTTTTTTTTTCGTAGCGAGTATTAACCAATTCCATGGAAAAAGCAACCAACCCTTGCTCGTATCTGGATTTGAGTAAAAAAAGTGTGCGGGCCTATTTCACGATAAAAAATCTGGTGATGAATCTCGTGCCACGAAGGTCAAGAGATAACGGATTTGTGAAAACGAAATTTCCTTAGCTTTATTTCCTCATTTGTTTTATCTCTTGCGAAATTACAAAGCAAAATGGATTAACCTGGGGCAGTTTACTCGAGTCTGAATTTTTAGCCTCGTTTAAGGTTGAAGACTGGAAATACAATTTTGGCCGCTAATTGAGAGCACGCCCGTGATACGATGTATTTTGCTGCGACAGTTTCTAATTTATTTTTCTCATATCTTTTTTTTTTTTTTTTTAATACCAACGTGACTGTATGCGGTCTCAAATTAACTTTTTTTTTCATTGTCTCCGACGTTCGTTTTTTTTTTACAAAAAAAAAATCAGACTTGTTTTCGATTGTTTTCTATTTTCATTTATCTTACAGCGAACACCTTATGTGCTCCCGTTTTACATCCAACTATCCTCATGGTCGCTCAATGCACGTCGGACTTTAGATTTCGAAATTGTCACAAGAGCGACGTAGCCACCGTGTAGAATTTTGAAGAGGGCGAAATTGTCGTATAAATTTTGGATTTACGTCAGCGGTATGGTCAGTCGCCATTGTTACATGGTGGAAATATCCATTAATCGTGAGCTTGCTGAAAATATCATAAAATGCATATATTGGGTCAAAGGTCAATATTTACTATTCATTTAATCGATTTAAGTGATTTTCATCTCGCAAATTCAAAATTGTTCAGTCTATCGTATTTTTCATTCTCATACGTAATACCGGTCTAGAATTCCCACGTCATAGAAACCAAAGTGCATTCCGTTCTACAACAAAGAATCCCCCTCAGGGAATAACGCATCGAAAATTAAACTTTTACATCGACAACCTATCCTATCTCGTGCATTTGTACTGTGACTCGTTTATGTCATCCGAGCGCGCGAAATTGACATTCTTCAAGTTTACAACTAGCCGCGCGTAAACATTTTATTGTCCGCCTTTCGGCAGTAAAATATCTACCATAGAGATTCCCCCGTCCCGGTCCCCCCACCCTCAAAAAAAAACCTTTATTTTTCTACCATAGAATACGAATACGTAATATTACAAAATTTCGAAAAATTAATTCAATGTTTCGCAACAGTTGACCTTTCTATCAACGTTTTCGTCAATCAAAAACACTCAATGACGTTCGCACACTTGCACAAAGTCACGGGCGTCCTTATCTGTTGATCTATGCGAGGATACGACATTTAAATTCAGCAATAATTTATCCACTCGGCCAATAGTAGGTGATAAAGGGAAATACCTATTCTTTCGACCCGGATACAAAAAGTTTCTTTCGCCTTTATCCACGCAAGCCAAGAACAGAGGCGGCGTAAATGAAATTTACGCGAACTGTGCGCAACAGGCATCGAGGACGCCCGGATTAAAAGCAGCCAACAAAGTTTTCCAATAACAATCCAAAGAACTTCCTTTTGTTCTTCCTACATTTTCTGGACGTTCCTCGATCCTCGTCGTTATAACCTTCGTCAGCCGTTACGTAACCTTAACTTGTTTCATTATCTCGCGAGAGACATTATGAAACGCAGACCCATTAATATTCTCTCGGTTAACGGCCGAATTAAAAACTACTATCAATTAACGTAAGGACGAATAATAATTTGACTTTGGTATAATTAAATAATAATATTTTTCTGTAACGCTGCTCGTTAATATAGAGATGGTTGAACGTCTGGGATCTCATTAAAATTAATTATCAATTATATTTATTGGATGACTTTAATTAACTGTATTTTATTTTGCTTAAACATTTTTTACTGCTGTTCATCTATCTCTATATACCAATTGTCATTCTTTTCTTTACTACGGACATCGTAACTTCAATGTCACTCTCGAATACTTTGACAATATAACGAACCTTAATGGGGCTGTACTTTATTATGGGGTTAAAACGGATCTACGTGTTTCACGTAATGCGGACTTTGTTTTTTTATGTGATTACGCAATCCTATGTTAAATCTGATTTTACGTAGATATGCGTGGTTACTTTTTTTTTTTTAAATGCGGACGTCAATAATGTGTAACCTTTTTCGGTGGGAGGGTTGGAAAACTAAAAAAAGGGGTATAAAAAATTGATTTTATATATTGCGTCGGCGACCCTTCTGGCCGATATCGTCGTGTGTGATTTTTGAGGAGAAATGTAAAAGGTGAGAGAGAGAGAGAGAGAGAGAGAGTGTGTGTGTGTGTGCGTGTGTCTATGAGAGAGACCAGCGAGAATAGATGATGCGCCAACGGCGTAGAGCAGTGTCAGAGGGTGAATATTGAAATTCTATTTGAATGTCCTTCACAAATTTCCACAGTCTATATTCCTCTGGAATGGACCACATTTACTTATATTTATAGCCTCTCGAAAGTGTATCGTTTCAACTTAGAACTTGATATTAGGTATTAAATCCTCCATATATAAAGTCCTAAGAGTCACCTCCCTGAACAGTTGAAAGATCCAAATGAACACGCGAAATATCGCATTGTTCAGGTCCTGAGAAAGTATCATCTACGTACAAGTAATACTGTCAGAATTCATATCGGGGTAGCGACGAACAAATGGATCGAACCTGTACAATTATTTACATACTTCTGGACAATCCCAAGAATTTCGTATTCTCGTATAAAGTTTTATCTCGAGAATTTTTTCTTTTTTTTTTTTTTTTTTTTTTTTCCCCACGGAAATCAAAATCCCCAACGAGTTTTCATCGTGCCATTTACTACTCTCGTATCACGAGAATAATACGAAGCATCCTTCTGAAATTCTTTTGTCATTGGATACAAGTAGGTACATACGTAAACTCGACAATTTATTCAGAAAATATTCTCCTACCCTCCCACCCTCCCCCCTCCGTCCCCTCCCCTCCCCCCCCCCCCTCCTCCATCCGACCTTGTCAACCCCGATTCGCGTGCAAATCTTCGCTCCCATAAATCTCCGGCATAATAGCGAATTTGAATTCACGTTGAATTCCGAAGGAAATTACTCCATAGGTATATCGAGTAGGTGCCGAGTATTGCGTTTTGTAGATGGATACGAATGAATTTGTATATCGCGATAGGAACGACGATGCTTTTCAACCTGATACCTATTTATTACTGTTACGACTTGTCATACGTATGTATCGATAATGAAATATTTCCTGTTCTCATTTCCTTCGTGCCATTGTCACTTTACTTCTTCGCTACGTTAATTCTTAGCGATTTGTCGTTTATGCTCAATTTGTGTATTAATGAATACGACTTCGAAAAAAAAGAAAAAAGATATCATACGTTACACGTGTCAATGAAGTTCTAGATGTTACGGGATAGTCGGTATTAATAATATTCCCGTACACAAACTCTCGAAACGACCCTCAAGCCTGATAAAGGCTCTTGTTAAGGTTTCGAAACTTTTTCCTTCTTCCCTTACAGCATCGACACATTTTATCCGAATTATCCAGTGTACGGGATACAGATACAGTCACGCGCACAATTCGGAAAGTAAAATTGAAAATTAAAAATAAGTTATTCCCCATGGCAAGCAGTAAATCGACAGCCAGTTGAATGTCTGCCTAAACTTTGTACCGACCTGTACTCATACATATATATATGAGTTATAAACCGTTTCCGTATTGATCGCGTCCGCCACAAACATTCCGCATTACTTCTCAATGAAGAAGCCCGTTTCCTGTTTTACCGGATTCCGCTCTATTTTATTCCAACGTCTCCCCACGAGCTTCGGATTTCCAAGAAAGTCCGCGGTGAGAGGCTCGCTCTTATCTTTCGACTCCCAACTCTTTCGCGACGAGGCGCCGCAACGAGCTCGACGTCGACGTCGATAGGAAACTACGTGTCCCAGAAAGTGCAAGAATAAGCGTCGCCACCGACGCACAGTCGCTATCGACGTCGCTACCGTTAACTGCATCTCGTAGATTGCATATATATATATTTTTTTTTGAAATAAATTCGTTGACCCGTCGAACCATTGAAAACGTGACTAATGTCATTCGAGTCCCTTGATCAATTTTCTCGACTTCTTTCGTTTCCTTTCCGAAGACATTCCTCTGGCTTTTCGAGCCACCCCTCAACTCCACTCCACCCCTCCCCCGCCCCCTCATCATTCCTGTCTCCCCTACCTCATTACGCTTCACGAATCCCTCCGTCCGCTTCATTAACTTTTCCTTGTTGATATACGACAGTCAAACGAACAATGTGCTCGATTACGATTTTCATGTAAACAATAATATTATGTCCTGTCATAAAGTCACGTGTCTCTTAAACGTCAAATTAATTCTACAGGGTCGTTCGGCGAAGTAATTTTACCGAAGTCCATTTACCATAGACGTCAAATACACGATACCGACTTCGGATGTTGCAGATTTGAATAACCCCGTACGCCTAGAGACGAACCCTGTGTTCACGTCGTGAAGAGTAAGTTGCGAGTGACGTAAAGTCATTATTACAAAGAGCCACCAGGTATATCGTCTGAGGAATAACTATAGACAGTAGGGTGGTCGGATGACTGATACGCATTGAGGCAAGATATTACCAAGAGCTGATAACAAGATTACACGGGGGGTGCTGGTGGGGGGAGAGGGGGGGGGCTTAAAAGATTACATCGAAATTATACCCCGTGCAATATACATATCGATTACTCATTTTCGTTACGTCGTTTGATATTTTTTTTTTAATATTACAAAAATGTTCACACCTCGCGCTTACACTACTGTGCGTAAGGATTGGCTATTTTTTTTTTCGCCGACAGGTATTACGTATGCACCCCTCTTACTCGTTGAAGCCGACACTCTCGTTACCATTTTGTCGTCAAACACGCATCCATGCTTTCTCACGGAACTTCCTCTTGTTTCGCAAGAAGATGATACGCCGTCACACAAGAAAATGGAATACATCAGGTCACGTGTTTTTCCCTTCTTATACCTTTTCCCTTTTGCATATAAACTGCATTTACAGCTGCCAACCACATATCCTCGGTACAAAGCTCCCTATAAAATAGTAAAGACTCGTTTCACAGTGACATCCCCTCTGACTCACCCTTTTGCGTATACTTCATTGTATATACATGTACATACACATTCCTCAAGGTATTCCAGCCACGATAACGGGTTTCGGTACGCGTAAATATATTTACCTGAATATTACAAAAATCTAAACAGACTTTCCGTGTACCCGTATATCCTGTGTCTCGTAACATCATAACCAGCCTGCATCCGTTCTTATCTTCCTTTCAGAATACCTTTAGCGTCATGCAAGTGGTACGGTCTGTATGTAATTTTCATATGTAAAGTATGTGCGTGTATGCATATGCACCTGAGAATGAAAAAGGGACCAAGTAAAATTAAGAACTGCTAAGACTTTTTGGAATTGATCCGAGTGTTATTTTTACAAATATCAATGTTCCGCGCATAATTTTTTTTTGGGACTAGTCGAACTCTCTGACATTTTGAAAAAGAGCTGATCCAACAATAAGCCTAGGATCCCAATTGTTGAATTTATAGTATCACCTTGTTTTTATCCGCTGGCAAGGCATCCTTAAGATATTGCGTAGTACTGATATTCCCTTTGCGCTTTTTTTACTCGTATCTTAATGTACATATATATTCTATATACTCTATTACGTATAGTATAAAGGACAGACCGAATATCTATATGCTAATGCATATACGTACGTCGCTCATTGTGCCTCTTCGCCCAAGTCCTTAGCTCTTGTCCCATTCAACCTTCGCTTCAATACTGCAGCATATATGAAAACGCTTCTAGTCATGATGTATCCGACAATCGACGCCGGTCCATAGTGCATTATGGTAAAGTTCAGTAACGAAATGCATCTGTGTCTAGTGGCTGGCTGAAATCAAAATGGATCTCTAAATTCTACTGTGCTCGAGCGGCTAACGAAGCGGCGCTTGGGTAATGTGTAATATATTGTCAATTAAAATATTGAAATTGGGACGCGTACGTGAGAACGCCTGAGTATCGAATTCATGTGAATCCCGGTGTTGCTCGGGAGGACATTTCGCAGGGGCAACGAGCCACGATCGTTACCACGGGAACAAAAATGGAAAATTCTTTTTTTTTTTCCCCCAGGCACTTTGTCAGGCGGAATTTTCTATATTGCTATACGTTTTATTTTGACATACACTAATTTATTTATTTAATTATAAAGTACCCTTTCATTAGCCGCAATCGTAGTATTTTTTTCTGTATCCGTGAGAGTAATTTGATTTTTTTTTGTATTCTTAACCAATTTTCACAATTTCGTCGTATTTTATTAACGAAACACATGAGAGATCGCGTTATACGTGTGTTATATATATTTTATATAAAAATATACTCATGTATAGGTGTATAGTACGTGTATGGGAAAAGACAAGCTGTTGCTCAACGAATTCTTTTTTTTTTTTTGTGTTAAGTGATTCATCACACAAGTTAATTCTGATAAAGGCTTTAGCCCGAGCGGAATTTCCACACTCTGTCAGTTTTCAGAAATCAAGTATCCATAGGATTTTTAAACAGATTTTTCTATTCGTTTTTAAACGTTGCAGTCGCCGTATTTTTTACCTGTCGATTACTAAGTCATTATGTGGGGTTGAACTTCGAGTGAAAATTTTGCAAATTCAAGTTAAGATGGAGATTCGATAATCGTTTTGCACGTTCTGGATTTCGATTTAACGTAAATTGCATGTTTGAGGTAAACGTCCAAGGGTATGAAAAGTGGGAACCCTTATGTAATTCGGTGAAATAAAAATTTTAACCTGCAAACGAATTACTCAAAGATTCTTCGACGACTTACGGAACCGCTCCCTATCCTGGCGTTCAGGAAGACGACGCTTCTTTGACTGTAGCTACGGGCTTCCGTTGGATCACGTTATTCCTTTTCTACAACAGATTAGAAATACGGTAGAATCACAGCAGATGAACCAGAATGCGACGGTCTATTGTCCTCGGAACTTTTTGAACTTCGACCAATAAGAAAAATACAGAGTCAAGGAACAATGGTTGGAGCACCGTGAAATAGTTTGAGGAAATAAAAAAAGATAAAAGTTCACGGTTGAATAGAGCTTTTAGTACAAGCACACTCCAAGTTTGTTTTATTTCGTACAATTTTTTTAGGACCACCCCCATCCCCTTCCCCCCACTCTACACGGTACAAAAGAGACGCCAGGCGTCGTTTGTAGAAACGGTGCAAAGAAACTTGGTGCTTCCCAACGTTTGAAATAATCGCAACCTTATCAGTGTACCCAGTGGAAAAATAGGGGGTTGGGGTCGATCGGAGCTTTATAAATTGCCTGGACCATCTTTCCAAGCCCCTAACCGCAGGTCGAATAATAAAGGCGTCGCCATGTCCTAAGCCTTCCATAATAAATCAATTTATCGAGCGTGTATCTTGGCACATACATATATATAGCCTTGGTTCTGCTTCGCTTAGTATCTATCACGTAGTATCTATCCTATAAAATTTTATTGACCTACCCTACTTCGAGAAATGGGGATGACAAGTAAGAATCGTATTGGTAAACACTAAACAGGAAGTTCAAGCGCTTTTACCGTATATAAAAAAAATATATTTATATACAATATATATATATATATATATATGTGTATACTGTGCTGGTCAAAGGAGTCTGGAAAATGTTTGATATAAAATTTTTCCTGTTCCCTCAGCAGATTTTTCTTCTGTATATACGGGGTAACTACCTGGTAGGAAAAGCGAAACCTAGTTTTCTTGGGTAATTCGAGTTTTATGCCTTTAAAAATCTTTATGGGTACAGATAGGAATGTCAGGGGAATTAATTTTCATGTTTAAACGAAACTCACGGAATTCCATCTGGGAATTCTTGTTACGTTCAGTTGGGACGAGTCTAAATTGCTCCCACGGTGGAGAAGCAGCAACAACGAATTTAATATGAACAATGGTTAATACAACCTACCAATTACATAGTACAAAGAAATGATATTGCTCTATGATAATTGCCTTGTGGAAGTGTACAATTATAAAATTTTTAATGATAAAAAAAGTGCGTATAAAATTGTTTTCATTTTCTTTTTTTTTTTTTTTTTTCGTGACGTACGTATATACCTTTCGCATTTTCTCCTACGACGTCATTCGACGAACGTCGTTTTATTAAGCACCCTTTTAATTAAAACCTTCGTCCCTTTTTTTTTTTCTTCTTTTACACGATCGATCAGCCAGCCTACCACTTTGGCTATACTGGCTCAAACGTAATGCGAAACGAAATAAACAAATGCCATAAACATTCCCAGGGCGCTATCCTCGTATACGTAACGCTTTAACGTCCTGTCACTTAACCTAAGGAACCTGGAATCAATGTCGATTCCTTTTTTTTTTTTTTTCTTCGGTTGGCAATAGGTCCGGAGCTATATTCCTCGCCGTTACTTGCCTCCGAGCGAAGTACGACACTTAATGGCACTCACGCAGGCGAACTCTTGTGCGTTTTACTGCATTCTGCACTTGCAGCAAGGTGCATCGTAAAACAGAGATATGCCCGGTGCATGGTAAATCAGACGACTGCATGCGAAATTCAGATTACCGTTATACGACGTCAAGGGCGATATACTTCTTCCTAACTCCATTTTACGCAGTTTCTAAAAAATCGATGTTCCTTATCGAATCCCCAAAAAAATTGTTTACAAAAATTCGCAGTTACTGACATTTTCTTAATCACGTAATTTTTTAATATCGGCTCATTTTTTTTATTTTTATGACAATCTTTATCACGGGCTCGCACGTTCTAGGGGTTAGGAAATTTTTTTTCTTAAAGTTGGTAGAAATTTTCTCTAGGCTCATTCCTCAGACCACTTACGGCGGTAACCATGGAGTTTCCGATTTTCGAATTAATGTGCCCCTAGGGCGTAAGAAGCGGCTACACGCTATCCTGCAACAGATGGTGCGAGAACGTTCAGGGGTCAGGTTATCGACATGTGTGACCTCTTCTATTCTCTTGCAATGGCTGAGTGCGAGGTAAGATCTGAAAACCCCATGGGATCGTAAAGGTTAGGTGTAGACTAGAACTCATACGTGCCATCTCTTTTCTTTCCGACAACGAAATTACATAAAGGAGAACGTGAAAGGATATAACCCACTGCTGCACTACCACTAGTAACATTGCTACTACTGCTGGTACTAGTATTACTATAGTAGGTGGGTAATCGTATTACCGTCTACATACGTACACACATATATGTGCCAGAATATAAAAAGTACAATTTTATTCAAAGAATTTTCTCCTACTCAAATCCATAACGTAAAAACGTTAAAAAGAGGGAATATTTTGAGCTTTTACAAAAAGGCCATTCATGACCTTGCGGTTCTTCGTTTTATCTTAAATAATGTAATACCCATCCACCTTCGGTCCAGAAAAAATATCAAGTTTCTTTATTACTCTTCTCGGTAATATTTATATCCGACGTAAATTTCAAAATTTTTCACGAAACTCAATATTCTCCAGCGCGGATGTAAAGGGAGCTTTGACTTTTCGGCAAGAGTCACGAAATTCCAACTACTAACTTTTCCACTGTACTTCGAAGATAAACAATACTCAAAGTATCTACTGTACCGACTGTACTTTATCCGATATTATATATATATATATATATGTATATAGACACACACCTATGTAGAGCGTCACCAGAAGAAAGAATTTTCCATGGCAAAGTACCTATATATAAGACACTTACGTATACCGTATTCAGACAGTGAAAAATCTAACGTCGGATATTCCATGTCACGGCTGAAGAACTGGCGAATCATAAATATATAGACGAGTAAGTATATGCAGTTGCTTATCGGTTCCTATGAACTATCCGGACGGCGAATTCTTATGCAACGACGATTTTCATCCACCTAAGGATACTTCGCCGAAAGAAGATTCAGCTATAAAATACGTGACAGTCGCTATGCCGGTAACCTTCGTATTTTCTCTTTCTTTGGTACCAGCGCGATATATTCTTTGGTACGATATAAATTATCTCTAGGTGAGCCACAATGGCTGCTGCAGGTCGCAAGAAAATGTCCTGATCAAATGTCCCACGATAAATTCCTATCAGAATTTGCAACTTAGTGACCTTTGACTCCGTGTTACTGGAGTCTCTCTACAGTTCCAGGTACAGCATCGTTCTGCAAAATCTCTATGCCCGGTATCCGGTATATCCACCCATCCGACCCTTTTATTTTTGGGGGTGGTTGAACGTTTGGCTATTTTCATCACGAGCGTCCTCGTGTTTTCAAACCGTTGAGCTTATCCGATAGTAACCCAACTCAGGAATTCCCTAGGGACTAAAAACTTATCTAGTTAATTTTATGACTTTTTTTTTTTTTTTGATAGACTAGGGATATATCTCTTGTCACTTAAAAATCCATTATACAAGGGTCGATCGATTATGGAAAAATTTCTTGCAAGAGGTTAAAAATACTATGCGAAACTTTTGATGCTGATATCGGTGATTTTCGAAAATTTGCAAATATTATCGTTTCAACCAATGATGGAAATTGTACTTGTAACTATGGCGAAATTACTGATAACGACAAGTGCGAAAGGTACCCGGAGGGAGTTACGCCCTCGTGAACGTACGTGGCTGAGTGGCTCTGCTTTTTCTCATGATGCAACCCTCTTGATTCTCCACCGACGCTTTACCTCTCTCTGGCTTTATACACTCTTACACTCTAGGGATCGCTGAACGTTTTAATCAAACCTTACGTTTAATATTTCAGTTAAAATTCGCACCCACCCTTCGCTGCGTGCTGTGTTTTATTAGCTCACTGACCTTCCGGATCTTCGAGGTCAATTTAAGAATTTACGGTAGTTTAAAAAATTTACGCTAAAATCTTGCATTCTTGTGTAATATCTTTTTTTTTTTTACGACACAGATGCTTTTCCACTTAGGTATTCTAGTTCTCGGTAAATTCCTTTATGAACTATTCAGAAGCAATCGGAAAGACATAAGTCGAATTTCTGTGTAGAAGGATTCAAGCTACGGTTCGCTTATATATATATATATATTTTTTGTATTAAATTTCAGTCTCACAGCAAATAATACTGGTATCCGTCATCCACTTGGTAATTTCAATACTCCATTCAGTCGAGATGCTTAACACGGCTATTCAAGTCTATGTTAACCGACATTTTCTTCGGTATATTTTGCCCGTTGGTTAATAAATCCTCGAGAAATTTTCGTAAACGTTAAAACGAAACGGGATATTACTCGTTAAATAATAATAGCGAACGAGATAAAATTACAATTTATAGCACTTTATCGAGTCGCAAGGGAATCACGTCTATAATTTATTATTATTTAATTTATATTTATATTTATTTATTATTATTAACTTTTATCACGTGTCAGCGGGACGTGATAATTTTTTTAATTCAAAAAAAAATTAATTTCTCAATAAATCAACGTTTCACGTCGTATCCAATAATTCAAATAGCCCGTAAAAATAATTAAAATTAATCGAATATTAATTGCACGCGAAATAAAATCTTATAGAAGCTTTTGCCTCGCGAACACGACCTCATAATTTCCTCTTCAACTGTTTCACGAATAAAAGCTTAACGATCTTTTCTACCAGGTCACGTTGAGATACATATATGTATACACTATTTTCGTGTGAATTAATCTTCTCTTTAATACGACAATCCATATACCTGTGCTTCGTCTGGAGCATTGTCCCACTTTCAATATCGACCAAATAAGATGCACCCTTATCTAAAGTCTGAATAGCAAAAATAGACAATGCCAAAAATAAGTATAAAACATTTCTGAAAATCAATTAATCACTGATATGTCATTTTTATCTGACAGAGTCAATTTTGATCCTCTAACCCCTTAATTGTATCATTATATCCCGTGACCCTTACACTTTTATCACGGGATCTTCTAAAATGCTTCGTTTCGTCCTACTTGCGTAATCAAGACACCTCGTCCCTTATCACCGCTTATTTTTTCACGTAACGCTATTCATCTTTGTCTAGTTCTCATAAAGTACTTCATATCTCATTAGGAAGAGAGCCAAGCCCTTCCCCGCGAGGGGTATACAAACATATTATTTGGATTTCTACAGGAAAAGAGTAAACCAGACGAACGTTATTACGTTAGCATCTGAGTGAGCAAGTTCGCGGTTCGTGCTCGACATCCTAAGTTAATATTAAGGGTAGCTTACGTGAAAGGAATACGCACGTTATTACCGGCAGTAATACGTTTTAAGTGAGAAAGTCTGGGTAGTGGCGTATTTGAGGATTGATACTAAAAAAAAAATATATAAAACGATTTTTTGATACCCAAGCCTCTAACCCATTGGTAACATCGGTATATACCTTTTAAGAGTAATAAAAAAAAAAAAAGATGAAGCCACAGCATCCAATGGACCGAATAACCAATTCGAATCGATCGCTCGAATATACATAGAATCGTCATACAGAGCAACACTTGACGTATACAGACAGAAAAAAAAAAAGTTATGAAAATAGGTTATATCGAGAAAATGAATCTCGCTTGCATACATCGAGAGAAATAATCTGTTTGTAATAAAAGCCAAAAGAAAAAAAAAAATCTGCAGAAACGGCGACGATCAACCTGGAAAAGTGCTGAGGGCGAAACTGGAAAAGGTCGCGTAGATAAAGCGGGACGCCTGATAAAGTATAATATCATTTCACGGCCCCTTTCAGTCGTCGGGCTTGGATGTATTTGCATTTTTATTACGAATAAAAAAAAAAAGGGTCAATTACGTGTTAAACTCATTGTTGACTAATGCGAAATTTTCAGAAAATCCATGTCTACGGGCTATTGCGATCGGCATGTTAATTTCGAGGCTGCTACGAATTACGATTTTTATTTGTTTCCTACAGAATGCCAAACAATTCCAAAAAGGGCCGGAAGAGAGAGTAGCATGAATCGTAGAGAGGACCCGCTGCTGCGACAGCATCGAAGCCGACTCCTGCAGCTGGCTGAGACGACGAACATCAAGCCTGGCCGCGGCAGCGGGAAGAGACGCGAACAAAGAGGATCCACTAGAGTCAGTCCTAGGTGAGTCAAGATAGAGTTTAGTATCGACAATACAAAAGTAAAATTTCAAAAACTGTTATTCAAGGATGATGAAAAAAATATATATATATATATTTCAATATTTTGTATCCAAGATAAAGACGATTTTTCGAATTTGCAATCGAGTCCTATTACGCGCTCATTGTACCCGTGTGTATATTACGCAACCAAGGCTCCGTTGTCATCCCTCCTAATCTCCTTTTGTCCGCCCCTCCCCCTCCTCCCACCCTTCGCGTTACGTAATTCCTCTTGCCTCCCTCCACGTATACAAGCTCGGGCTTCTCACAAGGTATTTAAACCCTTATTTTCCCAGTTGAACCTTGGGATCACGGAATAACACAGTTCCGGTTAAAATAGTAAAGCGGCAGCATTAGGCCGCCTTATCTCATGCAGAAATTAACGTGAAAGACTGCAAGTCTGAGAAACGAGAGTTTAGATGAATCCGGTATACGATATCCGGCTTTTTACGAATCTACTGATATAAACGCGAAGCGACTTTGTATCCGATCGAAGGACTTTCTGGAGTGTTATGAAATTCGATGACTTTTCATCCGACGGTCCTCATCGCTTGCGTAACGCATAGATCGATACGGATAACTTCACTGTTCCGGGCATCGCTGACTGTATATAGCCGTACGAGTACGTATACTGTATACAGATGTGTAATGTGAGTTTAGCCAAGGATATATTCACTTGGAGATTATGGCTATCGGGGACTCTAGAATCTAGGGCATAGTACTAGAATTAGGTACGGCGATAGAGAGTTACCATATACGTGGTATATTCCATGGCACTTTAATACCGGTTGAGCAGTGCTCTCGCAATATATCGATATACGGGAACTTCATAAGTGATGAGAAATCGTATAGATACAGGTATATCAGGTTATATCGTCACGATGAACAGTCTTTTATTTTATTTTTTATTTTTTCTTATTCTTACAGCAATGGCGGTCCAAGCACCGGAGGTCGGATCACCCTGCAGGATATCGTCAGGAGCGATCCAGGATACACGCCGAACATAGAGCATCTAGTTTTCCCAGAGAGGAAGAGCAGCAATCCGAATTTGGCGTCGAACGACTCGCCACCCAATAAGAACCGAGGGAATTCATCTTCCGGTAGATCGAGACTGGCGGAAGTATTTGCCAGACATTACGCAAGAGGACTGTCGCAGGATTCCTCGATAACCACGCGCAAGAATCATCTTAACGTAAGGATGAAAGAATTTGCGAATTAATAGGAATATGGATTTATTAAAAAAATTAATTATTTCTTTCACCAATCGAGTGCATTCTGGGTATCCTTCGCGATGTATTTTTATTTTTATTTTTATGTCCTACGTCATTATACCGTCTGCCAGGCGGAACGTCGAATCGATAATTTACTGCGTTAATGAGTCGTGATAAAGAAATGTCAGACGTGTCTCTTTTTATATATTAGACGAGTTCCCTTTGCCTACGCTGAAAATAAAAATACTTTCATCGAAAGAGTTGCGCAGCCAGTCGGCCATTCTCGGCCGGTCGACTAATGTCGTTCTTCCATATTCGGAGGTAGAAACGACTGCGACACGTGGGCATATGTGTACCCGTACACCGATCTAACAGCCCGTACGAATATAACCGCGCGTGTCGTTAACCCATCGAAGGAAAACCTTCGGGCGAGTTCACGAGAAAACGTCGAACCACGGATACAGCCGTAGGAATAACGATCGTATTAAACTCTTCGGTGTCGTTGATAACAGCGATGCCAATGGCCTTCGGTGAAAGGGATAAAAATTTTATAAAAACCGGACGTACCAATCCTCCGGGACACTAGTCTGTAAATCGAATCGACCGACCGCGACGTGATTGATAAATAAAAAAATTGCTCAGGGATAGTCCGTAGGGAATCAATGAAAGTGTAATTAAATTGGGAAAGTCTCTTTTTTAAATGAAAAGTCACACTCGAAATGCCGTCGATTTTTCTATTTTATTGTTCAATTTCGTTTACGACCTTACAGACCACTTCGTTGGACAGCGTGGGTGCCGGAGGTCATCAGCCTGCAGCAGCATCAGGATCAGGAGTTCCGCGAAGGGAAGCAAGTAGACGTTGGCTCTCGCAGACGTCGCAATCCTCCAGGCAACACTCCAGCGACGATGGGGTCCGTGGGGGCCCCGTGGGTGTCGGAGGGCCCGTTCCGACCTCGGCCTCCAGTCAGGTCCCCGTCCCGGCTCCCGGCCCCGTGCTGGCCTCTCGTCGAGTCAGTCCAGCCGCGGATCCAACCGAGATCTCCAATCCGAATTCCGCTGTCTCGCGAACCGACAGGTAACCACTGTGTCCTGTCACTAAATATATTAATTAGTGCTTCGCTAACCAAACACTCCTACGTAGCTACTGGCTTCAATTTTTGCCAATCGACGCGTCTTCCTGTACGTTCCTAAAGTGATACGGTTTTGGGTAAAGTTCTTTTTTTTTTTTGGCCATTTTTAATCGAATCATTGAGCACAGAACTGTGCACGTGTGGCTTTTGAGTGACGACAGTGATTAATTGATATGTGTACGTCACTTTTGAGCCTCCTTACTACTGGATATGTTACTTTGGTACTCGGCTGAGGTCTGTGTTGAGTCTGCGTAGGCCGGATGTGATGGGACGAAAAGTGATGACTTTAGGAACAAGTTGACAGTGTTTTCTCAGTCTTACGTACTTTTTTTTTTGTATCTGTGTACTTTGGTGGCAGTGCCTCCGATCAATGTGTCGCGAAAGCTTGTCAACGGTGTGTGTCGACTTTTGCGCGAGCAATGTCGACTAGAAGGTAATTTGAAAAGTGGATGGAATTGAATTTGGGGTGAATTTCGAGGTTCTACAGGACCTTCTGTGGCAGGTCCTCTGGAGAGGAATAAAACTGTCAAACGTATTATCAAGACTGATTGGATATCCGACTTCTTGATTCCTTCGCAATGCTATTGGGATAGGGTTTATAAAATATTTCTTTAAAGAGGCAGTGCCAACCCTCTAGTCAGAAACGGAAGGAGACACGACCAAAAGTGACGGAGGGACGAACAGTCGGGTCTTGTGAATTATCGAGGAATACGTCCGTTCACTTACAATTACGTACATACATTAGATGATTTCGTTCTACCCCTCCCTGTACCCCTCGCCTATTCCCATTAAATACATTTATTACGAGGGTATAATTATTGTAGGAAGTTTTGATGAATATCTTTTTCTGCCACTCCGACGTCACTAGGAAATCCTTAAGGGATTCAATATTGACAGTAAAGTTATTACCGGTAGTTTAAAAGAAATATTTTTCTCCTTTTTTCTTCTCTACAGTTTCCCTGTAAGATCCAACGAGTACACGGAACGTCGTATTTTAGTTGTTAATAACTTTTACCTCGTACAAGCAGTAATACAGGAGATCTCGAATTCCTCAGTTTTCGCGAATCATTGACCCTGACTGTTTTATCCAAATTTACACAAAACATAAAATGAGCGATTACTGATTCTTGAAAATAGGAATTTTTTACAATATTTTTCCACAGATAAATTCACTGACCGTAGTTAAACATTGTTGAAATCACGTAATGGCGACTGGTACGGGCAAGGTTATTACCATATTCGATTCCGTATTACCTATTCAGTTCCAAACGACTGGCTGTGTAACACTTTGGTATGCTAAGTACTACTTACTTTCTTGCTTGGAACCTCCGAGGAATCGTCCTCGATCAGACCGTTGAGGATGATCAGCGCACATGGAAAAAGGATATCCCGTCTTTGGATATTTCGCAAATTCCCTTTCGTAATTTCGCACTGAATTTTCGTTATCGGGATGCGTGAAACGTCAGAGATCCGAACGTATATCAATGGCCCGCCCGTTAAAGCCGTCAAAGGCTGACCATCGACCGATAGAAACAATCCGATTGTTCGCCCGCGTCACGTTCCACGTGGATTTATCGAACCTCTTTGAAATGGCGCAATTTTCGCGCAACAGCTCACCGCTACGGTAATTCACGCAAAACGGCATATTCGAGTCGAGCATAAATTGATCATTCATAAACTCATTGTCATTCGGTACGTAACACGGCATGACGTGTTTATTCGTCAAAAACAGTATCGCAATCACTCACTTCGGTTTACCGTAATTCCATTAAAAAAACAGAGCATTTTAAATTTAAATACGACTTCGTTATCGGTATGAAATTTGTATGAGGTTTCGGAAAAAATAGATTTTTTATCTCCTATATAGTCTGCTATCTATCTGCTACGAAATAAAAGCACGAGAGGGTATATCGCGCAGGAACTTAAATGGAGCGAAAATATAATCTTAACCTAAGCGATTTTGATTTGAGACACGAGAACGTCTTTGGATCCTCTAGACATTTTCTTCTTGCTCGTCTCTCTTGGCGTTATGAATATTTATAGGAGAATAGCGCACGATAAAACTTTACCGTCTAGCGCGGCCATATTGAAAAGTCAGGCAAAGCATGAAAGTGAGATTAAAGTTTTTTTTTTTTTTAACTGACGCTCGCGCCACTGGCTTCAAGTAAATGGTCACTTGAAATTTGATCGTCCTTAGACTCAATACCAGTCTAGAGAAATTTTGTCTTTTAGTTATTTCCAAAAATATGTAATCGATATGAGTATCAATATATATATGTATCGGTCTTACAAAAGAGATTCAATTTCTTATCAAAAGCTCAATAAAGAATACCTCAAAGACGCTATGTTGACTTAAATTTAATTTGACGGTCTAGAAAAAGTTTTAAGTAAAAAAAAATGTAAAGGTCGCTACAAAATGGAGGAGTGATACGAGAATGTGGACTCTGCCAAGTATAAGCGCCATATTTGTCGTTACTTATTCCAGAACGTTAATCGTAACTCACGTGGGATCCCATATAGGCGAGTCGCATGGCGTCGATATAAATCCTATATTGCCCCTCGTTAAATAAATCTCGTTACAAATTCCTTCTTGATAGTTTTCATGGCGTTGTTTATGGTACTGTATTACTTATTGCGATAATCGGGCGATTTCGATTCAGTACCAACTTCGTGTCCCAGTTCGATTCATTTTGGCAAGTACGGTGTGAAATTCTGTATTTTTCTACATTGTTCTTTCCCTATCTCTCTCTCTCTCTCTCTCTCTCTCTCTCTCTCTCTCTCTCTCTCTCTTATTTACTTATTATTGATCTTTTTTCTTCATTTTTTTCCAATGGAAACCACGTATTCACCGATTCGATCGGTCGTCAGATATCACGTACATGGGTGCAGGTTTAAAAGTAAAATAATATCAGTGTATGGACATCGTTCCATTGTGAACCCTGCTTAAAGGTAGGAAGTTAGAAAGGAATAAATATAAGGAATAAATATATTTGTAACTGTCAATATATTAATATTATTGATGATATGATAAAAATTGATATAGATTATAAAAAATCAGTATGTCCTATAGATACCAGGATAATTGGGTATTTCCTTAGCAATTTATTTATCAAGATATTTATGAAAACCACGGTAAACGAGTCCTAAAATACTACACTGATTGTTGCGGAGTCAAAGGCAAAGAATACAGTGTGACGAGCACGTTCCTATATTCCACATAGTGTGGGTATACATACGGGTGGAAATATAATACCCTTTTGTGCTCGCGGGTCATTAATATCGCAGCGTAAGGCCAACAGGAAATTCTGTAATTGCGGTGAGATTTTTTTCAAAGGAAACACTAGCGCCATCGTGCGTCGTATTCGGACACTAGAATATAAACGAATTCAATGGTTTGTCATTTCTTTCGATGTCTTTGAATTTCGTCGAAAAAGATGTCGAACTTATTTTATTCGTAAAAACGAAATATCCTGACTCTGTTTTGCGATAGGGTTAGTTAGCGTTGATCAACAAGACGAAAGTAATAAGCTCCTGTTACTTGAAGTACAGCTGACTATAGGTATTATATCTATAGGTAGACTTTAATAGAAGTAACGAGATGTTATGAAAAATATACAGGGTGTTTCGAAAGCTCGAATAATATTAATAATATTGTTAAAATTCAGATGATTCTTATAGCAGTGTGTTGTAACTTGATTATCAACGTTTCACTCTCGTAGTACATTACGGCAAAGCTGCTGAATTCCTTGTCTGGAGGAAATTCCGGATTTCCTTGTTTGGTTAAGTTTAAATTGACAAGCCACAACACTCGCACCAGGCACGTCCCTGAAAAGCAACCCGTGCCGATTGTTTATAGGGGACCGAACGTATCGATCTTACATCTAAGGAGCACCTCGGATCCCTGGGAGAGCGGATCGCAGGGTTCGTCGTTCAGCGCGAGTGGAAACAAGAGTCAATCAGCGAACCGAAATAAAAGTCTGGGAGGCGCTCGCAATTCGTATACGCGTGGCAGCTCGATACCGGCGCTCATACGTCACGAGACGACGAATTCGAACGCGACGCCAAGTCTGAAGCAACGGACGGATAGCAGCACCCTGGGACACTCTCGTCGACGGGAGACCAATTTCCTGTCCGGTAGCGGCGGGACTTCCGGGGAGCTCTTCGTCAGCGGGAATTGCAGTAGGGAATTGTCGCCTGTGCGATGGTGCGATAGAGAGGTCGATGGCGTCTATCTTGGGAGATCAGGATGGGTCCAGGTACAGCAGAGATCCTTAGACGAGAATAGAAAGACGAGCTACGAGAGCAGCCTGGTTACTGCCTCCACGGGGACACTTCCGCTACCTAGAAGAGCTACGATTAAGCTTGCTGATTATCACTGTAGCAATAGCGAGCCTGGAAAGTGTCCGGATTTCACTAGGGTGGACGTACAGCGACCTGACTTTCTTGCTCTTCATGGTCAGGATTACGAGTCACCGAGTGCGTGCACATCGCCTCACAGCATTCCGGAATCGTTCTCGCCCCCGTCGGTGACGCCGATCATCTCGCCGCCTCCGGCATTTCAGGATGTTGGAAAAAAGTCCTCGCGACACGCCAGAAATGCCTTCGGCAAGCCGCCCTTCTTACCACGTTCCAATGCCATCGTCGACAGCGATATTATCAGTCCACCACCCTCGCCACCCATACCGATCAACTGGACGTCCTTACCGTCGCCTAGGAAAGCTGCTCCTCCTCCGCTGCCGAGCAGGTCCAGAAGGCAGACGCCCTCGCCAGCCGGTACGCCTCAGCAACAGTACCGTCTGGCCCAGGCGAAGTCCTTGGAGGATCAGTCTACCTCCAGAAGGTCGCAATTCGTGCAGCGTTACATGGAGTCATCCTCATCCTCGTCATCCTCGATGGGCTTCAGGAGCCTAGACAGCTGCGTAAATCGAGTGACCATGCCCAGGCTGGCAGAGAACACAGACTCCTCGGTGGAGGGTTACGAAGACGGGGACGAGGACGATAATCCAAGTTCATCTATCAACCTGAGCGTAGTCTCTTCCGCCGTACTGAACTCATCGCCCGAGTCCGTTCACGCCAATGGCGAGAAGATCTCTCCGTCCGGAAGACAAGGCGGCAGATCATCCCATCACAGGAACCAGCAGATACGCCGATCACCAGGTTCCACGGAATCCACCAAGCAGTTGTCCTTCAATTCGCCATCATCGTCCTCGTCCAGTAGTACCGATCGGCAAGGACGATCACCCACGCCTACACCGTTCAGAAGAGGAAATACCTCCAGGCAGCATCAAAGCGCGAGAACTGCCGCCGCCTCCCCGGACACTCTTCAGTCGCGCGTTAGACGCTCCAGGAGTCTTCAGCTTCCGGAGAAGAGGTCCCCGGGTTCTTCGGCACCTGGACAGCTTAGCCGTGATCACTCGAGAGAATCCAATGAGCCCCACCGGGTCGTCGTGAAGATCGCCAATGAACGGAGTACCGATCGTATCAAGCGTCACATACTGCCAAACAGTAGGTTATCTTTTATCTATCTTAAGATCCTCCTTGACTATGCTCCTCTCAAAATCCTCCTCGAGTTCCCCGATCTAACAGTGAATATGCAAACGCGAAAAAAACTTTCCTCATTCTCCGTAGATTCAGCTCGCATACTAAGAGTCCCGCGTGGAGCATAATCCTAGATTCGATCATTAAAACCACGAACCTTACAAACAGGAAGAGAGTATCTCCCTACCCCGAACTCGATCTTCGTAGTAAAACCAAATTTCCCTAGATTCATTATTTCAAGTGTAAACCGCCTGAAAAATAGCATCCCTAGTCCGTTATCTCACTCCACTGCACGTAGATAGTACCACTGTGGATTTCCGCTATAATTCTACCACGTGTGCTTCCCAGGAAAAGCACAGTCCACCGACGACACCCTCAGCGAGGACCTTCTGCGGGAAGCTGAGGCAGTCACGGAGTTTCTCTACGGCACACGCAGTCGTGCCGCAGCCAGGAACCTGTTAACGAATCGATACGATCGCCGTGAAGAAATAAAGGAACAAAGGAGAAACATCCCGAACACGTATGACGTGTACTTCATCTCGCCAAAACAACAGCAACAGCAGACCCAGCAGCAGCAACAACCCCAAGCAAAAGTTAGCAATAACGTCCCGGCTCAGCAGCAACAACAACAGCAGCAAAATCGTAGACCGAGAACTCTACAACGTGGCGCCTCTACACCCAACGTAAAACCTCCCCCAGGACACGACTTCTGCGCGAGTCCCGAGGCCAAAAGTCGCTGTAGCAGCAGCACCTGTGACTTCTGGCCCCATTGCTCTCAGAGAGACACTCTCTACTCTCCCAACCAAGCTCCGGTCTTCATGAAGCTCTCTCAGAGTTACCCGGCACACCAGAGACTCACTCCAGACAGCGGTGCACACATCAGCAGAAACAGCGCCTGCTCCTCTCCAGCCTCCCTGGAACGTATGGACGAGAGAGACGCCCGCGAGCGTGAGAACTCGAAGAAGCATCATCAGCGGGATCACAACAGCGGCAAGTATCACGAGCGGGAGCCACGTGTGCCCAAAGGTGTCCTGAAGCAATCGCGATGGTCACCGATGGAGCCTTCGAACGGAAATATCGGCACGATAAGCGAACGTGGCAAGCGCGACTATCAGAGCCATCGGGAGTATCATAAAACTGAAGGTAGCTTCGACCGGAAGCTCTCCCCGGCCCAGTCCAAGGGCTCGATGAGCAGATCACCAAGTGGCGCTGGAATATCATCGTCCACGTCATCCTCCAGCAGCGACATATGGGTCACCACCTCGGACAGGACTGTCACCAAGAGTCCAAGAAACGCCAAGAGCTCCGGCGCCTCCACTCCCATGGAAGACGCCATGGTTGGGTCTTTGAAGACCCTCATGGAGCCACCCAGGAACGGAATACTCTCGAGACCTGGAAGTGCCCCGGCGCAAAGGGAAGATTCCTTAGCCAGTGGCACGAGCCTCGACCCACATCAGCGATCGTTGTCCTTGCCCAAGTCCTTCCTGACGCACAATTCCAACGAAAGGTAAGTCCTTATCCTGGTCTTGTACCACTGGTTCACTGTGACATCCTGTTGGTCTGGTTATTTTTTTTTCTTCTACCACCCATATACATGTCTAGTCGTACTTCGCGTGACCCTTGGCAAAGCTGCCTACGCTCTCACCCTTAAACACGGGAAGCTTGCATGTGGGTCGGAACGAACCGATGGCGACGCGGTGATCAACCTTGGGGTAAAACATTTAATTGAACGTCAGTGTCCTGCGAGGAACTTCCTCTTGCTCGGAAGCTCCTGCGGTAGTTTAAGTTTCACTGCGTTGCGCGGAAACGGAGCTCGATTCGAAGTTGTAATGGATTCGAGATCGACTTCGTTCGCGTTATCAGCATCCGGATATATCTCTGTCATAAGATTCGAAGAAGTCTCAATTTCGATTAACGGTCTAATTAAATTTATTACAAAGTTTTTCAACCTGTCGAAATTACACTACCGGCGACTTTCAATAGATTAGGGTAATTTTACTATTTTAATCAGACTCCGAGTACAGTATTTGCCTGGGACGAGATCTTACTACTGCTTTTCTTAGATGCTCTGCAACGGAGTCTATACATCACGTTCAGATTCATCATTGTCCTTAACAGTAAATTGGATGATCGAGTGGAAGAACCTGGGGTGAAATTACTAATAGTGCCATTACACGCACGTCATGTGCACGGAGTGCAGAAATCCCCTAGGAAGTATTTAGCTTTCGATGCATGTCCGTTAACCTGTTCTCATTATACCAGGCGTTGAATCAACGTCGCGGTTAATTGCTGCCACGCCACTGTTTCCCAAACGTTACGTAAACTTTAGTCTCCATGTCGTTTCGCTTGGCTCGAGCCAATTTCTGATTTACTTCAAATCCCTTCGACACTGACCCGTTTCTCTTTTGCGTTCGGAAATCAATTGGCAATGGCGTAGCCTCGTGCTTACGGGATAGGCTGCTTCAGATTTGAATAGGACGAGACATTTTATCTTGAGATAAAACAGAGCGTGACTGGAAATTTAATATAGTACCATGCATATTGGATATGCAGCATCCTGTTACAAGATTCCATAGTATCGTGTAGACATTGAAGAAAACGATTGAGAAAACTTATATTAATCGTGTCATTTATTACGCATCAAATTTTTTTTACATCAAAGAGGTTGGGTATATGAAGCAGTCACAACTTTTTATTTTATCTTATTGGAATTTTGAGAAAAATTCTAATACGACGCTTCACTTTAGGTATCTTTAGTGGTGAAGGAAAAGCGATTGTTTCTCTTGCGCCTCTTGTGTGGGTGTATATATATATAGATATATATATATATATATATATATATATTCTAGGGTAAATCTTCCCTAGGGAAGCTTCAGATATCCCTGGAAACTTTTCCCTACCGCCTAATCTCCTCGACTGCAAGTAAAAAAAGAAAAGGGAACACCGATACCCCGTCACTTACAACGGAGGATTATTCAAATTTCCCGCGTTTTGAAGAAGCTCCGAGAGACGCGGAACGAGTGGATATCGTGAGATCGTCCAAGGGTAATGTTGACAGGGGTGCGAAAGCCGAGACGTTAGGGGTTGCTGGCAAAAGGAAATGAAAAGGCTAAATAATGCAAACAATGGCGGACGTTATGAACTGAAAGAAAATAATTGTACTCGACGCTAGAGGATCCACGGTATTATTACTTTTTATTTAAAACAATCATCTTTATCTTAACAGTCTAAACGAATCCTGCCACAAAATACAGGGTTTTAAGCTACTTTGTGAATTGACCTTGAGGCACTCGCTCTACCCTAATTTTTCATTCGTGCGACGCACGTCGCGGAACACGTGTTAACGTCAGATGGATAAAATGAGTTTTGGCTGAAGTGATATTTCGAAAATGAGCACAGCTTATATATATAGGGTGTATCGATATATTATATAGGATTTAATGGCGTTCTCAAGTCGGGTTTATGTCGTTAAGTAAATTAATCGAAACTTCGACCCATCTCCCTTTTGGGCAGTGACCTCTTCCAGTTATCGAGGCCATTGTTCCTCGAGAGACGGTCTTTAGAGGAAAATTCCGGGGGTCGAAAGAGACAAGCCATGGAAGCTTACGACATAATACATGGCCTTAGGCAGCCATTGGCTACCCTCGACTTACCCGTTTGGATTCTTCCAGGGTGACAAATGAAAGCATCCTCATCCACTTCCGCCGTCGCCGCAAGCACCATGGCCACTTCCCGCGTTGAACATCCGAACAATACAGTGTCTCTCGATTGTATTTAGGAAATTATTTTTATTAATTCTTTCGATTGAGTTTCCACAATTTTTTTACATTTTAACGCAATTTATTTAACAGAGAATAAGGAACACTACTCGTTGAAAAATTAAATGCCGTCTGATATCATTTTTCAAGTTCGAAGAAGGGTTATCGACCCTGGACGGACTTTAGGTAAAACCTTTGTACTTTCTCTAACATGTTTCCATTTTCGTGGATAAATTATGTATCACGCGATTCTCGCAAAAATCGCTGTATTTCGATAACATATAACGTGTATATGCCTCAGGCAAAAATCTCAGTGATATCTGCCTCGAAGAAATAACCTCCCCTTCTCGAATCGACGTCCGAACGTGGTGACGTAGATTATAGGGGTGGTGAAAAAAAAAATAAATAAAACGTGTCAATATACGAGAAAATGGTTATGCTGAAAATAAGCTGGTTATAACAGTCCTCTGTTACGTAATACAAAAAAAAAACTTCACAAGGCTCACCCACGTGTCTGACCTGTGAAAATAGGGAATAAAAAAAAATTTGGATTTTTCCACCCGATACGTTAACATGAACTGGACAATTGAACATTGCCCCCATAGAAAATTCAAGGATTTATTCAGGACGGTGATCAAGGAGCATATTATATATTTAATCGTTCCTTGTTGTTTCAATTAACGACCGATCAAAGATATTTATGTATAATTTTAATCCAATCTCTGGCCTACAGTGTTTCCTTGTTTCGATTTCATAATTTAATGCTGAATTTCATCAGCTAATAAATAAACTCTCCACGCTGTCGATAAGCGTGAAGTCATTTCGGTTCGCGCCTGCAATCTCCGTGTTACGTACGTACAGGTACGGCAGAAATTGGACGTTCATTGCTTCTCGTATTTGGCAGCGAATCTATTAGCGAAACTATTCATAGCGGATAACGAGCGTCGGCTGCGTGTATTTTAGTCGAGAGAAACTGCCAGGTAAAGTTTTGACAAGCCAAAAGCCCCGCGCCATATGGTGTCCCATAATTCGGCACAATTTTCACGGCCATTATATTAACGTGGATCGACATTCCCAATCTCTGCTACCAAATGGGAACTGCGCGAGTCGATTAGAAATTGAAAATAAAATTTGTTGGAAACAAATTTTTTTTTTATTTCAAAATAAGATCAACATTTGACAGTATCGGCCACGTGTATCGCGCGAACGTTAACGAGTAAGAAAGATGGCGATTATTCCAAGAATCGAATTAAAAAAAAAATAGTAACAACCAGCAGAGCAACATTCCAGGAGATAGACGCTACAGATTGTGAAAGGACCTTGCTTTTACCTTTAGACGTATATTATTTTATCCTTGGCGAAATCCTTTGCCGGGAATCCCATCGGGTTATCTGTCGACCATGATCCCAGAGGTGTGAGTACGGCCAGCGGTGACTGTGCTGCGCGAATTAAATGGAGCGACATATTTGTGAAATATTTTAATCTTCAACTGCAAACGGGAAAATGGTCCAGAGGACGTTGCTAAATAAATTTTTAAAGATAATTGATCTCGAAGGACCTTGCCTCTCTCGACAGCCTATCTTTTTTCAAGGTCTCCGGCATAGTCGCGATGACGAAAACTCGTCCACTTGATACCATCTGTGACGAAGATTCGATTTATTCGTCCCACGCATTATTTTATGTGGATGATAATTTTTTTAAATGATCAACATCAAGAAAAATTTTTATTTGCTATTTTTTTCGAATCTTCTACGAATACGGGACCATCTTTAACGACCTGCGATCGTACGTACGTTGGATACCCGCCCATATACGGCGCCCACTCTCAATCCCACGCTATCGTCAACCACTGGCCTGCTCCAAGAAAGGTGCCCGGGCATATGGACCCGTTGCCCAAAGTGGGCGAACTGAATTTTTATTTCAGCGCCTACCTGAATATCTTCTTGCGAATATTATTAGAAGACAGTGGTGCTTCAGATTTTTTTTTTACACAGTTGTTCGTCACTGTGCAAATTTTTTTAATTTCAAAAAACGTTTAATCCAAATCATACCTCAATTTAGCTACTCCGTCTAATGCCTGCTATCTCAACCTTAACCTTAAATCCGGTTTTTGTTTTACGTGAGATACAAAAATTTTCCAAAAAAAGTATCTCCACTTCAAACCCACCTACGACTATTTTTTGATCGTGAAATCATTTGTTTTTCAAAATATCCAACCTGCCATCTCATCGATACTGTGTACACGTTTGTCCACCCTTTTCCATCTTCCTTATAACGCATATCGATCAGGGTCAACCAGTCCTATCAGTTGCGTTTATCTCCGTTCGTTCCTGATCCATCCGACAGGTGGATACTCGAAATTCGCCCACGTACCTGTCTCCGGCATCTCTTAGACATTAGAATCCCACGCGTCGTATTATTCATTCAGAAAACCAATAAACCACTTACACCCAAGTATATTGCGTTAGCCTCTTTCTCTCCGCAGATCCATCTACATTTTTATAGCAGTACCAAAGGCCTTTTTTTTCAGGTAAAATTTATACTCAAAAAGATTCGTGATACCATTAACTCCATAACGTGACCTTTGGAACCATATACATTTCAAATGCGTAAAGCTACCAGTAGCCACCCTACTTATTCCCAGGCCCTTCTCTCCTACCTCCAAATGGGTTGACCTCGTATCAGGTTTGCTAAGATACCCCGTAATATAACCGCGTGGACGTAACAAGCTGACGTAATTGTCCTTCGTTTATTATACCGTGCGGAAAATCAATATCAAGTTTTTCACCGAAAAGTAATATCTTTAAATTTTATTTTATTTTCACGTAAAAAATTTACAATGGAACCTGAAGTTTTTTCAGATCAAATCTAATTGATCGAGCATGTCGAATTTTATATGTCAGACAATTCTGTTACTTCTTTTTCTTTATTAGATCTATAATATTACCGTGACGTCACGTCCGACTTTGAAATAATATACGGAAACCGGGATAGGAATTTCGTGCTCTATCAATGCCCTCACAATTCCATAATGTCTTGGCCAAACATTCACGGCTAAACGCTAGGGAAACGTTTGGCTTTCTGATTAGAATCAGTTATGGACACCCCCGATCCTGAATTTCATTATTTTCGCACACGTAATCAAAACGTCCGTAGGACTTAAGTGATGACTGTGTTTGGAAAGCTAAAAAAAATAACTGACACTCGAAATTATCAATAGACGTAAATAATTGATGAATTAAAAAAATTTTCTTTCCTCCAATCAAGATTCTAATCAGCTAATACTCTTCAATACTTTCAATTCTATGCATTAAGCACTGATCTTGTACCCATTCAATATAATTGATAATTAATCCGCGACTCAGTTAATTCGTTTGAATTTAAACAGCTTCCCGCGCTTTGTCAATCCTTTCTGTTTATTTTCACTTTCACTACCTGCTGACCTCGCGAGACAGGCGCAACCTGTACGTTATTTTTTGCAATCTCTACTTTACTTAGGATCCGACAGATGGCCTGATAGGCTGTAATAAATTGCAGTGAATCCAATTATAAAAAATTTGAATTACATAAAAAATTAAATTCACTTTCAGACAGAATCTAGCGCATATAAAAAATGAAGAATGAGGAAAAATTTTTTTTTAATATAACTTTCCACTGATATGGTGTTCTTTGTTGATACCTATACGACAACTTCTCGATATCTATGACTGATGGCACTTATAAAGTCGTCCCCTAAAGTGACACCATTTTCGTTAAACAATTTAACACCGAGTGTATAGTGTCCATTGAAGTTACGAGTGTCTTACTAGAAATTGTCAGATATAAAAGAAAAATAACAAAAACGACGCCGTTTAACTGTCGCGTTAACTCTAGATAAAAATCCAAAATTTCACATAACGAAATATCAGCTGCTACCATAGATCTAAGCAATACCGTAAATACGATTTGCGAAATGTCTTTATATCTCGAACGAAGGCTGACCTGATAAACTTTAACGTCCCATCCAGAAACCTATCTCGATAACAAAATTTTCTACACACCCGATACATACACATTCCCTATATCATTTTCGCTCTCTTTTCGCTGAGAGATAACTGAAAAATATGTTCCTCATAAATGTTTCCGTATTTTCCCCCCACCCGATATAACCGCCCCGAATTCACGCGAAGCAAAAAAGACGCGAAACATCGACACAGACTCTTCCATAGTACAGCACCAGAAGACAGTAACCAGACGTTATATTAATATCCCCCATATGAATTTTCCCAAAAATTTTTAAGAATCAAAATACGAGTCACCCGTCAGATTTGACAATTCTTCAAACATTGCCAAAAAAAAAAGCATTATCAAAAAAACCAATGACGTGGTATCAATACACTCTAGCATTATTTAGACCCTGACCTGAGGAACCGTTACCCCTCCCTCCCTCTCCACTCCCCACCTTTACTTCCCTCACACTTACTCATCTGCACCACCCCTGGACCAAGATCCCCTTACACCCCTTTCTTACAACTGCCCCTTCGTCTCTCCCTCACCCGGTACCCAAATCTTCATTGTCATAGAAGAGCGACAAGAAAAGATCACGTAACGATAACGCATCCCATTCGTCCCACTAGATTGAACCAGTACACTCAATACGAGTTCCGCCATCTTGTTATGCTTTCAAAAAATACCCAACTTGACAAGATATATGATAAAGGCAGATAAATCTCAGCCAACCACGAAGCATCTCCCGACCGTAATCTGTTAGCTCATACGAGACTAAGCGCCGCTTGAACGTCACTACCTATGCCTAGTACAGTTACGTCATCAAATGTTCCATACTTGGGTATAAATAAGCACGTGGACCAATATTCTTTATCGAGCCCCCTAAAAGAGTCCACGGTATCTACCTACCATTAACCTACTTTCGGCCTATATCCAATTTATCTATTGTCCATACTACGGTTACAGAATCATTATCACGAACGAGCCTAAATCACACGCGTACTAGACCTATCGATATCTACATATGTAACTAGACCTCTACAGTATATGGTAGACCACCCACTATGCTTAACACGGAGTCCAGTTGTTGAGTGAACGTTAAACATCCTAGTCCTCAGTCTCGTGTCTTACAGTCTACGTGTATATATATGTGTGTATGTATATGGGCCTTTACTAAGGCTGGTAATTAATGCACCCAATGAACGATCCAAGAGACCAGGTAGTTGCTTAGCAATGTCCTAGAATTGCTGACGTGAACATGGCTCGCGTCTAATTGCAACGTTCTACCCTTTGTTCTTATGCCGTAATCGTATATCGCTCCATGGAAACGTGAAACCCAGTCAATAAGGCGCAGACGTCATATGGCTCGTATATATTAAACAAGCTTTATTCAAACTTGGCACTTATTCAGGTTCGACTTTGAAAAAGTGAAATTGATATTTCACTTTGCCGTCGTTGAATTAATGCAGTCTCGATATTGTATACTAATGTAAGACCGTCTTAGGTATTAAGGCGGTATTGGCGCACAGCTGCGAGCGACAGTATTCGGTATTACGGAATATTAATGGCGGCTCGTGACAATACTCTTGTATGAAAGTCTAGGTAATTTTCATTTTTTATTTACTTTGTTTAGCTGATAACTAATGCGGACTGGGCTTTAGTTTATTGAATATATATTGTGACGTTATTTTTGGACTCACGGTCACAAGGCGATTCCAGCTACCGATTCGGATGAGATTCTCGCTTTCTGGTTACCTTACCCGGCTGAAAATCGGGTGGGGATAAAGTTTTGATACGGTTGAGGACAGCGGAGGAACCTCCTGATTAGAGTTAAGGAGGTGGTACCAGGCTGTCGCCCTGAGGAAGCGGCCGTGAAGGATCTCCAAGAGTTGCGTACCGATTCGCTAAGGGATGCTCTCGATTTAGTGTAAAGGGACGAATCGAGGGAAAGGGTAAGAGTTATGGACTATAAGGATCTCGACCAATCAGAATGATTAGTTCCCGAATTTGACTATTGTCAAAGTCAGTCTGTCTCGGGACACCGATCGGGGTGCCTCGGGCTGCCTCGCGCTCTCGGGCTGTTTGCTCATAGTTTTTCTAGCCGTGTTTCCTACACGGTACACAAAGTTCTCGCGTTGCTCTCGCAATATCCAGAAAATCCTATAGATTTTCTGCGTGACTTTCGGAGGTGCAGTGTCGTGCTACGGAGCAGTGCCCACCTGGGTGTCGCCTGGACGCAGTTCTCGGCCTTCACGGATTAGCTGAACCAGCTTCGGTGAGGACTCCCAATTTGTTAATTGGTGGAGGGATTTCGATTTTATAGCTCCGATTCGGTTTGTTACGTTCCCGATCAGTTGCTCTCTGTTTCCGGTACTATTTACCCGACGCTTACTCCGACCCTCTCTACCCTCAACCTAGCAGCCTGAGCGGCCGCGCATTTCCGTAACCGTTCGCTCCCGTTCGCGCATCCAGTTGCGTTTTGGTCGTCAGTTTCCGATAAAAAAACAAGATTCGTCTGACTCCCGCCTGGCATACCAATGCATGGACGAAGGGAGACAGCCGAAGTTGACATAGGTTAATTCTCGAATTTTCGTTATCGTTCTCGAGTTAAAAAAATTACATTCCAATATACATATATATTGCAGTTTATCCCTAGGCCCTTAATGGAAAATCCTTTAAACCTATAAAATTCAAATGTTCACTCGAAACGAAATGAAACGTAAAAGTCAAGGCGATGCAGGATAAGAAAAGAAAATAATCGTACTATAAATTACTTCGGTCGTTCGGTCGGTTCTGCGTGATAAAACGTTAAGGTGAAATCCAGAGAGATACGCCACAGCTTCGGATTAGGTTAGCCAGGTTAGGTTAGGTAGGCAAGAGGTAGAATCGAACAAAGAAAAATAATGACGCCCGTGTAGCCTGAGGAACGAAAAGACTCCTTTACCAGACTATTGACTGACTTCCTCTATGCGTCTTATCTCCGGTGGACGTAATCTACATATATATTCCTTGTATTACGAGCATGCCACAGAATAACGAAGGTACGTGTAAGACAATCCCCTACGTTTAATACACTTTTCTCCCTGGAAGTCTCATTGGCAATTTAAAACGCAGTTTGCGAAAGGGGAACAGTGGAGGGGAGGGACCAAGGGGACAGTAACCGAAGTCTGTAATCTCATTAGAAAAAATTTTTTTTTGTCATTCCCCCACCTCGTCAAGCAAAGTGGGTAACTGATACCAGAGTGTTGAATGAAGAGGGTACTTAATTCAACGTAATTAGCATTTCCGTAAGTTGACTTGCCAGCGACTCAACGCCATTTCTGTACCGGAGCCCCTCTTGCCGTAGCTTCACTTGGCTCCCTCTACCATAAACCGCCTTGGAAACTCATTTAGCGATAGAATTATACGTCGTGCCACGTTCTTCTTCCTTCTGACGTGTAAAGGCACATACCTAACCTAACCTAAATCCCGGGAAACAGCTGCAATCTCCGAGTACCAGACGTCACTTCAATTTCGGCTAAACAGATATATACTATATCGGTTCGGCATGTTTATTGACCCTTATACCATGTGTAGTAACATACTTCACATATACACACGTCCATCTTATGTAGCACCACGCGTGCCAGTCATATAAATACGTTAAATATATACGTTATAACATGATTGCGTAAGCATTAAAGGCTTTAACGATCAGAGATACGTTACACCCGAATATACGAGGCCCAATGGCGTTTGAGTGTCTATAGGTTGAGAATCTATAGGTATATTAACCTGGGTAACATTCAACCCTCGTCTACACTGCTGGGGACATCTGACGGATGATAAAATTAGTTTTTGACATTTTACGTAATTATGGGCAAAGGTCAGTAATGCAGGGAGGTAATTTTGCTTTATTATTTTGAATTATTTTCAAAAATCCTTTCCAACGTACTCCAATCTTCGTATCGCTGGTACAAGATGTATATGACTTTGGTCCAGTTGTCTGGGGGGGAAGCTGCTTTTATAGAATGTATAGATAGGAAATAGTGTACCAGTGATATATAGAATTTATATGTTTTCTGATACATTCAATCAGCGCTACCGCTGTCTACAAATTCTTCATCTACAGTTGGCAGCTGTATTGGCTTTTCCTTTGACCTCGAATGCATATCAGCTACAAATGAAATTCATCAATTAAGTGTATCTCCTAGGCAACGGTATATGGTATACCGAACCTCCGCGGCATTTACGGTACCGATGATAACGATAAGAGCAACGGTATGCATCTTCTCAGAAATGCTATTCTCTATTACTATACAAACTCATAGTGCGTAAGGGCATTGACTTTTGTTCGATTTTGGCTCCTTAACGAAGTCCACCAATGACGTTCGTTCTTGGTGACGTTGGTTCGTGGTCGCGTGAATTTTATTAGCTTGTCACGGTGGGTATAATTATTTTTGAAATTATTAAAATTTTATTTTTTTTATTAATAAACCCATTTACGAGACAAAAATCATATACGGCTATCAGGTATTTCTTACTTTTCATTTGACTTCTGTACAAGCAATACTTGAATGTATCATCTTCTGCTCGCCATTAGACGTTGCGCGGAAAGCAATCGATATTCTATTAACATGCAGGATCTGATCTGTGAGACACGATGATTCTATCGAACTCTATATAGGATTCCGATCTATTCGGTGGCGCCCGGTGAGAGAGAGAGAGAGAGAGAGGGAGAGAGAGAGAGAGGGAGAGAGAGAGAGAGGGAGAGAGAGAGGGAGAGAGAGAGAGAGAGAGAGAGGGAGAGGCGAGCAAGAATACAAAATCAATAGTGTAAAGGAGGTTAGAGCGAGAGGGAGAATAACTCAAGATGAAGACAGAAACGAGTGCATTCCAAAGTGCAACCAGTGGCTAGACACTCCCACGCACAGAATGCATACAAAGTGACATTTTCAGCCGTGATAAATTTATTTAATTTCCCGAACAAGATCAAGCTATTGAAGGATTCATCTGCTCCATCTTATAACAAAGATGGGTCGATAGAAAAGAAATTTGTTTGTTTTTTTTACCTGTTTCATATAAAATTGTCATAACCGAGACAGTATGCAACTCTGTAATTGTAAATTTTTTTCGAAAAATGGTCCATCGTCTTTATTTCAGCTTTTCTCCCTCGTTCCTTCGCGTAGACGAGCAACGCGATGGATGCTGCGGTGACAGGTTCTGTTATGTCTTCGCTCTGAAATAACATCCGATCTTCTTATGCGTGGGGACTGCGGTGACGGAGAATCGAACACACGTAACCTCGAAGCACCGAGGTAACTGAGAACCACTGTAACTTTTCTCGTGTTGCTCGTACCACGTGCATATATGCAACAATATGTACTTAGCCGATATATCCCATGTGTTCGTACCCATAAATACGTAATGATATATTCCATATATATATGTATATACATACATACTATAGAGCTACGTATCTATCGTACTATGTATCTCCATCACGCCCTTGTTGTCCTTCCTGAAAATTCAATCAATCTTGAGACAGTATTTTTCCAACTATCTAGCCTTACCCTTAGGTACCCCCTCCTATGCCCTATATCTATGTATACAGATAAGTATGTAGACGTTTGAAAAATTTGCCTTCAGCCTGTACTTTGACATTGCATAACGTCAGGATCTCGGGAAGTAGACCGTCCTGATCGGTCATGTGGAACGTGGGGGTGGAGGAGAAATTTCTGAAACACATAATTTCCCAATAGGTACAATGGACCCTTGACGTTTTGTGAATTTACTGGTAACGTGGTTAATTTGGAATTACGTAAATTGTATTATAGATGCGCTCATACGAAAGGCACACGTGACACGTGATTCGGGGGACACGTGGGTTGTCAATTTCCGAGTATGTATAACGAAAGGGACTGACGTTGCGGTTGGGAATCTAATGGAATTTCTAATTTGATCGAGTATGTAATGAACCTGTGGTACATCCTCGTCCTTTTGCACAGCATCTATCGGTCCAGCTTATATTATCCGATGGATAACGGGACGCTGGGAATTTGCTTGAGAAACACTGCGGACCCTTACAATGCAATCTTTCGCTTCAGCCGCGTTTGCATGTCGCAGGGATGGCAACCTTTGAATATTAGAGATTAAATGAGAGAATTCTTATGTGTAATGGGTTTTGTTATCGATTAGGGCGATTGTTGATTGTGCGGTGGAAGGTAGGTGATGGTGGGATTGTGAAAAGGAGTTAGAAAAATTAATTTTGATAACGACTTGATTATAAATTTTTATCTTTATCTCTTGTTATCGGTTATTTTCTCATTTTTTCGGCAGTACTCAGAAAATTATATTTTTTACGTCGAAAAATATTCGCTTGCACGAATTCAAATGGGATCGAGAATTCTTCTGTTTCCTTTGTCTCGTTATTGACTCGTTTCGGTCGGTTCTGGGTCGGGTATTAATAAAACCGCAAATGTCACGTGAAATTCCCTGAAAATATCAGAGGGCGCATAAAATCCGTAATCCAAATGTCACACCCGTATACTGCGCAGGGCATTCGTGTATTTTCATAGTCGCGAAATTATTTATTAACTTAAAAGACAGCGTGCTCGTGATAACGAAAAAAAAGTTGCCACTACAGTGCACGATTTGTGACACAGAAATTACGCACGTGCGTTTATCGATATCACACGTGAGTAATTCATTGGAAGAAATGTCACAATCGTATACGGTGCGTCACGAGGTAATATATTAAAAATCGATATTCAACCTGATACGTTGAATTCCTGTGGATGTAGTAAAATACATAAAATCGTTAACGTAATACCGCATGCAAATACAAAGAGTTAAGCCTCTAGACCGCGATAAAAAAAATTTCATCGGATTAATTTTCTAGGAATAAAAAAAAATTCCAATTTCCCATTATCAAAGCGACAGAGCGGAGCATCTGGGAAAGAAAAAAATACATATATATAAATAACAATGCAAGTCGTCCGCAGAATTATTACAGTAATAAAGTACCAATAAATGCATATTCAACGTCAGTACCAGGTATCCCAGATACAAGTTCCTTGCACTCTCATTCGCTCATTTCCATTGAAACGTACACAAGACCGATCGAGTGTCTCGTCGTGATGGAATTACGGGATTGAGTCACGTTCATTTCCATCGGCGACTACATAGATTGAACGATCTCGGTGTACCCGCAGCCTCCTCCTTCCCTGAGAAAATTCCGTGAACTCAGCCATTCCAGTGGCCTATCGTGGAAAAGAAATCCTGGAAGGAAGCCCACGGTCTCCGACTGTTCCGGTCTGCAGGTAGCATGTACCTTTATAGTCAGTCTAGAAGAAGAAGAAGAAGAAGAAGAAGAAGGCGGCAGCGACTTTCATGTGTTTGTTGCATGCGATGCACATAATGTATATAGACAAGGCTGTGACTGTATATACTTATATACATGGTCTATATACATAAAGTATATGTATACTAACGGATGGCGTGCCGGCCGACGACTGCCGGTGGTTCGAAGGTGGAAGCGTCTCGCGTGGCGCTGCAATCGGCCAACAGTCAGCCGCGCGCCGTCGAGCCGATAACACCCATTGGCGTTGTTGTCTCTTGCGTTGCATCTGCTTCTCATCCCTGCGCATAATCCTTGCGCATTGTTTACTACGTGAGTTTAACCATAAACGAGTGACGAGTTAAACGGATATTAATCAGAGACGTCGCGTTCGTCTTTCGTGTGAAAATTTCGTGAAATCATTTGTGTCTGCGAGGAATTTCGTAGGGGTCGTCGTCGTTTGTTTTCTGGAAACGACCATAATCGAACTTGCGCCACGTTTCGCAAGGTCGTTGCGATGCGGGAACAGTAGTCGAATCCACTTTTATGGTGAGACTTATGATTTTCGGTAGCTTAGGTGGATTCGTGGGTTACGAGCTTTTGTTTTGACTAGGACAACGTTTTTGAATTGATGTCGTTGTTCTTTTATTCAAGTGTATTTTCGTAAATGAGATTCTGATGATTGACGTTTTCTGCAGGATTTAACGGACGATTTTTTTGGAATCGTTGAGTCGACGAAGATTGTTTTGTTAACGAAGTGAAATCCTTAGATGTGAATGTACTCGTTCATCTAAACGAAACTTGGCGATTAATAATGGGCAAGATTTGTTTTAATGATAATGAAACCAGTGGGTAATCCTTGTCGATACAGTGCAGTGTGTTAAGACCATGAGGAAACATCGATAAATCATAGAGACTGCTAATTATAATTCGACCTACCGATTAATTGGCTTCGGCGTTATTGGTTCACGGTACGCGGCGCAGCTTTGTAGAGTCAGTTAAACGCATAGCAGCGTACACAGGGATGATCGCGTTAAAAATCGTCTGCTCGACGTAATCGAAAGAGGAAGCCTAAGGACGACGATTGGAGGAGGAAAAGTTGGATAATAGAAATATAGGATATATAATGCATTCGTGGCAATCGCACGTACGAGCGATCGTGACAATTAATAACAAAGTCCCGGGTTAAAGTTAAAGACGGTGAAAGTGGATCGAGGTAAAATCGGTATATAGTGAAATGAATGAGAAAACAAGTGCAGTGCTGGATGGAAAGAATAAAAAGAAGAGAAGTGGAAGCAAGTCCTGGAGACACAGTTGGCACTGCTCCACGTACCTGTCGGAATTGGCCCACGAACCACTCTTCGGCCCTGTCCTCAGCTGGGAAAGCATGGCCCGCTTCAAAACTGACAAGTAAGGATGGCGCGAGCACTGATTGCGCGATAACCTTTCCATACTTGACAGAATTAACTGATAACAGAAACGATTCTGCGATACCTATATTTCCTTCTCAGAAATGTTGCGATACAACGGAAATGCCGACTGCTGATTGGCCAGACACGTTTTCAAACTCGGTCGCGCCTCTTACGGCAATTTAACGCGGCTCATAGGAAATTGATGTGCCCGTTACGTTACTTTTATGATATTTTATCCAACGAAGCCATCCGTTTGCACGAATTTCAATTATTCTTTGGCTGTGCGCTCCGGTGTGTATGGTAGAGAAGGAGAGATATTTTCATCGCCGATGACATCAGTATCAATATTCTATTGAAATGTGCCGATTGCAAAAAATCGTTAGTGTACGTCGTGAGCACTTTGTGGGGAATAGCATATTTCAAAATGGGCCTCGATGGAACGCTGACTTCATGTTCCAATTTAAAAACTGTCTAGCACAGTAGACAGTATTACTCAATTATTTGCTTGTGGCAATTTCAGCTTCAACACGAAAGTTCAAAGTTCAGCTTAACTCTTTCGATCGTCGTCACGTACGATATTTTACTGTGTAATACAAATTGTAGATCCGTCTTTGTTACCCAATCGCGTAGCGATTAATGTCATAGGCTTATTTGTCTTAGAACTTGAAACGTTTTTCAAATATCGCCGCTATACCGATACGCATATTTAACTAGAATTCTGAATATCAAAATTAATTAGCCCTACCTGAACGCATTGCTCTAGACGAAAAACGTGGGCAGATTTGGTAAAATGCAAAAAGAATGCAAATATAATTAACGAGCAAAAGCTAATTTTTCTGATTGCCAATTAATGTAGTCATAAAAGTACCAGAAATTAAAACTCTTAAAAAGTTTTATAACGAGCAATGTTACATATTTTTTTCTCCTTTTTAAAAAAAAAGTTCAAAAAAGAATACAATGCTAAATTTCTGGAAAACACAGAAACAAAGAATTTCTCAACCACGTTACCGATTCTCAGAATTCGTTTGGAAGTAAAAAATGTTGAAAAAAAAAATTTAACAGTCACTCAATCCCCTACTCAAACCTACAGCCCACAAGCTTAGCTTAACGGAAGAGCAACTTCTGTTTCAGCATTGTTCGCGGGAAAATTTGAATAAACGACTGCTTTAGCGGGCACGTAATCGGATGACGTCAAGCCTCTACTAGAAAATGCTTTTAACACGGCAAATAAATAAAATTCTGCACAATGAAAAAACTTAACACGCGTCCTTTCCTAAAGTTTCACTTTGCATAGCAACAAATCCGAGTCTTACGAGAATCGTCCAATTCGTTTCATGTTTTATACTCAAACCCTAATTTTCTTTTTTCTTTTATACACATTTCAATTCGATTCCCAGATCGCAAATATTGACTCCAGTCGATATCCTCATACGAGATCGGAGGCTTGGGGGTCGCATTTGGAAGGGATGAAAAAATAGTTTCCGCCAAGTGGTGTGGAATATCCTTAGGTCCCTATAAGTCTTGTAAATCATCCCAGCACGCGATAACGTGCAGATGGGGGTGTATTAAGGGAGTATGATTTAGAGGGCGAAACACGCGATGCAATATCAATGAATTACGAGACTCCCTTGGGCAATGCATCCAGGGGGCATTGTCTGAATCGTACAGGAACATCCTTGGCATTCGTTCTATACCTATATACTGTTACACACTTGCATTGCTGCATAGCCCCCGAAGGTCACTGACCTTTACTCGCAGCATTTACCAACACTACAGCAGCCTGGAGGTCAGTCACATTAATCCGTACAGCAATAATTATATTTTTAATAAAAATCATTATAGAAAATCTGCGACAATCTAGCTCAGACAGGATATTGATTACGTAAATATACGATCTGACAAGCTAATCGACGTGAATACCAATCTGGATAATTATCACAAGATTGAATTGAACGATAACTGAATTTAATTTTTTTTTTTTTTTTTAGCGAGGATGATTTTTTTTGGCAATTTTTCTAGATGCATTATAGTCAAAGAGCGAACCAGTGACGAAGGTTAAAGGAAAAACAGGAAGTAAAAAAATAAATCAAGCCTTTACAAAGGACGTCTCTTGTAACGTCTGAATAAGGATTTTACGCTACGTCAATGACGTCGTCCGCGCGAATATTTCACGGCCTTTGCCAGGAACACAGGGACAACGCTTTCCCTTCAACGAAACTCGAAATACGAAACTCGTTGAGGCTAACCACATCCTTCCGCGAGCGTCCATTCAGAGAGCTATTTTACGAGACGGTATAATAAAGTGCATATCCTACGTTCACGACGACGTGCGAATTATGCGAAAAGTCCGTGGAACCGATGCCTGTTTACAACGTGGCGAATTCGTGAACGTGCAGCTGCAAGAAGTTTTTCCATCGACGGTACATGTAGTATCTGCCGTGTCGTATCAGTTAAAGAGAGTTTCTATGGGGCGACGATTATCTATGGAAAAAAAAAAAAAAAAAAGTGTTGGCTACTATGGATTTGCTGGTACAGAATTGCAATGACTTTCCATCGGGATCCATTAGCTTACATTTATGATTGTGAAATGCACTGGGTTCAGTAATAGCAGTATTGAACGACGGAATGGGGGTCATAGGTCAGACTTTGTATATTTCACTGAAATTCATCCACACCTGACCGAGTTAGACTCCGGCGTTGCTGGTGCAGCTGCAACTGCACTTGCTGGCGCATAAGAGCTCGAGGCCTACGTAAGGACTCCTTGTCGCTCAGACACTTCGAATTAAGTTAACTCGTACTTGAAAGTTTGTGCGCTGAACTCGAGCACGTGTTCAAGTCTCGGTATTATTAATTGTCAGATTTTTTTTTTTTATTATCGACATACAGTCGACCGATCGATATATTGATTGATTGTGAAAAAAAAGTTGATACTGAAATGTTTCTTTTTTTATTCGCGTAATCAGCTATTTTTATCCATTGGCGATCGATATTTTCTATTTGAAAATTGGATCATCGAGATCCAACGATGCTTGGTAGTTTATCTCAAGAGAATAATCGTAGATTTCGATCCACTATCGGAAGTCTCATTGAACTACCGGAAGTGCACTATAGAGTTGCATCAGGCAGGATGCAGTTCAGCTTCCCTCCTGAGACATTGCCAAAATCTGTATACACAACCCTCTCGACCAGCCCTGAAACCAGGGTGGTCCTTTCAGGTATTCATGACATCCCCAGATTACCAGTTTCACTCGGAGACACTCGAAGCTCAGGGGGATGCATCCTGGAGCGATGCCAAAAGGACACTCCATCGCCCGCAGCATCTTCCATGTAAATAGATACCTGTTAAGAGTGGATCTGGTTACCGTGCAATTTTTTTTTTAATTTATCTAAAAATTGCGATAGGCCTATTATATAGATATATTGTATGGGTCCGTGTAGCGAATCAATCTCTTATCGATCTTCTGGATCTTGATAGATCGTGACAGATTCAATGATTCATCTTCCGCAACAGGAGTGAAGAACCCGTCGGATGTATTCTTCGACGTCATCCAGACTTCGATTCATCTTTTTAACAGTACGGCGAAATTCGCAAAATCTTCTGACACTCGCATGATCAAGTGTAATGAATTATGATACAACTTGACGTTATCAATACCGAACTTGATCGTTCAGCCGGATCCCTTCATTCTTCCGGGATATTTATTGTCACGAGATCAATGAAGCGCGACGCCGGCTGGGATAGGGCGATTGAAGAATATTTTCAGGTCGTTTAACGTTATCGTTAATGGCCTTTGCCTGTATAGGGTTATTCGAATAGTTATTAATTTTTTTTTGTTTTCTATGTGAAATCTGGCTTTCAGCCAATTCACAGAGGATCTAAGTTCACTACGTCCAGACAGCCTTTAGGTCGCTCTATGATTTCATCCCTGTGGGATTGGACCCTGGATAACAGGAAAAATCCTCGGTCTCGACACTACAGGCTATGACGTTATGTCCTTTGGCGAAGTCCTTCAAAGACTCCTTTATAAAATTATCCTTGTCCACGAGGACTTCGTCTCGCCAGGTCTCTCTCTCTCTCTCTCTCTCTCTCTCTCTCTCTCTCTCTCCGAAGAACCGGTTGAATGATTCACTTGAAAACTCTAATCATGAAACGCCTTGCAAGACTCTGGTGCAAAGGGAAAAGTTTTTACCTCCTTGTTAAAAAAAAAAATACAAAATTGTCTGAGATTACGAGAAAAAATGTATTAAAGGGAAAACTTGTAAGGGTTGGGTTTTCATTTTTGTGGTCTTTGCTTGCTGGTTATGCAATATTCCTTTGGCTGCAGGAATTGCATTCAGGTTGTGCATCGATTTTCTTCCCCTCCCCGTCCTCCTCCCCTCTCCGCCCCACTCCTCTTTCTGTTCATTGATGAATACCGAGATCCGCTATAGCCCATTGCTTCTGTATTCGTTATCATGTCACGGTATCGTTGCCACTGTGACGTGAAGGCTGCTGCGAACCGTCGAATCTTGATCGGCATTCCGTTACTCGCTGTTAACTTCAGTCGGATCTGATATTAAAATTTCATTCGAATAACGAGTTATTCGGACCCTGTGATTTACTTTGTAATTTACTGTGGTATCATAGAAAAAAAAAAGTGCTCGACCAATTTTTATGGGAAATTATTTGATTTGCTAATTTAAAAAAATACGCGATCATTTTTCTTGGTAAATTTATAGAATCACAATGAAGAGTAGTCTTTCGAGCGGTCCTTTCGTTCTTGCAAAATTTCAGAAGGAAGGACACTCTTCGTCCAGCTTATCAAGGGAGGTCAATTAATTTTTCATAATTATCACTATTTACTCCTAGCGTTTCAATAGTTTTTACTCGTAATGACGTTTCTCATGTCAATGTTGATCTTGACAACGTTAACGTTCTGTCCCACAGGTTTGACGTTGAGATTACACGTGGCTAATCAGTCCCTAATACGATTAGTAAAATTTGTTGGCGCAAGGGTGGCTGTGCTGCCTTCCTGAAATCTGAACACTGCCAGTTCAGAGGTCACGGCACGAGGAGCTACGGGCTAACGAGACTGGAAGAAATCAATCGAATTAATAATCACGCTTGCCAATCACGGACCTGATTACGGCAGGCTCGTAGGATTAGAACGTGAAATTTTAACGAGATGAAAAAAAAAATTATTCACCCTTACGAATTTAACTGTCCTAAATCAGGCTTGACCTTTGACACTGGATTCATTGGTAATACATTGCAGGTGCCATTGTCTACGCAGACTTCTTTTTTGGATATCGAACAGTCCTACGTTTCATCGGGCTACTCGTCTTAGCGTTATCGGAATATACTCTCAGCCAATCCAAGATGGTTCTGCACTGTTTTGGACGCGAGGAACTCTCGAAGTACCTTTCCTGAATATTCATGTAGTTATAGTAGCCATGAATCCTGAAAATGCACTCTCGTTATTCGGGCAGCACGTCCCAACTGGGCGGCACTTATATTTACTGCCGTGTAAAACTTTCCTACCAACTGCCGTAACTAAGAGTCGCGAGCACTTTGCGAACCGGCTAATTCTCATACTTCGACTGTGTAATTAAAACATTTTAAGTCGTTGCCGACTCCTGAAGAACTTTTCTTGTATTCGTGCTCACCCGTCATTACTCCTCATCGAATCACAATCCTTTCATCTCGGATGGTTGCTGTTGCCACGAAAAATTTACCTTCCTCATTTTCATTCGATCTATGCTTCGCGGACGCTCGTATATATGTATATACCGAGTGGGTGGAGTTTTCGCGGGAAATTCAAATCGAATTCGAAAAAAAAAAAATATATAAAACTAGGAAAAAATGAGGACAGCGGATGCATCGATGATGATTTAGTAAAATCTTATTAAATCGATGCAGGAATCGCATCCAATGTCTCGATTAAATACATATGTATATGGGTGTAGCTACTTTACACGTTTTTATCACTTCCTTCTACCTTCTGACTAACTATTTATTTTTATATCTCGCGATTCTCTGTCCGTCTAGTTTTCCGCGAATTTTGTGTATTTTTTCAACGGTATTTTCGGGGTTTTATGGTAACGACATTTACATAGGCGACTATTTATAGACTCGCACGGAGCTTAGAGGCTAACGAGAAAGATGGGATTTCGGTCGCTCAACCAATCCACCACTGTTCTCATTATTCGTATTTCTTACACGATATTTCACTCGTTTCTTAAGTTTATATACAGATATACCTGTCCGAAGAAAAAATTGCCTATAACAAAATACTTTATCCGGCTCACATTTCGAAAGTCTCGGGAGACTCTGTAGCTGTTTGACGTCTGTCCACATCAAAAGTGCGTACACGATCCTAGCCGACGAAATTCACTTTGATGGTTCGCACTGCACAGACGGACTTGCGAGTCAAATATTGACTCGGAGCTACGTTGCGTAACGTCTTGTAAACGCTTCAGCTACGAGCACAGGGTACGTTGTTCAGGATTTGTTTTGCATTATTATGATTCAGGCTCATAGTTCAGTACAGGTTAAAATGCATTGTAATATAGAGTGGTACTGATATGGAATTTGCAGCATTTTTGTCGAGTTCAACAATTTTTATCGAAAATTAAATTTTTTTGGAACTTGTGAAACTGGCTTAAGTTTTCCCTGCAGCCGTATACGCCCCACGCTGCCTGATCGGAAAGTAAAAAAAAAATCCGGCACGGAACGTGCCAACGTGACATATACGGATACCGATGAGATGCAATGATTTGTGCTGCATTAACTTCTAAGGGATGCATCTAACTTGGGGTACACTTCGTGCGAAGTGCATAATGCAACTGGCAAGTGCCAACCACTATGCATCGCCGGGTGGACACCAGGACTTCCGGTGAGAGCCTGAATTTGTTTTTGACTCCAATCTTCTTACGATTTGTAAAAAAAAAATTCCTACGAGTTTTCCCAAGAGTTCTTGTCGATGGCTACCACGTGATCATTCTTAATTGGAAAACTTTGAATTTCCAAGCTGGCCAGTCGGCACGAAACTGCAAGGTCTCGCCATATTGACAAACTTCCCGTTGCGAAGTATCGCGCTTTCGTACGTATACGCTTTCGCATGGCTGAGGAAATATTTTTAACGTGTAAAAAAAAAAAAAAAACATTGGAAATTTCACAAAAGCCTCGTTGTAATCGGTATTGACAATTAATTTTGTATCTCGTGCATTATTATTAATTATCCGTTTACCTGGCTCTCAATTTTTTTTATTAATTACTCTCATTAACTAGAATTTTATTTTTAGCTCAATTTTTTTTCTCGGTCTAGACATAGTAGTTACGTTGAAAGTCAGCCTGTAACCACTACCCGATGCAGTCACTATCGCTGTTTCTTCTGTCGCTCTGATAAACGTCGATTTCAAACAATTGACGTATCTTCCGTCAAACCAGGTTCGCGCAATCGGAAATGATATTTGAGTCCCAAAATAGAGATTCTATTATTGCCTCTTTCTCCTGCCTACCCAAGGAACGAGCATACCGCGTATACGCGATCGGTCTTAAGGGAGCCAAGAGCAATAAACATCCCCAAGGAACGTCAAGGGGATTCTCATTAATTTCTATCCGTGAGCAGCACCGAGGTACGCCGTGCTCTTAGTTCAAAAAGAAAAGAAGATATTATTAATCATTCCGACGTCATTTTAGTTAAACGCGCCGTCCGCTCTATCGTTCGCGTTAACGCTACACTATACCTATATGTCGTATTGTACAGCCATAAGACGTCTGTCCCTTATTGAAACTACTGTAAATAACAGGATCCACCATTTCCGCTTGATTCGTATTCGAAGCCACGATATCATTAAGTCTACGTTAGTATACAGAAGCGTTCAAAGGACCCGCCATTGTTGTTTCGTATCCACCTTAAAATTATCTACGGCATCTGTTCACTTTTATCCTCCGCCTCGTTCATATGTGTTTTTACATGCACCCGTACTCCACCACGTCAATGGGAAAATAATCCAACCATTGTCATGGCCGAACCGGTTTTTTTACCCAGAACTCTTTAAAAATTCGTTCGTAGCGTCTAGCGAGCCTTGTGCGCGTAATCGAGTTGGTCTTTAAATAAGTTTTTTTCTATCTCAAATATTACCAAAATAAATTGATACGTTATCGTGTTCTTTATGAACCTGAAAATTCGATACTATTACCATGGACTTATCCGGTAATGCGTCAGAGGCAGGAAAGTATTTATCGCGTTTCAGTGTACGTTTAATTTAATTTTCCGTATGCACTGGGATTTAACATTGACGATATATCTATTTATTGGGAATTGCATTGTTACCCATGTATACGTACATATATATACACCATGTAAATGGCACAGTTCTCCCTCGAGCGGAACTAATGGAACCATTCTATGAAGGGCCTTGTCTGTGCGTTTGTCTGGGCTTATCTGGATTCTTGGAATATGAGAGGAATTCGTCGAATGCCAAGCATAGTTGTTTATCTGAACCACAGAAGTGTTGGGGGCGACAGAGGTGTTCGGTTGGGCGGGACGGGGCGGGACGGGGGGGGAATATAGACGTTATAAGAACGTCAGTTTCAGGTTCATTGTTCGAATCGTTATACTGACAATGTATAAGGCGAATGATAAGACACGATATATACAGGGTGTCGATTTTAAATGAAATTTTCATCGTCGCAAAATATTCTCGTCCACTTGATTCTTATCATGGTATTTTATTGCGATATATTTTAAATTCTTTCTTAAGAGTTCTTTTGGATGCAATCTTTTCGCGTTCACGATATACACTTGATTGAGATTTTTGGTCCAGCGTACTGGATGCTGTGCTCGGAAAGTGATTCCTTCGGCGAGATGCATTGTACGTCTCGCCGTGGATTTTCTTCATTAAAAGCTAAGTCTGCTCGACGTACCGTGCTGGATGGTGGATATAAATCTTCAAGGTCCAGTGAAATTTAATTGGCTCTTAAAATTCATCCGGTTGACTCTGAGATTCTGATTAAACGTGATATCGGACGTTGTGCTTGTTTTTTTTTTTAATTTTTATTATTAAGACAAAATGCGCGGTACGTAAATTGCCGTTATACTCTCATTAATCGCGGTTAGCGTATGTAGGGCGGATTAAGAACGGCTAAGGGTCTTACTCGCAGGCACAGTATTATTTAAGAGAAATTTCGAGCGAGCCCCGTATCCGATTTAATGGGAAATTATCATAATTTTTCGTTCCCTCTTCATACTCTATCGTTCTCGCGGCTAACTACGAGACTCTAGATGTCTGAGGATCGGCCGCTACGTTAGAATATGGACCGTTAACTCTATCTAATGGGTTATCTTCGGTATCCGGTATAACGAGTGGAGCCTAACCTAACCTAATCTGTCGCCACACGATAATCCTGAACTATCTATTAACTGGAATCTGCCGTAGAATGTTGACCAAGTGTGGGAGGACTGTGACAGCAGCAAACAGTGTATAGGCTTATAGAAAAATTAACCAAGTTCATTAAGTACGTCAAACTTTTGGGTTAATTCATATTTTTTAATTACTTCGATACGGTATTGAGAAAAAGCGTTGCTTTCTTAGGGAGCTATCGATTCATTTAATTCGTTCAAAAATATCTTCTGCTTTCGAGCTATCGAGGAAATTGGGTATTTAGACGTGAGTATTTTCTTTTTTAATATAGTAGGTTTTTGGAATATTTAAAAAAAATATTCCAACGCCCCGTTAGAATATTGATATATTTTTGAAGAAAAAAAAAACTGCTTGACTTTTTTCTCTGTCTTTTTCAGCCCCCCTCCCCTCCCCCCCTCCCCCCCCCTCCACCGTCCACCGATAGTCTATCGATTTATCTACGTCCAATTACAGGAGCCAACCGCTCGGTATCCTCCTATGTATCTCAATACCATAGCGGCAGCCATCTCGATAAGCTCATATCGATCTCAATCCCTGAACAATTCCTCGTTACCTCAAGAGAGAGATTCGAGATTCTCTGATCTCACGATAGCTCGACAGGATCGGATCGTAAGTGTAGCCAACTTCAGGGACACCAAGGTAGTTACGTTAATTACTGACTGCAGGTACCTAATGACCTTTTCAGTCTGCTGGCTTCAGTTAATAATTTGACACAGAAAGCCCGCGTGTCTATCATAAGCGGAACGACGGGCTCTCGTGCATTTCTCGAACATTCCTACAGGATTAAATTAATCGTCCGATCTCGTTCCGGGAATCAGCGTGTAAACCGAGCTGGGAATTAAGGAATTTCAATATAGTGACAACAGTACGCCAGCAGACCGAAAAATCTATCCTTGGGATTTTCATCGAGAGAATTGACCTGTGACAGACAGAGACTTAAGGTCGAGACGAAAATTGGACAATCAATCGACCTATAATGATAATGTCAGAAAAATAAACGAAAATCAAATCGGAAGTCTTCGGCTGTCCTCGGTAAGTCAGGATAATGGAAGGTTGTACTGTACTCTTCTTTTTTTTTTTTTTTAATATCGGATTTGCATTGTCATTCGTATGCATGGTTCAGTGAAGTGACATTTTTTTTTTTTTCTAGGGAAGTCTAGGGATATTTTACGACCTATCCACAGACTACTGCGTGTTACCCTCTGTCAGGCCTCTGTTTTCTCTGTGCCATAGGGATCTCCGAATAAAATGCCTGAACCGAGCGTCTTCTGGTGTCGTGGCGAATTAAGGCAAGGTTAATTTTTTTTTTTTTTGTTTTCTCATTCTAACTTAGTTCCCGGCAGAAACGTATCTGCCTCGCGACGGAACTCGAGATTCTATTATTACTTAAGTCGAGTTCATAAGCCTCAAGCTAACCTTCGGTCCGAAGTCCGGAGTCTACCTACCTGCGAAGGGCCGGTAGACATAACTCCGCTGTACAAGAAAGCCAGCCGGATGATCGCGTGAAACCGTCCAAGAAGTGTACAGGCTGTACGGAGCTACGTTCACGCTGAAACTTCGTACCGAAGTTAGCCTAATCTTGCTAGGCAAACTTCAGGGTCATTCTTTGTCGTCATCTCAAAAGCGTAACGAGACTCTTGTTTCGAACGACCGAAGTAGACCGAGTAAGAGGTCAGCGGTGCTTAGCGATAACATTCGTCGAAAAATTATAAATTTAATTGATTTTTTAATACGGAAGAATTAAAAGATATTTTTATTTTCTCAAAAATCCTTGCTCCGAATAACACATGTATCTTGCGAATCGCGATCTATCTTTTTCCGAAATTATCGGGAAAAAAACAATTTCACAAGGATAACCTTCGGGTTAAATGGCCTTCGTCGGCCGAACAATAAGACCGGCCTATTATCGATCGATTGATTTCAATTGCTCGATGCACGGTTTACCGAATCGATCGTTGATGCGAGAACTACCGGTTACTGAAATCGTCGGGGGTTCTTTTTTTTTGTATTTTTTTTTTCTCGCACAGTCGATCGACGGAATTTCCTTGGCAATCAAACGCTTTTTCCTGTCTCTGAGCACTGATGGATGGGAAATTCGCGAAGGATAGGATATCGATTTGCGATAATTTACGATTCGTTTCGCTCTGCACCTTATGCATTGGGGATACTTGGGAGAAGAATTTTTCCAGGGAATATTATATTGATGTTATCGATTTTTGTCGATATCGATATATATATATAATGATGTTTGAATGTAATTATTCAGGCTTGGTAATAGGATTATGAAATCAAAATAGGAATCCATTTCTTGGATTGCAATATCGACATTATAAGTTCCGTGCCTTCGGTTTATGCTGAGCAGATCTTAGCGATACCAAGGGTATAGCGATTTGCATAATCGAAGAAAAAGGAAAGGCGTGAGCCGAATCACGAGTTAATGCTGTCAAGTTTATTTGCGGAAAACTTCAGACTCCAGGAGACAGCACTATCGTCACTTGTACCCACTGAATATAGGTACAGAAATCGATCGAATACAAAGTATCTTCAATTTAGAACTTTAATCGTCCCATAAGACGGAAAAAAAATAGGGAGGGATAAGAAGGATATAAAAAAATCTCTTATTACCCATTACCTCGAATCCTCTAGGGGAAAATTTCTTTTTTATTCATTTCCGGTTCGAAATTTATATCGATTATCAGTGCTGTTTTTATCAAGAATCGGAACAAGGTCGTTCATCTTTCTTCGAATACTTTGGATGCTGTCACAAATTACGTTCGATGATTACGAAATATTTTTTTTCATCCTCGAAAATAATTTTCAAATTCGACGTCTCCGTTATCCGTTGCGGATGAATAACCCGGCTTAATTCGCGTACGCGAATCTCTCTATCTGCAATTTTCCCTTGTTTCATTCTGAAGCCGCAACTTCATAACGCGACCGCAAATAATCTGCGCGATCCGTTCTCAGCCCCGGGCCATTTCATACCGAGCTCTTAATCGCTTTATTGTACTCGTTATGATTTTATCGCTTACGTTGCGCGTAGGTTGGAAAAATTTTGAAAAAAGTTTCTCAAAATTCAATGGTATTTTTTTTAAATGTATTAATTTTTTATCAACATGTGTTTGCTGTTTAATCATTTTGTTTGTGTACATTAGAAAAATCATTCTTATTCCTCTTTCACTAGATGGCGACACTGTTCTTTTTTTTTTAAAAAGACATGGGATACTGGGTTTCCTTTAACTGGGATATGCAGACGTCAGGCTTTGAATCCCCTGACTACACCGGAAGTCAGATAAATACGGAAGGACGTGATACGTCATAACGGCTGACATCCACGGTTTACGTGGACTTAGAAAATCATCGTGACAAATTATTCCCGACGAAGTCCCACGCGACGCGCATAATTCAGACGTGCAAATATATTCGTGGATCTTTAATCGACTATGCGAAATTTTGCGTGCAAATTTCTGCACCATTGTTCCCGCGCGTTGTAGCTTGCCGGTTTAAATTACGATCTATTCTCGTGGCTATCGTTGTTCTTTAAAGAGAGAGAGAGAGAGAGAGAGAGAGAAAAAAATATAAAGACAAAATGAAAAAGATAAAACGAGCGAGTCAAAGAGTCAAAGCCAAGCGGAGAGAGTCAAAATGATTTGATTTCGCGGAAAAAATATGGCGAATGGCCAAACTCCACGTCAAACAAAGCTTTTAACGTCCACTCGTAAAAATCGACCAGCCAACCAATAAACATTTTCGTGTTTCACTGCGAAACGGGACTCTACGTATTTTATACTTTCCTTTCCGGCACTCAGTGTTCCTTTTCTTCGATCTCACGTTACGCAGGTATAACGGACCTTGCGGAAATTGACCTTTGCCTCCTTCACTGCCAGCAGTTGGAATTTCCAATGACATCGATCGGTATCGATTATTGGTATCGAGGATCGCGCGAGAGCACCTGTTACTCGTATCAGATTCAAAATTCTGTCTATAGTCTGTTTTGACCTTTTTTTTTTCACCATTTCCTCGTTAGGTTCTACCCAACAATTTCCCTTTTACCACGAATTACATATGCAAATCGTATTCAATGCTGAGCACAGTAATCCACGCAGGCAATGCACTCTGCGCTGCAACGCTTCATGGACACGCAAATGCGTGTGGGACGCGCCTAGACTGTTTATCATGTCTGCTACTATACCGGCCAATTATACACCATTATTTCGTACAGTGTCTACACGCCATTACCAGAGATGCCTAATGTACGCTTTTAAAGTCATCGACACTCGAGGATATTATTTAGCGACCAATCGTCCTCTAAATATATTTCCGCTCTACTTTTGTCATCTCGAATTATTATTTTTGACTTTTATTTTACTCAAGCCACGAGTAACGTGGGTTCGGTTTGTTTCTTATGATTCGCTGATATTCTCGAGACAAAATTCAAAAAATCCCGCCATTCGCAGTCACTCGTTAAATATTTTAATCAATAGGATGCCTGTCTACGTTTCCTTATTTAGATACGTGAAGAAATATTGGATTTTTCTTCATTGACTCTCTCTCTCTCTCTCTCTCTCTCTCTCCCCTCTCTCTCCTCTCTCTATTCTCTGATTTCAAAGGCCAACGTCTGCGAACTCGTAATGAAGTATCTTCCTCGTTTTATGCAACATTCTTCAGCCCACAGGCGAGTCATAAACTCCGTGAAAATAAAGTAAGAGAAACAGAGCCGGGCGAACGCGAGCCAAGCACGACCCCTCGGAGCCTCAGGAAAGCATCGCTGTGTAAGCTGTTGGCGATTTGGGCCTTGGATAAATTTTCCAAATTTTTCATATTTTGAGGGAAAAAAAAATTTCAAATTTGACAACGTCGAATTTTTTTATATATTATATATATATATATATATATATACTGGATATAATTTTGTACGGTAGATCTTTCACTCGTTCAATGGACTTTCGATACTCGGACCGGATGCTGTAACTTTGATTTCAATTAGATAAAGGTGTAATACGGTATTTTCATCCGGGAAGTTTATCATCGTTTAAACTATTTTCTCCGTGATCGAGTACTTATTAAGTGTCTTTAGATCGGTTGTAAATACCGGCCTGAATTACATGCCGATAGTCCATTTAACTCGAGGCTGTGTGCTCGCGCGGTAAACTTACCGTAATTTTTATTCATTGCTACGTCACATAATGATTCATCGAAACGGGTTTGTCCGGCGATAAAATACCGGCTGTGCTGCGCTGCGAGTAATCGTTGACAGCTCGTGTACGAGTTTACCTGAATTTTCTCAGTCGTCGTGAAAAATGAGCAATTTATCAGAAAGTGGCATATATAGTTATACAGGGAGAAAAAAAGATCTGTTCGCTGTAGAATAGAAACTCGATCGAGTCCTTCGTCCGTGTTTCCCTCGGCATCTCGTCGGGATTCGAGTTACGAAATCGTAGCCAGCGACAACCGAGTGAAAAGAGACGCCGTGGGTGAGAAAAGTAAATTTACGAAATAATTTTCACGCGAAAATATTCGCCATCGCGGTTCTATCTTCGGACGATATTAACGTGCATAATTTAAGAGTATATCCGAAGGTGCAGACCAGATCGATAGTTTAACGTGGCGGGGATAAGGTAGGGTCAGTGACCTTAGCCGATAGAATGAAAATCGTTTATCCTTAAATATGGAGAAAAACAAAAAATTTATTCGTACGATACAAGGTGACGAATAACTTATACCGTGGATAATACCACGGCGAATGATGCATGTGGGTAATTTTGTATATTTTGCAAAAAAAAAAAAGACGATCCAACGTGTACCCGACGTTTTTCCAGAAACACGGTGTACATAAAAGTTGCCGACATAGCGCACCTGCGCCATATCGTGACCGGCCAATCGATTTATGCGAATAGAATTTTCTGCCTCGCGCAGGAAACTCTGTTGTTCTTGCTAAGTGTCAGCTAACAGGTAAAAGCGTTTTTGGCTCGTGGGATCTGCGTCGGCATGCTCGTGGCTATTCGATGCTTTTATCTTTAAAGATTCTCGTTGCCATATTGCGTAAGTCTATAATCTTGCCGCGTCATCGGTTTCACTTTGAAGGGACTTATTTACGTTTCGTTTTGTAAGGAGCTGGCCCCCCCCGCCCCCTGAAAGTGGAACTGATGTCGCGCTTCGATTATAGCTTTGTCAACGTTTGCTATAATGTGGTTTTGAGGTAAATTCGTAATTATAATTTAAAGTATACCAAGAGTCGTCAACCTTATTGAAGCTTGATAAGATTACCCGTATAAGTTACGTATCGGATACGAGATACACTGTTACCATGGTAACGGAATATTATATGTATATTTCGCCAGGTATATCTGACCACCTGAAGTTAGCCGGTTCACTGGATTTCTGTCAGTTCCTCTAGTGGAGTCACCTTCAGGTAGTACAAGTAGTACCGAGTAATGCTTTATACTGTCAGCGCTTAAGGATATACGTAATACATGCATTTATACTGTCTATTCGGAATCGAAGATATAAATCTATTTCTCGTAGAGACATCGCTCGAGCTCTCGAGGGAATACGGAGTGGAGTATCTTGAAGGCAGTTTTCACGTGAAGCAAGCTTTTACGTTGTCGGAGCTCAAAATCCCGAGCATGCATCATTATTAGTCGACATTTTTGCATTTAGATGCTGGTTAGGTATCTTCGTCCTCTACTGGCTCTACCTATATTTTCATCTCCAGCTCCAAGGTCTTGTGTGTCATTGCAATCTGCATCTACATTCAGAATTTATTTTACCGAAGTGGATGTACATGCATATACGTATTGATTCTGGAGCTTTGGAATTCATCCAAATTTCCGCATGGCAAACGTACGTCGTCAGGACTATATCAGGATTCCTATGATCTTTGCATGTCTGCGCAACGCGATATATTTTCTTTAACAAACGTTGTTTTTCGGGAAAAATCTCTAGACGTCAGTTTTCGTAGCGAGCGTGAAAATAGCGTGTGACCGTGTTTATATTCCTGTGATAAATCTCTGCCAAAGCCTCGGACATTCTCTCGGAACAAGTTGTGAATGACGTTCAAGGGTTTCTATGGCAACGCCGGATGATCTTGGCAGGTGTGATTCGCAAAGTACGACAAAGAAATATCCTGGTCCACGGGCTGACGGAGAAATTCTGTGCGTGAAATAATACGATGAACTCAAGATGGTGGCTTTAAGATCGGATGTTGACTGGGGGAGTGGGGGGTAATTGAGAAGGGATGCAATGAGCAGGTAGCAGCAGATGTTACTCGGCAGATCACGCGACAGCTGTACGGTTCAGGGATGCTGGGCCCGTCTTAGAATTCAGTTCTTTTTTTTTTTTTTTTTTCTTTACCGGGATGCTGTAGGTTTGGTCCAGCGATCCTCATTTCTTCAGATATTAACTGAAAGACTTTTATCCCGCTAGTATCTGTCAGATTTATCATAGATGGGATACCTGAAAATAAATTTTATCGCGCAGCATCCCAGCTTTGATCATGGACCAATTGGATGACGTAATTAACCAACGAAATGTTTCGGCCGAGGTCGGAATAGATTTTCTCGATGAACGGGTAACCACTGGCCCTTTCACCGTGCCTACGTGTATATGGAAATGGTCCAGACCATCCCTCATTGGAGCCACGCGACACGCGTGCCAGATATTTCCTTAGCGGGCGGAAGGCCCACCCTCCTTCTCTACTTTTCATCTTGCCGTTTCTCTCTCGACCCTCAACCTCCTCGACAGATGCATCGCGATTCGACCACTTGGCAGCTGCTGCTTTACTAGTCGACTAGGTTGAAACTACTAGCGTACACCATATGTGGAGTTATGACGTTTCGGGATGTACATGTGTGTATATATATATATGAATAGAAAATATTAGATTACTATATTTCCAATACATTCACCAAATTCAAATTATTACTTTATTCCTGTAGATTCGATAAAGATGTGACATTCATATGGTCCACTTATCACAGGTGTCAATAACAGTGAGATAACAGTGCGTTATCGTATACATAGAAATATCATATTCGCGGCTCCAACCACCTAGGCTTGTTCACGTATAAAATTTATGTAAAAATTTTACATACTGGCTGATAAATCTGAACATTTTTTTGGTACCCCTTACTCTAAAAGAAAATAAGTCAACTAGATTAGGGTTTACCTATTTTGATGGCTTTTATGATTTTTATCAGAGAAACCGGTAGTACCAGTTTTTATATCACGACCATATCGTGTGCATGCAAAATGCAAAGAAAAATGATATTTTTAATATTTACATTGGCATTTCCGCATTCTTAATTAGTACCGTCTTTGCCAGTCTAATTGGCTTATCACCAGCGTGGAACTTGCTTGCGAGTTGTTCGCCTGTCAGTGGGCTGGGCAGATGTTAGGAAAGTAACTTGACACCAAAACTCCGTCCAGTAACATCTGCTTCTTGTAGTAGAAAAGAAAAAGGCACGACTTCCGGTATTTTACCGATCTACGCGCAGTGAGTGAGTGCGCATTAGGGTCAATAAGAAATCTGTCTAATCTGAAACTCATTGAATTATCGTTATCGACCACGAACACGTGCCAATGAGTGAACGTAATCGATCTGTGGCATTTGTATTGGAATGCTATTGAAACTTATTGAAAATCAATCGAAATACTTGATCGATCTCGTAATCCGATTTGAGGATCAGGGACTCGAGTGAAATGTGCGCTTGCTGACGTCACGCACGGTTTTGACTAAAGTCACGAGATGACGAGCGAGGTACACGGGAAAAAGAAAATCGGCGACGAAAACAGAAAACGCGATGAGTGAACGAAAAATTGGCGATTGAAACGATTGATCGGGAAATTAGTAATTTTTTAAGGATTTCGGCACTTTGTTGGTATTCCTGTCGAAAATTTTTCCGAAGGTCTTCAGGTTATCCAACGGAGAGACAACGAAGAAAATTGACGATCCTGATGAAAGGCTGTGCTTTGCTCATCGGAAAATTCCAAAATCTCACTGGGCTATTGAGTTTTCATGCAATCTCCCTAGGGATATTTGCTAGGGGATTTCGGATAAAGTAAACATCCCTAAATCTTTTTCCGTGGATCATCGAGCAGGCAGAATCTCCTCCGTAAGCACGGACGTGAGCAGCACTTTTATCCGACGTGTCTTTTACGTTGGCTGGAAAAAATCTTGAGGTTTCTACTTATTCTTGTAAAAAAAAAATCTACAGAAGTTTCATTTATTAAATCCCCATTCAGCACTTTCATTAAAATTTACATATATATATATATATATATATATTTTATTAAATTCTTCAATACACGAATAATTTTAAATTCAATTATACGAAAGGTACACTTCGTTAGAGATCCTGTGTAAAATTATTAACGAGTCAGTTATATTCTACAATGAAATTTTATATATACAATCGACTTCCGGTCTGACGCATGCCAGTATCGTGTCTCGTTCTTTTGTATTCTAGGGAAAATATGAGTCGAATGAATATTCTAAGAAAATGATATATTCTCTTACCTAAGGCAGCTAGCAATCGTCTCCTGTATGTTTCAATGCAGTCGGATCGTATATGCATTATCGTAAGAGACTTTATTATCTTACGTATTGCATTACTCCCATCCGGCACCTCTTCATTCATTAGTCAATCAACGTTACCCCATACGCGTAGGATAAAGTCATCCTTTGCGGAATGGCTATGCTAAGGAACAATGACTTACATCAACGAGCGACAAAAAAAAAAATAATCATTCTAAAACGCGATCAATCTGACGACTCGTAATACGTCATTGTAAAAATACGAAAGTACACTTTTTTTAGGATTTTTTTTTTCACCCGCTTCCCACGCCCTAGCGACCATAATGATTGTCCCGATGATTGCGCCCTGCCGGATGTGACGAAAGTCCTTGGAAAAATATCTTAGTCCTTGGACAAATTTTGCCGGTTCACCTTTGACTCTAATTAAAGAAACCTTTTTTCTTTTTTTTTTTCTTTTTGTAAAAAAAAAACATCACTTTGAGTAATAATCGTAAAATAATTTTATTCACCAAAAAAATTGTATTTTGCCTAAAACCCTTTTCAAACCCTTCTCATACAATCTCAACGCTATCACGGGCTATCAGCCTGATCCCGCTCGTTTGCATGAAGATTGTCGAGCCTTTATCATAAGCGGCTTACTTGCTCCCATAGCTAGTCCAGCCATCATTCAATCGTTTTACTATATATCTCATAGTGGTTTCGCTTAGTGACTTGCATTATGACTCATCTTACCGTGGGCTTCGGTCTGTGGGCTGCGAACTGTTCTCACTGTAGGACGATGCTGCTGCAGCCACCGTTGGCTTCGGCAACGTACGACTCTCATCCAAGCTCATCCACGTTCCGACAGGGCCTTCACCTCGGCAGTTCCTCGTATCCGAAGCGGCTCCTACCTTGCGTCGCCACCTGCCCGCACTTTGGTTGCAAATAACCAACAGCTGCAAAACGGCCTGACGCGTCTTGTAGCAATACTAGTATAGTGGCAGTGGGCATGGGCAGTGTCGAAATTTAGTTAAAATATGGATACCGTGGATTTGTTTTTTTTTACTTTTATTTCTAGATTTCTGGATAAACTTGATTTTTGTAATTTAAAAATATATATTTAATTACTTACTTTTTGCTATGGGCTTTTTTTCTTTTCATGATTAGACGAAGGCTCTTGCTGGGACCGGATAATTTTTTGAGGTTTTTTTTTCGGAGTAACTTTTAAGTCCTGTATTTTCTTAGAATGGTCCGTATTAATGAAATTGACCTAATGTTTTTTTGGGTTTTCTTTTGACTCAGCTCTCGGGTTATCTGGGACATTTAGTATGTGCATATTGTGCTATTGTACTCCGTAGTGTATATACACTGTGGTGGTAGTATATGCCATATACAGCGGTAGATAGTCCCTTTCGCTGAGATTACGAGATTATTTGGCTAGCTGTAACTCTCTTGTGTATCTTAGTTCGCTTTTATCCCATTTCGACAAGTACTTCGAGGTCTCTTGTTCTCATTGGACCTTGCTTCTAGTATCCTCAGTAAGGTCTTTCTATTAAATGAAGGTGTTCCATATGACGCTAGTCAAACAATGAATCAATTTTACAAAAAGCTCTACTGTCATCCGTATACAATTTTCCTTGCTGCGGGATGCCTTAAATCTCTGGAATACACGGCCTCTCGGAAATAACTGTACTTTTTAATGGATAACAGAGCAAAGAAGGCAAAGCATATTTTAAGAGTAAATCTTAATGAAAACGAAATTTAGCCGATTTAGTATGCATAGAACGACACAGTTTAGTCCCCAGAGATTTTTGGATAGTCTCTACGTGAGAAGAATTCATAACCATTTCTGTATACCCAAAGAGCTAATGGTTGCCAAAAAAAAAAAAAAATGCTTAAAACGAAAAAAAAAGTAATTGCAATTCCAGTGGTTTTCGATAAAAAAGAATTTTTCCGAGTGAAACAGTCTCTTCCTGTATCAAAGTCCACCGAGATAAAACCGTAAACGTTATTTCCACGAGAGCGACAAGATTTGAAAGTGATGCCGAGCTCAGTGCGATGCCCAAGCGCGAGGTACAGCTATTCTAACGTAAAACCAAAGTCTGGATTCCGTTGGGTAAAGAACTCGCTCAGTAACTCGTATTCAAGGTAGACCGTATCTTTTACACGTATAGCTTATAGTATACCATGCCTATATGGGATATACAATAATATGGAAAACACCGAAATTCCAGCAGTATATTAAATTTCATATACTTTTCAGTAACGCGCTGGAATATCTCGGCAATTCCAGGATTACGATGGTACCGTAGTATTTTTTAAGATAAACAATAAAAAAAAATTCATCTGTCTGCTCCTTGTTTATCTGAAGTACGAAACTTTTTATCTACGGAACCTAAAAGAAAAAAAGTTGAAGAAAATAGTACATTATGTCTCAAGTTGATCGGCCTTATAGGCGGATTTTAACTTAACAGAGGTGGACTTGGCGAAGTTTCGTCTAGTGTCATATTGGCTGGACCACAATATAATCTCGACGGGTTGGATCGTCGCTAAAACTTTTCAAGCCATTTCCTCGAATATTCTAACTGCTGGAGTGTATATGGAGAGCAATAGTGGACGTGGTTGGAAATAATAATTTACTTTGGTATTACTTTTGCTGAAATAAGAGAGGTCCATTTTGCATTTACTATTTTGAGATTTTTCATATATTATCTGTACCGGCGGCGTCCTTATTGCTGTATGGTATGTATGTACACGTGGGTACTGGAGAGTCGTGCACGCGATACGCGAAAATTTTTGTGATTTTACGTAAATTTCAATGAAATGTTTTTGTTATTATATACACAGTGGAATTTTTTAATTGCGAAAAGCGATAGATTTATTCATCAATTAAGGAATGTGGTTAGAGCAACCTCTTTTCTTTTTTTTTTTTTTTTTGTAATTTCACAAAATATCGTTTAATACCGTGGATCGATAGAACTAATTAGAAATACGAATTAATGTAATTAATTTTTAATTCTTGCTAATCCGATAATCCATCTCGTAGCGCATCGAGGGACGTGATATTAAATTCCCTTCAATCATCAATTGATAACGTTATTAGGCTGTTAGGACTTTTCGGAATTTCGAAACTTTGGCAATTTTATAGCGGTACCGTGAAATTTTATTATTTTCTATCACGTACACCTTCAAAACCATACCTTTAAATTCTATTAGAATCCGCCTGAAACGACAATATTGCTATTATATTTGTGCTTGAAAATTCTTAGGACATGGTCAGCCAGTTAAAATTTTCTGGTCTTATCATTTAAATCAGATCAATCGAGTATGAATATATTATTTGATAAGGACCGTTCGAATCGATGTAAATGCCAATTGAATTACGAAATTGTTTGACGATTATATAAAAATGACTTTTCTTAACGATATCAAAAAATTTTATATATTCTTACACTACCCTGAGATAATTATAACAAATTATTTCGTCGTCATATTCTGCCCAATTCATACGTAGCGCGACGCCAAAGAGACAGCAGCAGCTGCTTAGACTTTGATAAAGCAAATAGAGCCAGACAAAACGAAGAAGAACAACACCAAAGGGGATCCAAAGGAAGAATTTTTGGCAACGTACCAAAAGCATGAAAGATCATGACCGCAATGGTGGAATGCGTCTTGTCCTAATGACTTTCTTATTGCCTGCAGTCGTACCGCGAGTAAAAGAAGGCATCTAGGGGACTTATGTACCTTGAAAGTCATGGAAAGATGACCCTTCGAAAAAATTAGTTCAATCGTGCACAGACTATACCTATATATTATACTTATTAACAGCTGTGTAAAAAGTGGGTGAGCGCATAAAATTTGTCTGATAACACACGAGCAAGAACTCATCGATATTCGTAGATACTCCCTTGTGAAAATTAAAGGGGATGACGTCTTTTTTTTTACCCAGCAGACTTACTCTTTTTCTTAAACAACTTATTCGCGAATGGCTTTAATCGAATTTGAAATTCCTTGAAAATTAAAAAAAAAATTCTTATCTGTACTTTCGAATGTCCGCCATTTTAAAGGACCCTAAGAGAAGGAGCTTCAGAGGTTTCTGGAGTAAGGTGCAAAATAGTATACATTTATATATCTATATATTTATATAAACAAACCGTATACACATAGTTACAGTATATGGTTATATACCGTGATGGAGTGCTCATGAAGTTTCCCCACGTGTCGCCATTTCTCTAGACAAAAGTTTCGGTTCGAATACAAATTGGCACAAGGAGAAAATATATGTATTTACGAGGTCGATAAATTTGAATGTGAGACCCGCGTAAAAACTCGAGAAGAATTCTCCTTGTTTCTTGTAAAATCTTTCGCATACGTCGATACCTTCGAAATATCCGATACAAGGGACTCCGGGATTTCGCTAAATCACTCGTACCACCTGAAAGCGAATAAAGCTGAAACAGAAGCATTCGAACGTAAGCAGCACTTTGTAATATGTTTTTCTATCCGTCTGATCGATTCGCTATAGTCGAATCGGCAAAACTCCTTTCAGGCTAACTCGTTGAACTTGACGTGAATTCGAACGCGACGTTCAATGAAATGCATTCCACCCGTTCCTTTATGCGGTACTTTCGCTGATAGCTGTTTAAAAAAAAAATACACGTATGAATACGCATTCGCGCGTGTACGCATAATCGTGAAACTCGAGCTTGAGGTTTAAAGTTTGGTTACGTAACTGGATTTCCGAACGTCACACACGTTTCGTTACGAACGTTGCAGTTAATTGCAACAAAATGCACGAACTTTAGGAAAATTAATTCGATACCCCCTTAATCGATGAGTCGTTTATATTTATTTGGAGAAAAATTATAAATTTTTATTATCGTTTCGTGTAGCATACGTAATTTGGATATTTGATTGAAAAATTTTTTTTTATAAATTCCTTTTTGTACTTCGTGGACTGTTTTCGTAATCGAGAAAACTGGAACGTTGACGGATTTCAAGAGAAAAGAAGATTTTATTGAAAAGTTATGAAAAAATTTTTTTCTTGCGTCTCTTTTTCTTGATAAAATTAAATTCCAGTTTGAAAAAAAAAGCCACGGGACGTGACCATTGAGAAATATTTTTGTGCGAACTTCTCACGGGAATTTATAATTTCGGCACGTCGAGATCCTCTGCCGTGCTGTTGTCGTTAATTTATAATTAATTATTTGAACTCGGCCGAGCGAATAGAAAAGCATTCGGCTAAGGAATCCAATCAGGCGTAACCATTTGGTTCGAGGGTGTCAGCCCCTTTGGCAATACTTAATGTAGAAAGTTTAGTGCTTCACTTGCTATTATGCTAACTTCGAATATATATACATATACGTGTTATAACACAGCCGCTAATAAATTTCTTGTATGTCACGAGCCATAATTAATATCCAAAGTCATGTCTTAATTGCCAGTTCTAATTGCCGCGCAGGGGTTACTTTAGAAACAATGCAGTTTAGCTTGATAAGGGTATGTGGACTTTACCCTTTACCTACGTATACGAGGAGAACAATTCTCGAGTTCCGTTCAACAAGTTTCCTCGATTTCTCCAGTGAGTCATTATTTCGAGGGATACCGAAATAAGGGTTGCGACTATACTCTATAGGTGTCATAAATAGGAAAGTAATTGTTGACTTTTGACAAGAAAAAAAAATTTATGATAACAACGGATACCATAGTTACGGGTGATCTTGTTGGAATAGGTTAGATTCTTTATTCTTAGTTGTGACTTCTGACTAGTCCATAAAGTTTCGTTTTATTCGCTAGTACTGACTGTACTCGCAAGTGTTGCAGCTTAATATTTCGCTGCAGTTATTACGTCAATGTTTATAATAAGAACGGATACTATAGGTACGGGATGATCTTGTTGGAATAGGTTAGATTCTTTATTCTTAATTGTGACTTCTGACTAGTCCATAAAGTTTCGTTTTATTCGCTAGTACTGACTGTACTCGCAAGTGTTGCAGCTTAAT
>JARQTH010000047.1:199662-376957 GCA_030142595.1 Trachelus iudaicus | reverse complement strand
ATTTCGCTGCAGTTATTATGTCAATTGGCCATTTGCACTTCACTTCAGCGGAGCAATAGTCAGTAATGACGTTTCACATGGAATTACAGCTGCACGTTTATTCATTTCAGGTACTGTACTCAGTTTACGTATAATAATGTGTACCTTATCGTAGCGGCCATTTTAATTTGAAATTTTTACCATAAAAATCTTAACTTTCTTTTATGGTTTCTGCTTGTAATTAGTTTTCGGTTGACCAGATCCCGAACTCACCGGATTTCGATCTCACCGGATATAACGCAGTCCGTCATGGTTGCCAACTTCATGAAGTCTCCCATAGATGAAAAATGATATAGTATCATACGTGATACGTTATCCCCCCTATCCTCTTCACGGCTATTAAATTTCATTCAGCCGTATCACTCATCTCATTAATACGATCTCACGCTGTGACGTCCCCTTTATGGCAATTCGGAATTTTATAAATTTTTTTTGAATACTTTCCCCCAAAAGTTACCCTTTTCTTTTAGTGTTCAAGTTTTTCATGAATTTTCGAATTAGCGAGCGGTTCGCAGTGACACTCGGTTGACAGTGTACTGTCAGAGTACCGAAGTAACGAATGTCAAAAACTTCGACAGAATAATTTCCCAACGTTCATTGAACTAGCTTGGATCCTCGTTGCGCAATGATATACGAAAAGCCCGTGTGCGAATTGGAGCGAGCAGAGAGGAAAGAGGAAAAAAGTGACAGAGAAGAAAAGTCGAAGAAAAATATGCTGCCAAGTTTCATCGACCTTCCACACGTCCAAACGGAAGTCCAACTGTGAGCATTCTCTAGTATAGTTTTTTTTTTCTCTTTTTTATTTCGTCTGTGATTGACTACTCAAGAGATTTATGTAACTGGCCAGACTGGCTGGCAAAACATTAATACCGTCGTAATACTAAACGTTCCGTGTTGACTAGTCGAGCAGAACGATCAAGGCTAGATTGCGTAACAGTATGGGAAAATTTTTTGGATTTTCACGATCGACCTGAAATACTGCCGTAGTTAAATTTTAGATTTACATAGTGGTCAGATCCAGTAGCGTAACAGTAGCACGCGCTGCGTACGTTGACATAAGTTATTATGCGAACGAAGAAAAGAACAAAAGTCGTTTAAAAATCCCGCGTAAACCGCTGGAACTTAAAATGGCACAGGTTGGTATCTTTTGTTTTGAATATTTAACGTATAATATTAATTGGTTATTCGATGCCGAAAAAAAAATGTCTACGTCATAAATATCAGCCACGTAATGCGCTCGTTAAACGAATTTAATATCGCACGGCCAGATACTACATCGAACGACCAGCTGAGTATTACGGCCGAGTAATAAATGAGAAAAAAAAGGAGAGAAAAATTTTGCAGGTTCATTCGTTAGGCTCGTAGGTGTTGCGAAAACCGGTAAGATTTTACGACCGGTTCTCTTCGCGTAGAAGCGGCCCACGCAAAGTCTCGTGTTTGTTTGTTTTATTGGTATCGTCTCTCCGCGAGTCAAACGCAGGATCCAGGTGACTCTTTCGCGTTGAGTACCACAGATATATGGCCCCTGTGAAAGATACTCCAACCACGGACGGACTGTACGTTGATTAATTTCATATAAAAATACTTCCTACCATAAACTTATCAAATCTTTAATCGATTGGATAAATGCTTAACGAGTATTTTTTTTATCAGTGAAATTTATTATCTTCAATGGACTAATCTGCTAGTCGTAGACTCGCTCTGTGTGCACAGCTACATTAGTCACTACACGACTTGTGTACTACGGTTAGCCGATACAAACGAGCCGCCGTTCCTATCGTTTTGTACTGACCAGACTATTTCCAGACTGCCGTCGTGGATTCTATACTTTGTTAGACAACCGCCACTTGAGCGTGCACCATAAATACAAGGATTTATCGTTCACTGTGGTAACAATGTACTGTAGTCGATTAAACCTCACTGTATATCTAGTGTCTACGTTTTCCCGTCAAACGAAAATACGTTTAACTGGTTCACTCTGGAACGTTATATATTATACGTATAGACTATTTACGGTTTACGAATCAGCTGCCGTTACGTCGCTACTGTATAAATTTCATCCCGTTTGTTTTATGGATACTGCGTCTACAATGGATACCGAATGATATAAGCATAGGGAATTTCACTGGATACAACTATTTATATTTACGTTCTACAGTCGCCATGGGAAATGCAATCGGCTGCAACGAATTTTTTTTTTTTTTTTTCCCTTTTACCTATATGACAGATTTCATTTTTCACTGGCAATTACTAATTCCAAGAGCATTCGAAATATTCGTACGATTTTATTTTCATTAAGTTATCGTTCAACCATAATTTAATAGTGGATCTCGAAAAATTGTTGTTTATCATTTTCATCTGGAATTTTGAGAAATAAAATATCTTGCCTCGCTCCACGTCGTTCTGCTCGCTCTGTTTTATCGTCAGTCGATTGTCGGTTATGGCTAAGTCGAAGAGCTGAGGTAGGGGGGACGCCTAGACAAAACAATGGACAGTCACAGTCGAGACGAGCGATTAGAAGAGACAAGTCACGAACTAAAGTTCATAGATTTATTCCACTTTCTACTTTGAACTCTCCTACTCGAGAGAATCTTGTATTCGTGCCGTGAAAGAGGCGGAGAGTCTGTGAAACATATTGCGGCCATAAACGTATCGTGTACACTAAGAACGTCGAGGATCAGGAATAGAGAGGTTCGCTGATACGATAGCTTCGTGTATTTTACTTCCCTTGACACACTGCGAGCCCGAGTCTACATTGTGTCTACGTATATGGAATCTCAGTGGATGTATATATATATTTATATTTTTTTTATATAACGTTGCATCTTATATCTTTATATACAATGTAATACTTGTGGATCTACTTGTACCGTACTTGGATTACTTTATGTAGCCCGTACTTGTACAGTGCACAAGATTCTTCTATGCAATGAGATTGGATATATTAGTCGAGATCCTTTTATGTTTCGCCGACAAAGGATATTGTGAATAATTCGCTATCAATGTGCATCGTAAATCATTTTGCGTCATATATTTCTGTATATAAGCGTAGTCGTGTATTTTATAAAAATCGTTAGATTTTTAGGCCTGATCAGGCTGTTCCGGTAAATTCAAAAAATTGTGAAATAAGCTCAGATTATATTTTGCGACAAAATTGAATTTTCAGGAGAAGCATTCACGGCGAGTGGGATTACGCGGTTTGATCTTTTAAGAGGAAATTATTTGGGATAGATAAAAACGAGGTGATACGAAACTTCATATTTTCGTCAAAGCAAGTTATTACCCGCGTTCTCGAACGTTTCGTTGTCGTGATTGATACGAATCTTTCAATTTATTTTGCTATCGAAGGTTTTCCATTCCTCTGATCTTATTTTGCCTATTAACGAATCGATAAGAAGTTTTATAGGAAGAATGATGAATTATTACGACTGTGTATTTTATTAATGAAAATAATTTCGTGTCAAGGACATAAGTTTATTTTAATAATTTTTTAACCTTCCTATGCAAATCGTGACCGATAGAGTTTAAATATTTTTTTTTGCTCGCGCATATCAATTGCGTTATTATTTATTCAGTGGTTATCGGGGTCCTGTTGCGCGATGATAAAGGAAGGGAAAATATTTTCTACCTGCTTCGTATCACTGTCAACTCTTGTCAGATGCACTTTCGCGAGAGTCCATATATGATATGACGATTTCGCAAGTGAATGATTATACGTGTTATTTTACGCAGAACCTTTACAAGTGACACTGTACAGTTGTGCAATATTGTTATTTATACGATTGAATGGGACACGTGAAAATATCGGCGGGCAGTAACATTGAAATTAATATAATTGAAATTAACATCATGACGTCTGACCTTACACCTTCTGAGAGACATAAGATTCATGGCTCCATGTTGATACACGTATTCGAGAATTATGTGCATGTTGATGCATTAAGAATAGACAACGAGCAACCATGGCCTATATACAGATTTATACAGGGTCATCCAGTTTTCAACTTACCTGTCAGATTTGACAGCTGTCATGCAAATTTTTCTATTGAATGTACATTGTTATTATTTTTACATTGAACTTCAATTCTAGTAACTGTGACGAACGATGAATATTTAAATACATTTTTCAATACATTTTTTGTCAATACTTGCACTGCATATGGAAATCGTTAAAATTTTAAATCAGTCATTTTTATATTTTGCAAACACCTGCATGATATTTATTCGTGCAATTTGTTAACCTGAGCTATTTTTTATTTAAAATTTTTTCATTTATCTTGTTTTTTTTTCTGATTTATTATTACGTCTCTCCAGGGTTTATGATGCGACCAGATTAATTTGCCCTCTTAAGTTTTTATTGCGAAATCTACTCGAATTTCGCGATTCATTCGAGACTCGCTAATTTCACAATGAAAATGAAAGTCAGTGTCGTTATCAAGAGGTACGATTTATAAATCGAATCGCGGTCACTGAAATGAGATCAACGTAACGAAGTCCAACCGGATTTTGTATTTTCATTTGATGTCAATAAATAAAATTAATGAAAAACTTTTCAATCGATTCTTCAATTGAACTCGCTTAGTTCTTTTTTTAAACTATAAAAAGCCACGCCTGCGAAGTTATCATCTCATGTACTGGCATTGGCCCAAAATTGGTTAAATGACCAGAACTATTGGCTAAAAACCATCAGGAACTATGGAACTCTTTTGGATTTAATGGGAACTATAGCTTTTTATCGATTCCCAGCACATGAGGTGCCCGCTTCACAATCATACACTAATATACGAACGATTTTGAGAAAAGGGTTCACCCTCTAGGTACATTCCCTTCGGTAAACGTTTCCATTAGACCTCCTTTAATTTATCGCGATTAGCCAAACAGCTAGTCAGTTTCCCTAAATACTCTGAAATTTTCCTAATTTCCGTCCATTTCACCGAAACGACCGCAAGCCAAAAATTATCAATAAAAATATACAAAAAAATGCATCGCTATTTATGTATACCCATACCATACTTTTCGCGCACGATTATCTTTTCATTTCAATATCAAATTTTCATACATCTCATACACGAAGATACACTTGACGCGTATCAAGTAACCCACATACCCAGAACCCAGAGATCCTTTAAATGGAGAATATTTTTCCGTGACATTTAGCCCGGCGGGCATTTCGACTCGCGCAATTAATTCACGTCTACTTGACTATTCCCAAATCTGCCTTTAGTTTATAGAGCATACGTGACCTAATGAGATAAGTAAATGAGAGGGAATGGACGGCGTATGTATTACGCCTTAAATCTCCCATGTAAACTTTCACTCCAAAAACATTGTACCTTTATGCTTACGGAGTGTAAGTTTCATTCTTTCACATTGTTAATGTTAATGTTACTCTGGCGTTAAATCCGTAAGTCAATCCGTGATACTGAAACAACGTTGACTTGATTTTTCTCATTGTTGCAGCAATACCAACAGTAACGTGGGTTCGACAACGTGGAGCCGTGGGATTGAATCCCAAAGATCTACACCGAGTCCGAATCGTTTGCATCCCCACGATTCGACTGCACCCCATACTGCACCAGTTTCCGTGAGTACTTGCCAACAGCTATATTCAGTTATACATATATTACGTCATACGATATAATAATAATATTTCCATTAGTCTATAAAATAATGTAGCGATAGCAGTTACACGGAGCAGGGTAGCTCGTGAAAATTAAATGGTATTACGATTTTACGAAATCACGTGAAATATTAATTTTGTAGTTTCAAAATGGCGCCCGACCGGTACATAGCTTGAGCTAAAATTAACAATGGACGAGCACTGTCACGGCGGCTACGACGTGAAGTGTGCAATAGATGGAAATTGCACGCTGGCAGACCTAACGGGTAAACCAAAACTTGCCCGATTCGATCTTCTTGGATAATTTCCATGAGAACTTTCGCGGCTATGACTGCCAAAAGTTTTCATAGTCTCGACTATGTGAGCGTCCGTCGTTCATACGAAGACCGACAAGGGGGTTGTTGTCCATAGGATATTTTACCTTTCGGAAAGTTTCACGACTTTCTCTCTCTCTCTCTCTCTCTCTCTCTCTCCCACGTACTTCCATCCTCTTCCATCCTTCGTATCTACCCATTTACTCCCTCCCCCGTCTTTTCGCCCTTCTCAATCTTCTGCGAAGGTTCTATCGTATAGAGAAAAGTCTTCGGGGTCTTTACAACCCCGCAAACACCCCTCACCCACCCCTCACCCACTATTATTTTACTTCGCCAATATTTTTCCAATCGTTCCTCAATCATACGACTCGATTATTACCAAGCAATTTAAGGGATATCCCCAACGCCAGTAAATCCCACCAGGATTTCATTGGGGGGATGAAACAAATTTTCCGTAATGGATGATCGATCTCGTTGTCTAAGAAAAGGCCGGAGTACACGTTAATTAGAATAATTATCGATTTACCTGAAAATTGACATATACGTAGGAATTTCAGGCAAATATCATTTTCCGAACTGAATACGGATAAATCATCCTCGCGAGGGTGACTGAGCTGTAGGATTTCTTGGGGTTGGATGAAATACCCCCCTGCTCCCCCCCCCCCCCCTTAAATCCAGTATATGCCCCACTGTTCCTGCTGTACTCGCTCGAGATCTTCTCTAGTTTAATTAAACCGACTTCTGCCGCTCTACTAATCTTCCGCCCCCCCAAACGCGTAGGGAAGACTACGGCCCTGAGCACGTATGCGTTACCCTGCAACACGCATGAACCATGTTAAACAAATCATCTGTGTGGATCCACGCGACGTGCAACAGGCGTACGAGTACGATGGGTTATTCGGATTTCACTGTTATCTCCAGTAAATTTACTCCCAGCATCTCCATCGTGTATATAGGATCATCGATCCGTAAAATTGTATAAAATTATCGCGCCGAACTCCATTCGACTTACTCGTGTCACTTGGTACGTTTTTAACGAAGATAAGAAAATTCATACGTAATTCAAATCACGTTTGAAAATTATACTGGCACCGATCTTGGGCAATTTTTTAATCTAATTTCCCAAGCGATTTGTAAATCCATCAATCTACGATGGCTGCTGTAATTTTTCATAAGGTCAATTGGTTTTTATATCCGACGCCATATTGGAAATTCTATTTGGGTTCAGTGTATTAATAATCTAATATTGCTGTTTTAAGTATATGGTATAGGAGCGTGCATGTATGTATACAAATATACATAGGCATAGGTTTAACGTAAATCGCGAAATTGAAAGCTTGTAATATGCCGTCGCCTAATTTCTCCGAGAAACGAAAGATTTGGTGGGACCAAGCGAAAAAAGCTTGTTCCCGTCGCCGTCAGGCGTCTCTGCGCGCAGCGCCGAAAAACTTGTATGTAAAATGTGGCGAATTATGAAGGAGTTTCGCTTCCGCTATCGGCTGTCTTGACTCGTCCGATAACGCGAGAGTATCTGGTATATTGCACTTACGTGAACGAAGCTCGCTTGAATGAATCTTCACACGTGTCACGTGCCACGTGTACCATATCGAAAAGCGTGACACGTGCGTAACGAGTGTCAATGGGTGCGTTCACCAGTTAGCCAATCGAGAATAACGCTCGTATACGTCGTTCAGCAGTGAAACGAACCACCGGCCGGACCACTCGAACGGTTCATCAATCTTTCGTATCGAGCAAAAATAACGAACGTCATTTGTCAAATCGACTGTGGTATAAATTAAAAGAAAATATAATCCAGCGAAGTTACTTAATCTTTGAAACACGATTGGAACCCAGTGGTTTGCACGATTTTTTTTGTTACTCTCCAATAAACTAACTCGGGAGAATTACATAATTCTTGGATCGTCGTCTGGACCTCCTTTGGGATCTTGGGTGTTTCTGCGGATGACGTCACTGGAGGATTCAAAGTCGTCCGGCAAACAATGTCCTCCGGGACAAAAGTGACTTCGGCGATCGAAGCTGAAGCCATTGAGCCGGACTCCGAGGTCTATCAATCTGATGTAATCAGTCTAAGATCCGTGCAACCGCGCTAAACCTGCTACCAGAGGGTCTCCCGTGGGTCCCGTGGGTCCCGCTACCTAATAGTGCCTGGAAGCATCCATCACGGTTTACGGGATCTTCGTTTTCTCGGGTAAATCTTCGAATTCACGATTTCACGCAATGTGTCGCCTTCGATTTGCTCCTACAACCTTAACTCCTGGGCGTCTCGTCGTAAAGCGGGAAACGTGTATTTCCTACGATCCTGCCAGATACAAGGAATAAGCACGAGTATATCGAGAACCGTGTATATCTGGTATAGGATAGGGGATAGGAGATAGACCCGATACGGGTACAAACCGCCCGAACCTTTATTATTTCACCAATAAGATTCATCTCAATCACGATAACAAGATCGGGGCTTATCATTTGTCTGATTACTTGGATCATTTTGTTCTCGTGTAATTTACGATTTTTACGCGTTGCGCGCGAATGCGAAGAATAATTGTCCCGACGGAAATTCAATTTTATTTTCACTCACGATTCGCTCCCGATTATACGTCACGTCCCGGCATTCAATTCGCAAAATTTTAGATGGATGTAATTACGCAAAAAATTCGGTCAAATTTTATCTCCGTTCTCCGCCCCCATCTCCCTACTCCCTCGTCTATTTTCCATCGTGCTTTAGACGGCTGCTAATGGAACTCACTTTGTTTTTTTTTAATTTTACAACAACGAGGTACCGAATTCACACAGCCAGGCTTTAGTCGCAAGACGGATTAAGGGACGTTACGAAATTTTATCTGGATCGCTAGGTAACTTAGGTGAGAGATTGAATTGGATGAGAGAGAAAGAGAGAGAGAACGAAATGAGGTAAATAGAAAGAACGTCGTGATTGGTCCAGTGAAACTGTTGGGCTCTGGGATTCATCTTAGCTATCAGATGCCGCCTCGAGCGTTGTTTATTTTTATCTGGGAAAATCTTGAGAAACCACTGTACAGGTTAATGAGGTCTCTTTAAATGATACGCGTGCGATATCTTCCTTTAATCTTGTTATCAGCTTGATCTGTGCGAAAGATTGGTATTACCGAAGGGAAAAGAAAAATTAATTATCTTCAACCGGCAGTGTAAACTTATCAGCGTGCAGGTCCTAATTGTTCTACCGTGTGTGTGCATATATACGTATATACGTTTGTTTATCTGCACGCTGTATAATCAGCGAGAGATTTTAGACGGGGATTACGAATTAATTAGTATCCGAGATAAATATTCATGAAAATGAAACGATGCTACATCGTCCTCTGGGATTCTGCGCGAGCACTGGCTCCTTCGGATGATAACCCGTATCCTGGACCCAACTTTATCATCCTAAGAAAGCTGTTATCCAGAGCACTAGATCTAAACTAGTGCGTAAGGGATAGAGCCACGTGCGCGATTGATGTATAAGATTGTCAGACCTAACAAAAAATAATAATAATGATTTTCTACGAAATTTATGTACTGCGCAATTGGCGAACCAGCCTAGAAACGTAATAAGAAGAGTCTGTAACAATATATCCCGTACACATTGATCTTCCTCTCTTGGCATCCGCGCCGCCTCATTCCTCAAGAAAAAGAGTACGTTGCCGAAAGCCAGCAATAATTCAGAAACGAACGAAACATCCATCTGGCACAATCCTGCAAAAAGCTTTTTCCTTTTACTCCGTTATTTTCTTTCGCCTTTAAGATTGATTTCTCATTTTACTCAAGAAGACTACACGAATCTGCCATCTCATTCGGGCGTATCAAAGTTACCAGACTGAAGTACGTCAAATCGGCAAGACTCTTTCCGCGAGGCCGAGCGTGTCTATAAGCCAACTGCAACGTATGCGTATCCATACAATAATGACACGATAGAATGAAATAAAAATATTTCGGTCGTAATAGGTTTTCCTAAAGTTCCACCAAATATCCAAAAGACCGCCCAACCTCGTGGTAACGTTTCCACATGTCCCAATGCACCTACGTACGAAACGTCCCGTGCAGTTTCCATTCTCAAAGTACCTTTCCGCGAACTTACCACTTGCTAGAGAAGTTTCCGAAGCGCCAGCCAAAATTCAACTGTTTCCACCGGACGTGTACCGGCGCCAGTTTGGACGCTTGATAAATCCTCCCGAATAGCCCCGTAATGTCACTCTCCATAAGTCAGTGGAAATGCAGTTGCGGAAAATGCATTTCGGATGCATTTCCACAGGCGCGATAATCATTGTAATCTGCTGGCACACAAGCAAAGCAACGGCTGCACTGTTCAGCGAGTAAACGGAACGTCGTTACTCTGTAGGGATGATGCATACGGGTCGCTGGCAGCCGGGTGCATCCAATACGTGTGCAACGGACACCCTGCACACACGGAGCATAATCGGTGCGTCACGTGCATTGCCATTATTCACTAACTCGTTCGCTTACACCACTCGGTGCACTCGACGAACTTCGGCATCCTGTGTTATTACGTAATTACAGGGAATTGCTGGAACCTCGTGCTCGAAGTGGCGCTGGACCGACCTGTAAACGCGTCCGGAAGCTGCGAGAGTAATGCCACTGAGATAACTATGTGAAGGAGTGAAATTGTTAAAAAAAAAAATGTTATTACGTAAAATACGAAATATCGATCTCGTGGCATCGAGTTTATCGGATTGGAGCGATAATTTATTTTTGATGGATACTTGAGAATATCGCCTTTTTTTTTAACGTTCCGCAACTGCATGAATCGTTAAAGTTATTGTCCAGACAGGAGAGGCGGTACATGGAAATGCTTTTAGAATTTTGGGGACACCTGTCAGTTATCGTTAACGGATTGATAAAAGGTTCATGTGTTTCAATTTCGCACGAAATCACGAAACCTTTGACCTGCCTTCTTCGATGATCGATAAGTATTTTCATTGCTTTCTGATGAAAAATTCATATTGCAGTTGTATTCATTTAGTTCGAGCTAGTCGCTACGAAATGTACTCGATAATGGTACATCATTCGGGGCCTTGTTTTATATTATTTAAATATCAATTTAATCGGTTACCGGATAATTATCTCCTATGGAATATTTATAAACAGGATAAGTACGACGGTATAATTCAAATCAATTTTCATTAAGCACATGTTTCTTAGACGCTATATTTGTTTTCGATGTCTCTTTCAAATGATCCGTCGTACGTATAATGGATTTCGACAAATCCATTGGATCAGGAGAAAAAAAATGTCCTAGTCTATTTACCGTTAGCTTACACCGATTGGAACTAAATCGAAAGCAGTTTCCACGTCGACTTCGCTCCTGTAACATTGACTCGCGTAATTTATTTGTCTCTGCGTGATTCGTACCGGTCGTGTAACGATTTGACGGACGACGCCTGAATTGGGATTCCGTGAATCAGCTGCGAACTCCACTTACGACACGGATGCGCGACAGTCGTAACAAGGTGAACTTCCAAACGAGCGAGGTTTCTACGTGGATAAGATTTGAAAATCCTTATTGGCGCAAGAGGTCAGAAATGTGCCGTTACGTGAAAATGTGACGTTGGATTTGTTGTTGGCGAGAGTGGCGATGACAAGTGAATCAAGGAACAATGAAAAGGAGTGCGCAATCGATTCTGGAGATGTTCAGGTTGAAGAGGCACAAGCTTTCCGCTGGGAACGAAGCCACTTCGAGGCGTAACGGGCAATCAACGAAATTCTCCGTCTTCGTTGAATCAATTAATGATCACTCGCAGGTGCTTAGACTTTGGAGATATTTGAAATTTGTTAGTAACTAAAATTAATGTGTATGAATTGCGTCCCGGTGGATTTTAGTATAGAACAATATTTATTTTAGGCAATTATTTTATGCTACGTGCATCCGAAAGGATTTCATATTTATATAGCATTATATTGAGGCTAGTCAGTTGAAACCGTTGAAACGCATCGACTGAAGTTAGCTCCGTCATTTGATTTCTATATAAATGCCAACTTCAGGTGATTGCGTTTCAGCTGATTCGTCGTTATGCATAAACGCGTGGTTCGTTGGCCGTCGAGAGAGTCCAATTTTCGTGGTCGACATTTTTCATGAAAACAGTCTACAAAACTGGTGTCGTCGACGCACGAGGAAACGAAGGAGCTTGACTCAAGGAGACGTCTCATTTGGCCGTCGGTTAATGCTGTGAAAAGGGAAAAAGTAACTGGATACGTGTGCAATATGGATGCAGCACTTGTAATTAAGACCGTGGTGTGACGAATGCGAGATTCTAGAGGATCCGGTCTTAGCTTTGTGATGAAAAGAGACAATGCAGGTACTCGAGGAGTCAAGTGACCCCTTAACCTCCATGTAACTTCTGTCAGGTTAGCGCAGTGAAATGGTCGTTCGTCCCTGTTGGTAAAACAGAAAAAAATTGCAGTCGGTAACGTAGATCGCATTTCAAGCCCGATCCGTATCTTCTCGTATACTATATTCAGTACATAAAAACTATTATATATTATTTTGTATATGCATCGCGCAAACTCTAATTAGTTCGCCATCAACGAAGGTGCAGGAGATAACGCCAGGAAGTATCGCGCATCGCTGCCATCGTTATTTACGTCCTTTGTTTCCGGTCTGTCTGGCGATACAGTGTGCAGCCACGCCTCGAGGTATTTTTTCATTACTTTACAGGATATTTGAAACTGGATAGCCGATGGCCGTAAAGTGGAAAAAAAAATTCTATAAAGTTCCACCAAAAAGCTGATCTATGATCATCGATTCTGGGACGTACGGTTAATTTTGAGATGCACCGGGAAATGAATTTAAAAATTTTAACTGGGTTGTCCGCCAAAGTACTCTCGACTTCTAATAGAGAAACAGTTAACGGACAGATCCTAATTAAGCTCGATTTCTATTTCTGTCGGTATCCCAATAGAATCGACCAAGCGGAATAAATTGGCAGCTAATCGAAGTGCATTAGGTACATCCTCGACTCCACCAATTTCAAGCTTCATGTTCCTTTTGTTTCAGCCTCTGCACGGACAGCAGCTGAGTGGTCACGGAAAAGAACGTAGAAGAGCGCCAGCCCTCAGCAAAGCTCAAAGACGTATAAAAGCGTCCAGCACCCCTGCGCTCCTCGACCGGGAACAAGAGGGGTATGTTTTCCTCATTCATACATTTTCCGGCTTCGACCCACCTGGTTTCAGAGGCTTCGGTTCTTCAGGCCACAAATAAATCATATTCAAGAGTCTCCCAACCCACCCAACGGGAGGTCGAACCTCGTGTTTCAGAGAAAAACGACGTTCGCTTTAAAATGTTCGTCTTAAGGGGGTGAAATTATTTTCAAAAGGCAGACAGGTAAAAAAAGAGGGAGTGCTATGATTTCTGGGCATACCTAGAACCAAAAAAGAGAAGTTAAAAAATCAACTCAAAAATCTTTAATCCCATTCAACATACCCGTGTCGTACATAATTTACCCAATTACGATATCATGTCAAGACACAGAAAAATACATAGTGGAAACGGTAGAAGATAAATATTAGCCCGCGTAGACCGTTCCCTATGTTTGTATTAGGAGCCGATGCCGATAACCCTCAGGAGCGGCTTCGGGGAAGTCACACGGAAGCCACATAGAAAATGCCAGAGGCTGTTTGATCCCACATTCACTTGGCTGACCCGCTTTAAAATGTTTGCGGCCTCGCAGTTTCGCTGCGACAGTCTGTTTGAACAGTTATATATGAAGACGTTATTTTGGACGACCTACCTCAAGTCACGTCATATCCACCACCGTGTCAGGATCCTGAATACCTGAATTTAAGGTCACTTCAATTATACTTTCAATAGAACGCAAGCTACAGGACCACCTTGGTGCAGCTTCTGAACCCTTACAAACCCCCCATCCCCCCAACCAACCCACCCTGAAACAACCCTGGAAAATGGTACATTTTTTATTAAAGACGACGTCTTGACACTTTTCGGCACTGTTTGTGTTCCTTCCAAGTAAAGCCTGACCACCCCTAGCGACAGGGGTAGGACCGTAAAAGTTTTCAGTACCGGCAGGGTAATTACTCATGGAGTACAGTTTTACCCCTTTGTAAAACTTCCGCCATGATCTTTTCCATCCCCTCGCAAATTCCTTTTTCAGATTATCCTGGGTGTACCTGCTATCACTATTATTATTATTATCGTCGCACGCCAAGTAACACGTGCAGGGGAAAGTCATTGTTTTTTGTCTCCCTCTTTTCCTCATTATACCATTCGATAGGGTTAGGTCATTTCGTTGATTGCGAATTCACCAAGTGGAAGCTCGGCGGCGTGGTCGTTAAGCCAATCGCGCCTTGATAAATTGCCGCTTTTTTTTTTCGACGATGATCAAAACGTTTCTACCGGATACTGGCATCCTCCGTTTACCTTCCATTCTTAGGACCATCCTTTATCCCCTGACACCTGTTGTTTCCCTTCCTTTCTAAATACATATCCGGATATGACCTTTTACCTTTCTTTTTCAACGTGCGTTGCACCCTTCCTATCGTTAAGCATTGGGTCTTATTACACTGCTGATTATACAGACCAGATGATCGATCGTCTTGTACCTGGTGGATTCATCTCATCCTGCTGAGATTCTTCTGACCTGACTTTCTATTAAAAATCGATAATTTCCTTACCGCTAAAAGGAAAGTCATAAGGGTATAAATTACGAAGATAACCACGTTAATTTATATCGAACAACTCAACCCTTGTAAAGTATCCCAAGGATTAAATACATACCATCTCGAGATTAAATCTTGGGGAAGTTTAAGATAACAAAAGTCTTCCGTTAATAAGTCTTTAATAAATGTTGAAAATACTTGTTTCCTTCATCAATTTCAATCTATCGGACGGTTCCGATTATCACAGTGATTAAGACGTGTCCTGATCGCAATTTCTACCAGTACAAAGCACGGCCTATAGTACAAGGCATAAAGTAAAGGAAAAAAAACTGCCACGGAAATGGCAGAGAGATCCTTTTGTCCGATGGACGCTTTATTCGTTCCCTCGTGCCATTTCTGTACCCAACCTCCTACTCTTCAAGAGAGCCGCAACCCTCGACGGTTTATACCTGAAGCGACCCTTGAAAATCTGTTCTCGGAAGAGGTATACACATCGTCGTTCCTCCCTCTTCCTTTGAGACTTCAGTTGCCCGGCAGTCGTCGTGCAATGCACTTCTGTTCATAAGAAAGTGCAAGTTCGTTTCATCGGGCAGTTGAAGGTTATTTTTTTAAAAATTTTCCCTCCAAAAACTGTATAAAATCTGTTTCCGACGTCATATATAGTTTCCGTAAATCTTGTGACAGTGTGAGTGACCAGCAGAATTAATTCAGGATCGACGTTGTCGGCATTCCCTTTTTTTGTAATGTGGTGTGTACTTTCGTGTACCGAAGGAGTGACAGTAGTGTTTTTCTAGTTCACTTCGTTATCTACGTATTATGTGCGTTCAATGGGAATCGTACATGCATCTAACTGATTTTGGGTAAATAGCCATTGGAGTTCTATTGGATCGTTCAGCCTGTGGCATTTTAACGGTATCCTGTACAGCCGAGGTACGGAACTGAATGTTTCATGCATTCTACGGTTGGATTATCTTGCCTTGGCTTCTAGTTTCGAATCCGACGGTTGGACTATAAATTGGAATGTGGTTTTCGAGCACGTCCGCCATTTAGTTCTAAGACAAACGACCAGGAGTATAATAATATTGACTGTGTGTACTCGAAGATTATTTCAAGAGAATGCCCGTGCTATTTGTACCGTGCATTATATCTGGATCCATTATTTATGTCGGTAATAAGGAATATAGTGCACCTTTAGTGGAAACGTTGTTCAGGAAACACGTGACCGGAAATAATTTTAGGTCTAGAAATGACATGTGCGCCGTACCGTTAGCAATAATGACTAAGTGCATCCACCTTTTATTTTTGAGTTATGAGTTATTTCGAGTTCTGGTTATGGAGTTTCGTGTCGAGCCTGTAGAAATTGAAAAGAGGAAACTCCTTTATAACGAAGTGCTTTATTTTTCTTTTAAAAAATACCAGCTGAAGTCTTCTACTTAAGGGCTTAAGGTTTGATCGTGTTTCCATCTTCTCGTGGGTTGTACGACAAAACAGGGGATACGAGTAGCTGCGGTAAAAGCAATTCGAGCAAAACACGGTCCTAGCTTGTGTACGCCTTCGGGGAAGATAGACGTAGGACAAAACCTACCATCATCCAAAGTAGCCAAGGACATGAATTGCTGGGGTCTGTTCCTGGATATTGTTTTTCACGAGTTTTCTTTGTCACTACAGTCGTCATTGGTCAGGGGACGAAGAGGATGGAGATACAAACGGTCAAGCGGCAACGGAACATCCCCTTGCCGAGGCATCCATCCCCCTCGTGACACACTCTCGACTTCAGGAAATATCTCCAGCGCCTTCGATCTCTGGTGGCGGTTCTCAGAGTCACAAGGCAAACTCCCAGAATCAGGAGAGTGTCTTGCAGAAGTTCCGGAAGAGCTTCTCGCTCAAGTTTCACAAAAAGGGTAGCAAGGAGAGTACAGAGGCGGAAGGGGCTGCCGAAGATAACGAAGCGTTACCTCTGGAGGAGGAAGAGGAACGCGATCCGCCACCGCCACCTGCTCCCGAGCAACCTCCTCAGCACAAAGAGGATATCGGCAACGATCAGAAGTTCCGGTTCGTGTGACGGCATTTTGAATTTTTATAAATTATGAATTAAATCTTTTTTTTTTACTTTTTTTTTTGGGGGGTACGGGCCCACGTTTTATTGATATTTGTTAGATCACTCGCCGGAAGTCTAGATGTCTTCTTCAACTAGATATTGTTTCAGATTTGGTCCTTTGGTCTGGAGGACAAGCAAGGAGAGGAAAAAGGGCAATAAAGCAGCGCGCAATGCAAAGTGTAACAGCGGCGACAGTGGAATTCAGATCGAGGTAAAATTCAATCCAATATCGTATCTAGTGGAATATTGCCTTGAGGTCGTAACTATCGTAAGGACATTCCAGTAGGAAAATCCTGAGATGCCCAGACCTAAAATAATTTTGTGGATAAGATCCAAGTCAACACCGACTACTCGAATATACGGGAGTCAATTCTATAAGATGACTCCCATAATACTTCGCGTAACCCCCAGAAGTCTGTGTCATACATAAAATTGAGCTATGTCCCTCATATAGATGGTATCTGGTGGAGCATCGACTGGGGGTACTGGGGGTGGAATAACCGGGGGTGGAGATAGCTCCGAATCCCATGACACGGATGTTCCCGATGAGATGGACAGCCCTCCGGCACTACGCAGGAGGGTCGCAGACAAGTCCCGACCCCAGTCCGAGCTCATCAACCAGATACTCATTGACAAGTTCAAGGTAAAAGTCTGGCCTCACGCTTTGTCCTTTATCTAACCTCTGCCACCCTCTCTGTATTGGATGTTAAGCCGTTTCCCTAAATCCTATTATAATGTGTGCTTTTCTAGTTTTTCATCCCCATAGTCGCTCAGCTTTCAGAATGTAAAATACCTTTGAACGTGTTAATTCGGCTTCAAGTAACATCACTGGCACCGAACAAAGAGCTGTTATCAATATATGCATGCATCACTTGCCACGCTTCATCGTTCATTCACACCGGGAACGTCAGGATTTTCAAGGGATGATTTTGATCTTTGACCGTCGTGAATTGATTTTTCTATTGTTCCCCTATCATAAGCATGACACAGTGCTTTTGATATATTGAAATAATTTAGCACACGTAGAAAAACAGTCATAGTGATATCTGAGTATATCGCGCTAGCCAGGATATGCGGAGAGGAAGCGCAATCCTGGTTAGTTGATATCAGACGTTCACGAAGAGCAGACTGATATGGAAAAAAGTATCGAATAACAATTCCTGCGTTATGTGCTCATTTCGAAAGTTTTACTCTTAATTATTATACTCTCGTGTTCGGTCGAAAGTTTTCATAGAAGATGAGGATTGTGAAGTTATCTTGAAATCCATCATCGTTACGGTATGATCCGATAAAGTGATGCATGTACGTATATCAGTGTTCGGAAGAAGGTGGTTAGATAAGAGTATACGGCGTAACGAACGCATTTTATATTTCCTCTATGAATCACCGAACTTCAGTGACGACTTTCAGTCTATTGTTGAGCGACCCGGTAGAAATGTGTTTTCCTTAGAGTAGAAGAGAAAATGAAAGAAAAATTTTTTACCGTGATCAGCGTACGTAATCTCAAGGCAGAGTTGTCGCAATTGGGTCTACGGAAAAATTGCTTAATTAATTATTACGTAAATCCAATAATCCGTGTCTATAATACCGCCTGGATCAATTAACCTATTGACACACTAATATCCGAGATTATTAAGTATTTTAATTAATATAATTATTTTAATATCTTATAGGCGGATCTTCAAAGCCGTGCCACTCGGCATCATCACGTCCGCAGGACCAACAGCGACCTCGGAGGTCAAAGACTTCTTCAGTGGGATACAAGATCCGGCTACAGCCACGCACATAGTTACAGAAGGATGCTGTCCACCCCATCACCCATCAAGACGAGGCCGCCCAGACTCAGTCCGAAACATTCCTCCCATGACATAGTTACGCTAAGAAGGTGTGTCCAAAATCATCCTGCACTCGCCTCTCGCGTTTCGTTATTAACCTTTGCCATCTGGAAAGCAAGAGCTGCCATCGAGAGCGATAGAACCGGAGCGAGTACCTCTATAGTGTGGCTAAAGCGTATTGCAATATGGCGGAAGAAGTCAATCTGAGATCAACAGCCAGACCATAGTACTCTATAGTCATTGGGATTGCTATGGGAACTTGTCCCATCTAATCTGAACTTGTTGGCAGAGATACGCGTCAGGTCGTGATTTCATTTGAGAGGCGCCTCCTAGACTTTCTCGTTTGAGATCGGAAAAACAGGGGAAAAACAATTCATACGTGATTCCCTTTCGAAATATCGTAGTATAAATATCTCTGTATAGCTGAAAGAACAATTTATACGTGATCTCGTTTCAAAAGTAACTCTGGAGGGACGCCTGGCGGCTTCCTATTTGACGATTCCGAGGTACACGCTCTGGTTCGAATTATAAAATAGCAAACGTTAACCGATTGAGCGTAATGCCGAAGGAATGCTTGACGCTAATTTTAGTGCATAAGGTGGAAATGGATATATATATATATATATTTTTTTTTTCTTTCCACTCACCATACTTATACATAGAATGACTCATATGAATCTTGGACAGTGCCGTTATACATTTATTGATCGCTGCTTATTAACACATAACAATTTTTTTAATTGCTGAATTTCGTTGGGAGAATTGACATTTTTTATTCCAACATTTTCCAGTAAATCGAGGGAGACTAGTGGTAGGTAGAAGGGTATAACACTTTTTTTCTTTCCTCGTATACTTTGATTGCCACACTTGTAAATTGTCGTAAATATTGTAATTCGTTGCTGAATGTTGTATCGAGCTTTTACGTAAATGCTTTAAGAGATGATCCAATTAACGTGACCGCGTCTGCATTGTTTGCCTAACCGTATACTCCTTTGGTCTAATAGTAACTCGAAAGGGAGGAGTTCACGGACAAATTTGAGGAGGTCTCTTAGTCAGCCACTGGGTATCAATCAGCTGTCACCTTTGATGCGCACCAAAACAGCAGGTACGGAATGTTATAGTCGATTAAATTAACATACCAATTAGACCACTTGTGGTAAATATTGATTTTATTCGATGACTGTCAGTTCATCTCCGAGTCTCTAATAACTTTGGGAAACTCGAATAATCCTGACGTGATTAGATAACGTAGTCTGTAGAGACCCACCCGTGTCACAGTTGATTCGACATTATATTTATAAAAATGCATGACTTTTAGAATTAATAACTACTAATTATCATCGACGTATTTAGAATGCATTTTCTATCTACAAGAATTCCTTGACCGTTCTGCATGAATTGCTGCAACGTTCTCTAATCTTGTATCATAACATACGTGGATCAATCTTGTCTATAAAGTCATGTACCTTCCGTTCCTGAGGGTATTGACAGTCCGTTAATTTGAAGAAAAGATATACGAGTTTGAAATTAATATAATTCTTGTACGACAGGCGCAAGATTACCCAGTGGAAATGTGGTATCAGAAGATGAGCAGGATGCTAGAGGTGGTGGCGGAACATCGGACGATGATATGATGTCGGATTCAGAATCCTCCATCGCATCTTTGACAGACAGAAAGAAATCTTTTGAACAAACGATGGAGGAGGAGATGGTGATCCTTGCGGAAGCTGTATGGGACCACGTGGCCATGGAACCTGAGGAACTTGCGTTTCGTGCAGGGGACGTCATAGACGTCTTGGAAACACTTGATAAGGATTGGTGGTGGGGCAGCTGTAGAGGCGAGCATGGATGGTTTCCTGCTGCATTCGTCAGGGTATGTCTACCAAGAATTTACTTTAAAGTCCTTAAAGACAAATATAGGATCCATGTAAAACTTTCCCTGTTTTGATCTGAACAGCTGCGGGTTAGCCAGGAAGATACCGTGGAAGATTGTTTAGCGGCTATGGCGTCTGGAGCTCCGTCCAATGCACAGCTCAGAAGACGTACCAGTGTCTCTCTACTTTCTAACGAGCAAGTCAGGACCAGTGTGGTCCGTGAATTGGTCCAGACAGAAAGAGATTTCGTCAAAGTTCTACGTGATATGGTGGAAGGCTACATAGCTGAGTGTCGAAGACGTACTGATATGTTCACAGAAGAGCAGATAGAAACGATTTTTATAAATTTGGAAGAACTACTAGAATTTCAATCCGAATTTCTTAAAGATCTGGAGGCTTGCATAGACTGGAACGCACCGCATAAAAGTTGCGTCGGCGAGTGTTTCCTCAATCACGTAAGACTTTTTCTATTGATCTCAGTGTCAATCTTAATAGCTTTTAAAATAATCAATTCTTCTTTTCCAATTACCTCAGAGAGCCGGTTTCCGCATGTATTCCGAATACTGCAATAGTCATCCAATGGCAACCGCCACTTTGCAAGAGCTTTATCAACATAATCGCTATAGCAAATTCTTCGAAGCTTGCCGACTGATGCGTAGTCTAATAGAGATACCTTTGGATGGTTACCTGTTAACTCCCGTTCAAAGGATCTGCAAGTATCCGCTTCAGCTAGCCGAGCTTCTCAAGTACACCAAAGCCGAGCATCCGGATTACCATAAGATTCAGGAAGCCCTCGAAGCGATGCGCGGCGTCGCTGTGCTGATTAACGAAAGAAAAAGGCGAATGGAGAGTCTGGAAAAATTAGCTGCCTGGCAACAAAGAGTCGAAGGATGGGAGGTACTTGGATACTATCGATTTTCAAAATCCATTATAATTAATCCCGTAATTCCTCATATTTTCAATTCACTTAGTCAAATTTTCGTTACAGGGTGAGGACCTGATAGAAGTTTCATCGCAGTTGATATATCAAGGTGAAGCTGTGCGCGTAACGACGGGAATGTGGACTAACAATATAATTCTCTTTTTATTCGATCATCAATTGGTCTACTGTAAGAAAGATATTTTGAAGCGCAACACCTACGTCTACAAAGGTCGCATATATCTGGATACCAGTGAGGTCATAGACGTTCCTGATGGAAAAGGTAAACTATACTTTGTCTAATACCAGAATTTACATATATGATACTCTTAACATTTATACTGATAAAATTTTTCATCAACGCCAGATCCGCAACTGGGTGTAACTGTAAGGCACTGCCTGAAAGTATATAGCTGTGTTCGTGATAAATGGCTGCTATTTTGCTGCCGCACAGCTGACGAGAAACAACGGTGGCTAGCGGCAATGGCCGAGGAGCGACGTCTGGTTGCTCAGGACAGAAACGATGGCCTAGAATTTCCTGCAGCTGCTCGACAATTGGCTAGAATTGCCGCGACGCGGCAGCGCTGTCGGCCACCCACTAAACCCCGCAGTAAGTATATCTCCCATGAGTAGTACCTTCGCACTTGTATGTTATTGCCCTAATAAACTGTAAAGCTTAATCATCATTTTTCCTCTTTAGGCAAGACGTACAAGAGAGATGCCACCTACGATTCTCCAGTGATCGCTCCTCAGGGTGCCACAAATTCTCTTGGACGTAAAGTAGGAACGTGGTTTACTTTCGGAAGCAGCAAAAAGGGTGTTCGACCTCAACCATCCTGAGCCAGGCCTACCTTCGTACCGTACATTGACTTATAAACTTCAACGAAAGCGTCTAATCTGCGTAGCTCGACTGAACAAGTAATTCAGCTGTCTTCTATAGACCGAGATACCAACGACCCACGCACGCAGTTTAACGAGAAGTTAAGTATGGCACGAAGGTATTTGTATTGTTCGCTAATGAAGGGCGCGGTGTTCATGGTTATTTAGAGATTTATACCGGTACACCCGGTACGTAGCGAGTGAAGAGTATGGAGATAGGTAGGATCGTCGAAGTGGGTGCTAACAATATGTAGATTCGTAATTATCGAAATTGGGTTTTTTTTTGTTCCTCTTTTTGGTCTTTTACTTTTTGGATAGTACCTCTGAGGGAACAGGGGATAGTGCTGTAACTTATTAACTGTTTCAAGTTAAACGGTACGCGTCTGTTATACGGTTTTTAAGTTACAGCAATTGTACCGTATAATATATATAACGACTTATGGGAGGTAATTGACAAAATTACGAGCTTATATATTATAAGTGACCATTTCACGGAACGTATCCTACGTACGTTGTTGGAGAAAGAGATTGGGTGTACGGAGGGAAGTATAGAGTCATTTATCACATAAATCCTTACCACAAAGCTCGATGCTATTAACGTTGTCTCAGTGGTAAACCGTGAATTACAGTTTCCCGCTGTATGAAATATTTTTTGGAACTCTCGCCATGCGAATCAAGCTGATAAGAACCCAATGATTAGTATGACTAAACTAAACAGTCTATCGAGATAATAGCAAACTCACGTTATCCAGATCGTACTGTCTTTAAATGAAATGCGATTTAATATTGTTTATTGAGATTGTACCATTCAAGAGGTTCAATTTTAAACTAAAAAAAAAAAGTATTTCCGGTATCGAAGATAGAAGAATTGTTAATGATTATTATAAAAGAAAAGAAAAGTGCGACTGTACTCTTGCGATGACACAACTACACGAGTTGAGCAGAAATTTTTTAGAATTTTGGCAAATACCATCCAGCATCAATGAATAATAATACTCAGAGAAAAAGCTGCATCGAGAATAATTCTACGCGAAAGGGACATATAAGAAGGATAATTTTGTATGGGGTGTTTTATAAGTATCGTTAATCTTTGCGATCATTGAAAAGACTGAAGGCAAAATTGCTTCCTTCTCGAAAACGTCTGTAAAGTATAAAATGGCCGCGAAGCGTCACGAAACGAATCATGACACAACGTAGACGTCATCTGAATCGTAATTTCGATTCCATCCTAACTCTTACTGCCTAAAATTATGCACCACTTGACTTAAGTGTTAAAAATTCATAATACTCATATGTAGATTGTACTACGATTTTAAACTCGAATGGGCCAAAAGTGTGTTGCACTGTTGACACCGTGAGATAATGACAGTCTCGAACGGAGATTCTTAACCAGCAATGTAAATATCTGCATATCAGATCTCTGTTACTGTTTAACGGTGAAACTGGAAATAAGCAAATGCACCATTGAACTTTGATACTCTTTGGCGATCGTCTAACTTTTCTACTTGTACTGTTGAGGCCAAACCAAATTTATTTTTCACAAATTCACAAGCATGAAGCTATCATGCAACACACTTCGTATGGAATAATACTCGGTACGTATGTAAATGGGTGTATGCACTGAAAATGAACACTAGATAATAGTTATGCAATTTGAAAGTTTGAAATACTGACAAGATTTTGCTTCACTCTTAGGTTCCCAAAGTGCATTTGAATTTAGCAATGCTTCAGGGTTAGCTCTATGCTTCTAGATATTCCATATCACTTTAAAAACTAGATAAACACTCTGTATACGGTCGTTAAAGAAGTGCAAACTATATTTATATATTTTTCAGTTAGCCGACAAATGATTAAGGAAAAAAGGAAAACGAAAAAGGGATAACAAAACGTACTTGGATACGCATAAATACTTTTAAAGCCTCTTACAGTTTACCTTGCAACTAGAGTACTAGAATTATCTGCTTATTTCCTGACACCGCAATTTATTATTATGATGAGGACAATATGATGATGATAACGATGATGATGATAATGATAAATCGATGAGGAACAAGAATCCTAACTATACTGTACAGAAATTGTAATCTGTTGATGTTTAGATTTAGTAACGACACATTTGTTGCTGAACACGAACTCCTCTGAGAATTATTTTTATAGGACAAACCTGTTGGTTCTTCGTTTTCATTTCTTTGTATGTACTCTGCTACATAAGACAATTTTGATGGCCAACGTAAATAAATGGTAAGGTGGACCTTTCGCGAACTCATAATATTCTAACTAAAAAGCAACAATGAAAAGTTGCGACAGCGCATATAGTTTCGGTACTTTTTAAAGCATTTGAATTTCGCGGTACACACAATAAATAAACGAGGTGTCATTACTTGGACACATAGTCATTATACAGCGCTACGATGATCTTTTGATATGTAATTTTCGAAGAGCTAAAACTAAAGGAAAATCAAATGTTCTATCCATTCGATTCCCGTCGGATCCGGTGTGTCCATATGAAAATTGTGTTCGCGTACGTGTTTAGAGATACTTAATGAAATCAGAGACACTTGCTGTCCTTGTTACTCGGTAATTAAATGCATGGCTTCTGATCGATTATATAAAAAAAAAAAAAAAGAAAAGATTTTAATCCGTTAGTTTCTCGCGGACCATTCCAATTGCAATGACCTACCGATGTTAAAGCCATATTTGACAGGAAAGTCGGTCAAACGTAAAATCGTTAATTACTCGACAACTTTAATGGCTGTACTTTTTGAAAAGTTGAAAAGCATATATCTATTATGAACAAACATCGAGACACCTTACGCAACTATAATTCTGTCGTTCGTTTATGAACGATCTACCTTTAATATAGTTTTGAGTACTATCGGTAGTTGATGACTTCGTAGAGAATCTGCACAACGTTTACGAATACTGTGCTTGGAAGCAATAATATTAATAGGCATTACCATATTCTAACGTAGGCCGTTACATAAATACATGTTTGTCTTCGGGTTTGTAATTGGTAGTTATGCATTTGTAATTATAACCAGCGTTGTGAACTTTGAAAATGACTTCAGACGATTTGGTTCTTTACTTGCATATGCATATCGCGCCGTTAAACAACTATTGGTACTAAAAGTGTATCCTTTTATCAGATGTATATATAGCTAGATATGTATTTTACTGCTGTAAATACTATAAATATAATGGCGAAAGATATACAGATACGTTGTATTAATTAAGTCGGCCTGAAGTTAATGAAAAAGTAAAAAAAAACTAAGAACATCGTTTCACGATCCGAAGTACATAGATTAATTGTTTCGCACGATCGTTTGTATATTTATATGTCTAAATGAAGAATAATTTAATGATTTTATAATTAATTAATCAAGCTTAATTCTATCGTTGATGATATTCATATCTCTGTTGTTCACGATATGTACAGTTGAAATTGTGTTATTATTACGGTTAAAAATTGTTTGCACTATAGAAATATATACTGAGTTAAATCTATGTAAATAAACATTTTATAATTATAATAGTCATTTATTTATTTTACTTTTACGAAATATTTACAGCATCTTGGATAAACAGTACAAATAATGTAACGATTTCCAACGAAAAAAGATCACTGTGAAAAACAATAGTGAGCTGTGGCATAATAATATTTTTATAAGTGTTAATTAAACTCATTTTCTAAAGAGTAATAACGGATACTCAAAATATCGGGTTTTATGTAAATTTAAGTAAAAAGTTTTCAGAGTTCGTTTAAATGTGTCCCAGCTTAGTTTTTTGCATAATTTGCCATCGAGATTGACTGACGTATAAAAATATGAGAAGAAAATAATTAAATGAAATTACATCGTAGACATGGTTAGGAACCCAAAATAAAATCTGATGTGGGTGCAATCTGTGCTTTTAGTTGAGAATTTTCTCTTCTTAATTGAGATGCTAATTGACGTAGACTTTTAGCCTCTTGAACGAGACGTTCATTTTCCCTTAGTCCTTGACCAAGACTCTCGTTAGCTTCACGCAGTTCAACAATGTACTCGCATGCACGAGCTAAAATACCACCTTTACTCTGTAATAAGACAACATCCTTGTTTAAATAACCAGTATTATTTTTTATTTAGCAAGAAATCTACAATTAAGATATGAACCTGGGACTCAAAGTTTGGCTTGCCTTCTCCTTCGCCAGTAACAGTGTTATTACACTCGGGTAACAGCTTTCCCAGTTTGGATATCCAATTATTGATCTTGTCCCTTCTCCTTCGTTCTACTTCATTGTGGGTTACCCTCCTTCGTTCATCCCTCTAAACAAAACTGTCTGAGATGGATGTAGTTTGAATACATATTCGAGTTGACCAAGTTAATTACAATGCAAACAAGCAGCATAAATTTTCATGTAAATTTAAAGAGTGCAATCTACCTGAAGAACATACCTTTTTAATACCAGATGTAGCATTGTGTGGTGTTTCTAACTGTAGTGTAGTTACTCTTGGCGATAGAGATCTTGAAGTCTGAGTAGTAAATACTTCATTTCCATTACTAATTACATAAAACTGCCCATTCAGCGGTGAACTCAAGACTTGCACAGAACTATTTACAGGCTGCGCTAAGGGTAATTCTATTTCCCCAGATTCATTATCATTGACCTGGACTACCCTATAAGTGAGTCCTTCGCTTCTGGCAGCATCTGCTAACTGATACCGTAAACCTTCTTCGGCAATACCTTCGCCATCTCCATCGCAGTCCACAACCTCTGCCTCTTCCAGAACTATCCCAACATTTTCTTCAGTATTCTCCTCTGTGCTATAAAATATTGTTTACGCAATAACTATCACAATACAAAATACCAACTCCAATATATCAAAATAAAAATGAATTCTCTTTTCCCATCAATAAAAATCTTACTTAACAATCACAAAAATAAACTGGTAATAATCTGAAATAATTACAAAACATTAAGTTATGGTTGAGTTATCTAATGCTTAGATTCTTCACAGTAACCTCTACGGGATTATACAAGGTAAAAGATGAAGTTGTGCAAAGACAACAGACGAATTTTAAAGTCCCATAGTAGTGAATAACAAAAACGATAAAATCGTCAAAATTTTTTCTTTCAATAAGCTGATATAATTCGTAATCAATCCTTGAAAGATCTTGATTCGTATTCCAATTTAAATGTAAATCCTCCAATATACGCAGCTGGCCATAGCAATAACCAATAAACATAGAAACTAATTGAAGAAAACATACCTTTCTCCCAAAGGATCAAGATGGTGCTCCAATATATCCATTATAGTTTCAAAAACTTTTTGAATTTTCGTCGACTTCACGTGAACAGGTCACGAGACTCGAATACGAAAGAAAAAACACATGTGATTTATGGTAACTCAAGAAGCTCAAGAACTCCTATCGGGGTGAGTACGGAGATTGCCAATGAACCAAATTTCACGCGGAGATGAGTACCGAGATCATAGAACTTAAGGTACTATTTCATGCATGCGACCGCGACAACTGTCGCGCGACGAAATCACGCTGATTGGTTAAAAACTGACGGGATATAGGTGTACTTTCTGTCGCCCGAAAGTAAAGCTGAGATGAACTTTGTGCTACAGAATTCTATCTTGTATGCGACCATATGTGACAAAGCCTGCAAAACGCGGAAAACAAGACGCACGTGGATAATATTAGTAGATTTTTATTAGATTTCTCATATAAATTTTCAATCCCAGCAAGCTATTGGAAATGACCATTATAATTATGACAATCAGAAGTCCAAGACAACTCGCAGAGCGTCGCCATATTTCATAGACGCGACGGAATTCTTCGCGTCAGCGTGGTATCGTCGCGCACAGTTGTCGCGGTCGCGTGCATGAAATACTACCTTAAGGAGTCGGCCGTGCGGATTACTTCTGCAGAGATGAGTAGGGAGATGCACAACGCTACAGTTTTAGGCAGAGATCAGTAGGGAGACGCACAACACTACGGTTTTAGGCGATACCAAAAACATGGCGCTAAATTGTAGCGGTTAGTCCGGGAGGAGGATTTTGTGATCGTCGCCTCCGTCGATAATCCACATCTCGTCGTAGCCGAGCTGAACGTGATCACGAACGTGTAGCCTGGCCGGCAGAGGTTCTCCGCAACTTACCGCTGGTTACGAGAGCAATCCTTAGAACGGGGCCGCTCATCTGATAGTTAGACCTATGTTAAGGAGTGCAACGATTCGGTGCTAGCTTTCAGCATTATTTAACAATAGTTCCAAGCGGAACTATGGTCCCAACGTTGAGTACTAGAGGGAACTATACCGGAACTGTTTGAAACACAATCTGAAAACAACACTGAAAGCCAGCTCCTTATGCATACCTGCACTGAAGCGTATGGTGCGACTAGTATCCTTAATAGGTATTTTACCGATGTTACGTATCAGAACTATTGTTAAAACTTATCAGGAACTATAGAGCTCCTCGAGAACTATTGAAAAAGCCTATTGTTGAATCATTTTTAAGAGATTTTAAAAAAGTGCGCTGCTGGAGCTGACACCCGTGTAGCACCTCAATTTTTGAACAATGTTTCATCAATGAGCTTTTTCAATAGTTCTAGAGGAGTTCTATAGTTCCTGATAGGTTTTAACGATAGTTCTGCTACGTAACACCATTAAGATACGTATTTTCCAAAAATTGAGGTGGCAGTCGTGGTCGATTTTTATTAATTAAAACACCGTCAGGGTCTCTGGGAAGTTAATTAAGCTCATAGCAGTCTCCTGGACTTATCCCTACCCTTATCCGTCTTCTCCTTATCAATTATTATGGTTACCGTAAATTCGCTTTATTAGTTCACATTTATATAAAATACATAGCGCAATACACTCTATACAATTATTCTATATGTACTTATACGCTGGTATATGGGTAAGCTTTGTGACGTGATTTTTCGATTCACGGTCACAGGAGGACTTCGACTACCGATACAGATAACGTTCTCGCTTTCTGGTTCCCTTCGGGTCGCCACCCTGCTCAGAAGCTACGCTCTCGGGTTGATTCGTATAGTTATGCCAATGCTCTCGTAAGGAGAGGGAAATATTCTCGACGTACAGAGTTGCCCGGCAGAGGAGACGACCCGACGGAGACGTCTCCACGGACCGGCAGAAGCCCGGGTGAGATACCGGCGCCCCGCTGGAGATGGCCAAAGGGTTGTAGAGTGAAGATAGAGTTTTGATATGGTTAAGGGCAGAGGAGGAATCTCCCGACCTGAGGTAAGAAAGTGGTGCCCAGCTGTCGCCCGATGCCCTGGGGAAGCGGATCTCCAAATGTTACGTACCGATTCGCTAAAGAACGCTCTCGATTTGGCTTAAAGGGACGACTCGAGGGAGATGGAAGAGTTATCGGCTATAAGGATCTCGACCAATCAGATGATCAGAATGATTAGTTCTCGAATTTAGCTATTGTCAAAGCAGTCTGTCTCGGGGCACCGACTGAGGTGTCACAAGCTGCATAGCGCTCCTGTACTGTCTGTTAACAGTTTTTTTTAGCCGTGTTTCGATACGGTATACCAAGTTCTCGCTCGTGTACTTAACGCGTTGCTCTTGCGACATACAAATAATTCCGTGGATTTTCTGTGAGTGTTCCGAAAGTGCAGTGCTGAGACCTAGTGAAGTGCACACCTGAGTGTCTCCTGGATGCAGTTCTCGGCATTCACGGATCAGCTGTACCAGCTCCGGTGAGTGCTTCCAATTTATTAATTGGTGGAGGGATTTCGATTTTTCAGCTCCGATTCGTTCCGTCACAGTTTTTCTTTAAATTCAAGATAAGTATGTAGCAAGTACAGCGTGGAGACGCAGTTTTTTTGAGTTCTTCGGAAAAGTATCGCTTCCACACCTTTCCAATTAGTCCCATTCGAAACAATATAGTCTCTAGTATGTTTCAACAATAGGCTTTTTCAATAGTTCTCGAGGAGTTCTATAGTTCCTGATAGGTTTTAACAATAGTTCTGCTACCTGACATCGTTAAAATACGAATTTTCCAAAAATTGTGATGCTAGTCAGGTCCGGCATCGCACTTTTTTAAAATCTCTTAAAGTGATTCAACAATAGGTTTTTTCAATAATTCTCGAAGAGTTCTATAATTCCTGGTAGGTTTTAACAATAGTTCTGCTACGTAAAATCGTTAAAATATCTGTTAAGGATATAATCGCACCATTCGCTTCAGTGAAATTATGTATAAGGAGCTGGCTTTCAGTGTTATTTTCAGATTGTGTTTCAAACATTTCCGGGATAGTTCTCTCTAGTACTCAATATTGGGACAGTAGTTCCCTTTGGAACTATTGTTAAATAATGCTGGAAGCTAGCACCGCATCGTTGCACTCCTTAACGCAGGCAGGCACGAGGTGCTGGCTTTTGTCTTAGTAAATCTTATCGAGCTTACACTATGTACTCGAATTTAAGATTACTAAAAAAAAATTTAGGCAATATCTGACGAGCGGCTTCGTTCTGAGGGTTGCTCTGGGAACCAGCGGTAAGTTGCGGAGAACCTCTGCGAGTCAAGGCTACATGTTCGTGATCACGTTCAACTCGGTTATTGCAGGATATGCATTATCGACGGAGACGATGATCACGAAATCCTACTCTCGGACTCACCGCTACGATTTAGCGCCATGTTTTTGTTGTCTTCTAAAACCGTAGCGTTGTGCATCTCCCCACTCATCTCTGTCTCTGATTTTTGTTGAACAGTAGTGCCTCTATCAAGAGACACCAAAGACCCTCAAAGCGTCCACTAAATGGAGTTTTGAATGCGAAGTGCATACATTTCATAAAAAAAAAAAAAAAGAAAAGCACGATTCCTCTTCATTATGCTCATACTCACTTGATATAATAACCTAATTGTAATCCATCGGACTCTTATATATTATATCATAAGGAATGTAATAATTAATGACGAATTAAAACGACAAAGGTTCACAGTACTATTTTAATATATTGAATTTTATTACAAAATGTCTGTATTTAGGCTACAACATGTAATATAATGACGTTTGGTCTAGACCCTTATGAAAACAAAAGCTTTACTGCACCACATTTTCTATTGCCTCAGCAAGACAACACGTTTAATCTTTCTACACTTCAAGGAGTTCGTTACTCTCGCGATAAATGCAACACAACGATGAACTCGAAATATTCTCGTTATGCGTTCAGAAGTCAAATATAAATTGCACAATCAGTTACCTCTGAACGGATAACAATGAAAAATTAATCTCTGATCGATCAAGTGATCATTTGGCTTATCGAAGAAAGACGCATTGATCCCCCCGTGTTGTTGCATCGAATATCATTATACTTTGTCATCCATCGGCTTAGCTGATGGAACCGAAAAAGCTTATTGATTGTGATACTATTACAAAAAAAAAAAAATCATTTTAAACGTAAGGCATTAAAGATACAGTTATTAACTAAATTAAAGTAAAAGAAAATCATCGTCCTTCGCAGTAAAGTACAGCATTCCTTGAAGTGCAATTCAATAACGAACGACTCGAAATTGTGTCACAAGACTGACGTTAGAGGAGGAAAATATGATAGAAACGAATGAGAGAAAAAAAGAAAAGACAGATTGTACAGCGAAACTACATACAATCAAAATACATTGTTTAAGTGTAAAAATAATAAAATTAGCGTTTTAGCGATCGTAAACCCTCGATTACATTGTTTTGTGTAAACGTTCTGTCGTGATAAACGTTTTAGAAGTAAAGGAAACTATCCCAAGCAGCTAATCCTAAGATAATGTAATATCTTTTTGTTTATTTATATAACTTCTATTTATATTAGGTATGCACGTACGTGTGATAACTAAACAGATACATGATTTCTGCTGCGCAGCGCCACTAGCGGCATATTCAAAGTCAAGGAACATGGGGCTGTCGAATGCAAGTTGTGACAATATTTCCACGCTCGAAAACTAACGAATGATTCCGTGTAATACGCTTGACAGTAATCATTCAGGGGTTTTCTGTTGAAGTGCGATTAACGCGTTTTTACTTTTCTTTCTTTCTTTCTTTAAAACGTTAAATTGAATTGCCTCTTATATCATCCCGGACCCGATACCGACGTAGCGACAAAAAAAATAATTTACGATTTTCTTCTTGTAAAATTTCATTCGGCCGCGCGCTATTTGAATAATCTTTTTAAGTCATAGAACTATAGTTGCATTGTGTCCACATTAGCAGGAAGAAAGAACAAAATTTAAAAAAAAAAAAAAAAAGAGAGAAAGAGCCTTTCCATTTTGTTACACGACAGCATCATATTCTTCGACGTACTATAATTATATATTTAATAATTTTTTTTTCTCGTATAATTATCAAGTAAAATTTGTAAAATACAATATACTGCCTATTATAAATTCTTAATCTTTTCTTTATAAATAATTATAGTAGTAGTCTTCACACCATTTTTTTTGTTAATTTATTATAATCAGATACCATTCCTTTCAAATTTAATTTAAATATTACATTTGTGCCCTTTGCACTAACTCATTTTATGGTATTTTGCTTGACTATGCATATAGTACATGTAGTATACTCTAAAGGACTTACTGTATTTACATATATACATATAACAACGGCACCTGAGCCGATTTTGTCAATATACTTTTTTTTCCCCATTAGCACTACAACCGATTCTTTTTAAACAAAGGTATCGTCTGGAAAAAGTGTTCTACAACCGCTAATAATGGACTTGGAAGTAACTTTGAATATACCGTTCGCACGTACACCAAACGGTCATAATGATAAAACATTTCTCAGATCTGTATTTTTCATTTTTTTTAGTCGTCATAGCATTACTCTCACCTATTCTTTCGTTTTATTTTTCAATTATTCGCTACTTCACTGTATACCTCCTTGATTTATGCGATTTTCCCAATATATAAACCAAAACTATAAGAAGAATTTAGTTACGAAATATATATGTTGCACTACCAACACCATTTACTTGGCCAACCTTGAATTTCTACCTTCTGGTGGCTTTCCATTGTAAAGGCGAAGGTTGTACATAACTTTCTGCTTAAGAGCACAGAGACTCAAGTCGATTAGTGTTATCTGCACATTCTGCTAAGAATTGTAGAATGTGCAGATAAGAAATCAGCAAATATATCTATTCCCCTGACAAAGCTTCACATCAACTATGTGTAAAAAAAAATGTTCATGCCTACGTCCCAAGAAAATTACCATATAAATTCACTACCTTCAACTACATGCGATCAATCCGTGCATTCTTCAAGCAAAAGGTTACGATTTGCCTTTACATTACAAAAAGTGGTGAGTTCTATCTAGCGATTCAGGGTTGGCCAAGATCTCCCTCATGCTACGAGTCGAGGTCATCCTCCCTCTGGCTGCTAAAGTACGAGACCAAACCACCGAATTCACCCGAGCCCTCTTCATCGTACTGTTTGTTGCTATTAGCAGCTTCACTAGGATGCGGTTGTGGCTGAGGAGGCTGAGGCTGGGGAGGTGGTGGCGCTTGTATGGGAGCTGGATTCTCGGCAGGTGTCGAAAAGTGTTCGGCTGGATAAGGAGAGCCTTGATAAGCCGCCGCATCATCAGCCGTGGACATTGGCGGCGGAGGAGGATAAGCACCGTAATGATAGTTTGGTGGTGGAGGTGGATGATAAGGCGAGAAATTACCAGGTGGCCGATTTGGTGGCGGAGAAGCTTGCTGTATACTATGATTAGCTGGTGAAGCGCTAGAGAAAGGAGGTATCTGATGTCTGGGACCCATAGGACTGTTGTCCGGGAATCTTGCGAGTGGAGGACCGCCTCTTACGTAAGGTGGCGGCGGGGGAGTGGGTCCGCCCTTGGCGAGGGGACTTCCAGCAGCAGGTGGAATCATAGCTGGACCTGGACCCAGGGGAGAGCTACGATCCCGACTGTTGATGGATATGGGTCCACCTCCCGAAGGCGACGGATCCATGGGATGATGAGGAGTGTGATACATCTGTGGTCCAGGTACCCTCATCCTCATAGGCGGGGTCCCTGACCTTACAGCCGCGAAGTGCGGGGGCATTGGGGATTGACCTGGTTGCCGATATGGCGAAGGAATCCTACCGCGGGGTTGCATGTCGTAACTGGAACGCGGTCCTCCCATCATCTGACCTGCCGCATTCGGTGCGCCAAAGTATTTGTGGCCCATCGCAGCTGCCGCAGCCGTGAAGGATTGTGGGCTGCTGGAAACTGGCTGTGATTGCAGCATTCTCGTGATAACGGAAGACTGTTGACTAGGTGGCAATGATGGGTAGACCGGCTGAGGGTTGGTTGGCTGACCCGAAGGCGGTCCCTGCGTTGTCACGACATTCGCTGGCGGGGTAGAGGGTGCCGAACCAGAGGTACTGCTACCTGGAGTAGGAAGTACGTTTGGGATATCATCAGGTTTTGCTTCTGAATTAGAATCGGTTCCCATTCCAATGAGACCACCCTCGGCTGCAGCCTTCGCCGCTGCTTCTGCAGCTCGAGCAGCTTCCAGTGCAAGAGTTTTCTTACCCTTGCCACGCCCTCTTCTCTTGGGTTTCATCGGTGATCCATCAGGATTGAATAGCTGCCCGTCTGGTCCAGTCATGATAGGAATATGCCCTTCCGTTGTCCTCTCCGTTTCAGGAGTCATAACTGCAGGTAAGTTAGGATTTATGTTAGGAGTCATATTAGGCGTCATACTTGGAGTTATATTAGGAGATATGGTAGAGCCTAAAGCAGTAGGTCCCAAATTGGGAGCACCGTCTCTCCGCATTTGCTCGGCGAGTATTTCCGCCTTGCTGCGGCGACCTCGTTTTTTCTTTTTTGGAGCCTCTCCGTCGGTCCCCTCCGGTGCATTTGGATCCCTTTGTCTTTCGGCCGCTAAAATCTCGAGGGCCTTTAATCGAGCTTTCTCTAATTTCTTAGCCTCTCTTTCCTCCTTCTTTTTCTTTTTCGCTATCTCAATCGCCGCCAATTCCAACTGGCGCCTACCGTACTCCTCGTCTTCCATCATCATCTGCTCCAGCTGCTCTTCGTCAAGCTCCTCTAGTTCCCCGGGTCCAAGCCCCGTCAGGGAACCCTCTGCGACTTCCCCCGCGATTGGACCCGCTCCAGACATTACCGTACCTGCTACTGGAATTCCTTCTCGGACGGCTTCGTCAACCTTGGCCGCCACCCCTTCATCTGTATTTCCAATTTTATCAGCGCCCATCATTCTTACGCCATCATCTTCGCCCTTTGGATTCATTAATGGCATGATCGTCAATTTTGGTTGCCGTGGCTTGTTCTTACTTCCAGGCTTTGGCCCCGGCTTCTTTCTCTGCTTCGGAGGCTCGTCCTCGCTCATCCCTTTTCCCTTTGTAGCAGGACTTTTACTGCCTTTCGGTCTCTTTGCTTTCGGTGACTTGTTCTTAGGCTTCAATGATTCTTTCTTCGGAGAATATATGTCTCCTGAAAGAAATCTTATTTTTAATAATTGCTCTTAGATCACAATTAATAATTCATTGAAAGAAGATCGACATTCTAATTACCCGAATCTGAATCTTTTTCGGCATCCTCATTCAGATCTTCTGCCTCGTTAACGACGAATTCGTCTTCGCTCTCCTCGGTTTTCCTTAGGGCTTTCTTTAATTCCTGGACATCATACACACACAGAGCAAGTAACGCAAACAGTCTTCTTGTGACTGCTGTTATTAATTATGTTTTAGCAATCGACACGTTACCTCTTCGCTATCCGATGCTAGCACCTCCTGGTAATTTATCTTTCGACCTCGCGTTCGCCTACTCAGGGTTTCCTCTTCTTGTCTTGGACTGTCATCTGGGAGACCACCATAAATGATCTGCAAAATCAAAAATACATTTATCCTGCAACTAGATACTGCACAGGTTCCATATTAAATAAATAAATAACATACCTTTCGCCTAATGGCTGGCACTTTCTTTTGTTTCGGTGTATTTTCCTATAAGTTAAAGAAAAACGTTTCAAAATGTATTCTGATTGTACATTTTATACATTTTTTATTGGAAACGTATAAATTTAGAAATACCTTCTTCTTCTTTTTAGGCTTTTCCTCTTCAAAGAACGGTGCAACAGCTTCGCCAGAAGGCTGTAAAGGAGGTTTTTCGTCTTCTGTTTTATGTTCCTCGATCGTTGTAGCTTCATTATCTTTAAGTTCATATCCTGGTTCAATATTTAATTGCGGCGGAACCTCCAGTTCTTCTGATTCTTCAGGATCCTCCATTTTTTTTGGTTCATCCTCTTCGTCATTTTCACTGTGATTATCAGACTCAATTATGCGCTTCCTCTTTTTCTTCTTTTTCGACTTTGTTTTCGATAAAGTCCTAATTCTAGATGGTTGAATGGTTTTACTTCTGTAATATAAAAATATATATATATATAATCTGCAATGAAACTAATAATTGATTTCAATCGTAACAACGTACTTTTTCTTTTTTTGTCTCCACGAATTGTCGCTATCTTCACTCTCAGATTCATCCCATGCAGATTTAGACTTCTTCCGTTTTGGTCTATCACTGTCGTCACTGTCATCATTAACTGTAACGAAAGAATGGTACGTGAATTGCATATAAAACCCTCCTACAGACTTAATGTAATATTGAGAAGAAAAAAAATGTAAAAAAACAATTACTGAAGTCTTCGTCGTAACGTGTCATTCTGGCTCTGGTAGATCTCCTTACAGGACGAGAATCTCCTTTCTTGCCACGTCTTCTTGTTTCGGCAAAGCAACTATCGTCGGACGACGTAGACTGGTCTTCAAGATCTTCATCATCATCCGAACTCGTGCCCTTGAAGTCTACATCACTTTCAGGATCGTCTTCACTACTAATGTCTAGACTATTCAATTTGCGATGCTTCTTGCGCGCCAATAATTTCCTAGCAGTCATCTTTCGCTCTTCCTCCTCTTCCTCATCGAAGTCATCGTCCTTCTCCGCTTTGTAATCTTCGTCGCTATCCTTTTCCGACTTTCTCTTCGACTCTTCTTCCTCTTCCTCAAGCTGCTTCTTCTTTAGCGCTTCCGCCTGTTAAAGATTACAGGATGCATTATTAAAATTTCAATGCGAATTTATCACTGGTTAAATTAATTATTCATTCCCACCTGGGCCTCCTCTTTCTCTGCATTTACAATAGTTGCAATGTCTTTTCCTCTTCCTTGATTTCCAGCACCTTGAACGGCTTCCACCTCATCTTGAATAGCAGCGTTTATCATATCGTCATATTCATTAAATTTGTACGTATTTGCACAACGCCTTTCTCGCAACTGATACACAGGTTCACTCTCCCCGCTACTTGAACTACCAGAGCTTGATACAGAAGAGGAGGACGAGGAATCTAATGGACACAAAAAAATATAAAGCATTACATTTTTGCATTCTGTTACCGCAATAGTAGCATCGTATATAATTTTAAAACTAGCATATATAAATTGCATGACTTACCATTGTCGGATTCCTGACTGGATGTTCGCGATTCTTTGTGACTTCGTTGAGCTTCACTTTTATGGAGCACGTTATCCAAACTTATACCGACGAACGCTAGCCTCTTTTTACGCAATACTTCATTCTCGTGTCGTTTCGTCGTCTGATCGAATTTCTTTAAGCTCTCTTGCAGTTTCGTTACCAGTAAATTCTGAATATTAAAATAAATGATTAGATACCGTTAAGCTTAATCTTTTAGGTGTCTTTCGATCATTGCATGACTTACGTGCTGACAAGGTGGACAGAACCAATCGCCTTCAGGAATAAGCATAAGTGCTGGCCTCAAGCAGGAGCAATGCCAACCCTTATCACAGGTATCGCACAAGAGTATCCACTCAGGATGATCAGCTTTTCCACATTTTTGACACGCATACTCGTCATCGGCTTCCTCGTCATCGCTTTGGGCTGAAATTAAAAGCACAGTTAAAATTGTACTAGAATTATTTATATGAAATTTTTTTTGTCCAATTTATTATACTTGGTTATACCTTTCTGAGCCGTGCGAGCTCTTCGTAGCGGTTCCGATTCTTCGTCCTTTTCAAGATCACTCTCTGGTGAAAATTCATGATCACTCTTGAATAGTAACGATCCTTCGCTTTCTATTTCCTCATCTTCGTCATCCTCATCATCATTTTCATCATCTTCGTCACTGCTAGAACCGGACGAGGTCTGCCACGGATGAGCCTCGTTAAATTTCGAAGCCATTTTCTTCTTTTTTTTCTTCTTCCATTTCTTCTTTATCTTCGATTCCCTCTCGATATCTTTTACTACAATATCCTCGTCGCTTTCAGCCTGAAAAGTAATAAAATGTTTTCCATAATTTTCAATGCAAAAGTAAACTGATCAGTCACTCTAAGAGTTCTTCAGTTAATTCTTCCACTTACCTTCTGTTTCTTGCGTTTCTTTTTCTCAGTGCTGTCACGATCCTTCTTTTCCTTTAATTCGCTCAAAGTTTCTTCTTCGATTCTTCTTCTGTCGGCTTCCTCCTTTATCTTCAACTGTGCTATTCGTCTTGACTGTCTGACAGGAGTCTCGTTTGGTCCCAAGCCACCCGACGCATCCGGTACTACAATATCTCTACCGATTTCTAAACCTAGCACCATTTTTCCTAAAAATAAGCATACAACTAAGTTTTTTACCATTGATATTCCTATCTAAATCGACAAATTATTTTCCTTGATATAAAGATGGAAATTTGTTATAAAACTTGAAACTTACGCTTTTTCCTTTTCTTCTGTGCACCTGTCGATGTCTCCATCGCAGCATCACTAATGGGTGTACTATCAGGAGCAAGCTCAGGAGTTTCCGAAGCGGAAGGCGTACGGTCAGTAGCCTTTGCCCTTAAGGCTCGACTTCCTGATTTAAGACCCCGTCTCCTTCTTCCCTTAGGTCTTCCTCGTGTTTTCTTCTCAGCGGCAGAAATGTCAGCAGCCGTGGCATCTTCATTGGTCTCTTTGGTATCTTCCTCCACTATATCCAAAGACGTGCTCTTCACAGCTTCATCCTCTGAACTAGCTGGACCCACTCGACTGTCCTCCACAGATTTTCGTAGCCTCATATCCGGCAAACGTTTCCCTCTTAACTTTATACGCTTCCCGCCCATCATCTCCTCTTCGTCGACATCCTGCTTCATGGTGACGTCCTCTGAGTTTGACTCGTGTGTACTGTTACGTCGCTTCCGGGAAACTTTGGGTGTTTCCGTACCATCCAGCTTCCAACCTTCATATACAAGTTCAGAGACTGACTTTACACGTATACCAATTTTGGGACTAAGTTCAGGGTCACCTGTTTTACCTGTTACGTTGCCTTCTGTGCAGGCAAGAGGATCTGCATCCTCAGAAACTTCATTGAACACGTTCTCGTCATTGTCAACTCCCATGGAATCGTCAGATTCCATATCAACATCCTTAACGTCAATACTTTGAACCTCGGAAGAATCCTTCTTGGTATCAGCATTACTCTTCTCCAAGGAGACATCCTCTGCCGGAACCTTGCCGTACACGTCGGTTTTCATTTTTCCAGTTTCCAGCACTTGGGAACTGACCGTTTCAGCAACACTACCCTCTGTGGGGATTTTCACCAACTCATTTGTTACACCAAATCCTCTGTTTGTAAAGGACAAGTTAGTGTCTCTTAAGCTAGCTGGTGTGTTCTCGATCGCTGGACTTATACTTGATGGTTTTGATTTAAATGGCGGTAAGTCGTCAATGCTTGAAACGTCACCTAGTCTTTTACTCGCCTCTTTTCTGTTATCATCCTTGATTACGTGAGTCGGTTGTGCAGTTATCATTTCTTGCACAATAGCAACTTTCGCACTGTTATCTATTATCACCGACGGATGCTCCATCAATAATGATTTAACATCTCTTGTCATTAGACTGGATGCACCTTCTTTGATCTTGTCTTCATGGAACCCTTCCAATTTTTCTTCTTGCTCCATTGTAATGTTGTCCGAAGCCTCTTGAGCCACTGCTAATGGCTTACAAGGTTCTTGCTGACTTCTGATACTCATGTCTCTTTCATCAGATTGTAATTTACTGGGATCTTCAATGATACTCTGCGATACCAATGGAATGGAACTCACTGAATGATTTAATGAAGTATCCAATTCAATGGTGGATTCTTTTTGTTGAATTTTTTCTGTAAACTGGTTAACCGCTTCCATTCCCAGTTTCTTATCGTTAAATGTAATTTCACCGGTATCCTCTTTCAATCTTTTGCAAGGTTGAATAATCGGCTCCTCGTCCTCGAAGAATCCTTTATTATCTGTCTTTGCAGTATCTTCTGCATTGTATGCCGATACCAATTTCTCATTTTCACTGCTTTCTTCTTGATCCAAATCTATCGGTCGCTTTGTTGATTCTGTCGTTGCTTTATTTTTGTTAACTGCATTTAACGATGGGAAGCTTTCTTCGACTTTCGGAGACTCCTTTTCCTCAAAGTCTTCAGAGTCCTCAGGAGCTGGTTTTAAGGGTTTAATATTTTCCAAAAGAGAGCTTTGCTCTGTGGTACTTAGGTCTTCTATAAGTGGTTTTTCTTCTTCTTCGATGGATTCTATGGTTTTACTATCTTCCTTCACTATTTCTGATGTCGATTCAATCACAGAAGGCTCGTCCTTAGCTTCTTCTTGAACTTTTGATTCCAATTCGCGTTCCTGAGGTTTTGATACTAAATTTTCTGGATACTCTTTGTCTGAACTTTTATCAAAAGATTCGTCTTTAGTTGGATCTATTACTGCAGCATCCGCGGAAACGGTCACCTTCTTTAGACTGTCTGCACTCTCAGCCACAACGGAAGAATCTTCTTCGTCTTCCCCCTCAGTTGCTTCATTAATTTTACAAAATGACTTTTCATCGTCTTTTTGAAGGGCTTCCTTTTCAATAGCTACCGCGGTGATCTGGTTATTTTTAATTTCAGTCTCTTTGTTCTGTGCTCCTTCTTTGTTAAAGACAGTTTCTAAGACAATTGTTTCTTCTTTTCTTTCTCTACTGCTGGGTTCAATTAACGGGAACTCAGAAACTTCCGATTTCTGATTCCCACCTTGTGATTTCTCATTAACAATTTCGAGCTTCTGCCTAGAGACATCTTCGAATCTGGGAATACTTTTATCTTCATTCGGAATATCAGTATCGATTTGATCCTTCTCTGTATTATCGGTCTCAAACACATCATCACTACCATCTTCATCGGAAGCATTACTGTCGTAATCCGCAACTAGAGATTGCTCGTTATCAGCATCCTGACTCTCGACTTCGATGGAATCCTTGTCGAAATCATTTCCCTTCTCTACTGTGGCAGCTTCCGGATTGGTTTGAATGTCTTGCACTATGTCATGGTGCTCAGTTGTATCTGCAGTCTCAGACTCATTTGTTTTCGTCAGATTAATGTTAAAACTACTAGCAGTTGATTCCACTTTACCTTGTGCAGCAGAGTCGTTGCATTCAAATGATGCTGAAGAGCTATGTTCAGTAATGAAGTTGCACTTGATTAACCGATTTCCATCTTTTTCGTCACTCTTCTCGAAAGTACTTTCGCTGTCTTTTGTACTCTCATCTGCAGCGGACACGTGGGTAACAGTCTGTATGACATTAGCAACGTCAGAAGCTAAACTCGCACCTTCCCTATCAGTAGGAAATGATCTGAAAAAGGAGACAGACCGTCTACAATTGTCATTATCCTCAGACCAGCCAGACTTGTCCTTTTGCAATGTATCCTGCGTCGGTAATTTGTCTTTGAAGTCAAGTGTTTTCTTCTCGTTGTTCGATGTGGAATCATCAGTACCAAGGTCTTTGTAAGAATCATTCGAATCAGAGAGCCTATCGTCGATAACCATTGCTTCATTAGAATCCTGATCCGCTGAGCTTCGATTATCATACTCGTCTACAGAATCTATTAATCCGGAAGAATCTGCTTCTTTCTTACTTTCGATTGTAATTCGTTCTGGTGATTTGGAAATATTCGAGTCCATGATGACAGCTGGTGATACTCTGTTAGTATAAATCTCTTTGATGGGTGCTTCGTTAACACCTTGTTCACCTAATAAAGAGTCATTAACACTTTTTACACTCGAATCATCCTGTACCAATTCGACTGAGTCTGATTTATTTGACATGAATGCAGGGAGTTCTTTAACGTCTACTTGAGGAGCAGATTTATCATCCACAATGTTGGATTCTTCAGGTAATTCAGTGTACGATTCTTTCTCTGGAGATTCTGGACTCAGGCCAGAATCTATTAAATCTTTCTGCTTTTCTTCTTCCGAATCCCTGGAGCGATCGTCTTGAGTACCTAAATCCGAGAAAGTATCGTTCCTCTCGCTGTTTTTGTCATAACTTGCGGAAATCGAATCTGCATCAGAGCCTGCAAGTCCTTTCAATTTATCAGCATCAGTATCTCCTGATTGGTCATCCTGAGCATCCAGATCCGATAAAACATCACTTTTTTCATAGTCAAAAGAAGAATCCACTCTATCTTTTTTTGAATCTTCCAAAATGCCTTTCACGTTCTCCGGGCTGTCTTTTTCAGTTACTGATGTACTTTCTCTCTCTGAATTTTTGTCAAGTGGTAAACTCGCTGATTCAAATGTTCCACCTGAATTACTACTGTCAGATTCTCCTAACCAGGACAATCCGCTTGATACATTTTGTGCAGGTGACTTAATAGCTGTAGTGTCGATAGGCTCTTTTCTGTCTTCAGGCTTCACCGTCAGAGCTTCACGAGGAGCTTGCGAATTACCCTCTTCAACATCTATTTCAGAAACGTTCATAACTGCTTCCTCGCTTGGTTTTGGAGATTCGGTATTGGATACTTCCTCTAAATGCTCCTCTTTCGTTTCAGTAACTTTACATTCAATGTCTGAACTCACTGGCTTACACCTAGCATCCGAATCTCCAATAGACCTACTACTTTCAACCTGCGCATTCTGATCCTCTTCAGAATCAGAACTAGGCTTAAGCAATTTATCTTCGTTATCAGGAGTACATAACTTACTAGCACTGAATGAGCCCAAACGTTCATCAGACACTTCTGATTCTGCAGACTTTGAATCATTTTTCAAATCCAACTCTTCAGCTAGATCTTTTTTTGTATCTGGAAGCTTCACGTCATCCGATGCTTGAAACATAGATTTAATAGCGTCATTGGTGCCCTCCGTTGTCTTACTCGTTAACTCACACTGAGTAGAGATCAATTGTTCGTTTTCCTCTTCCGTCACCTCAGTCTTCTTATTTTCCACAAATTCAGCATTTTCAAATCTTCCAGAGGTTTCCGAACTGAGGGGCTCCACTGCCTTCAACAGATTATTGTTGTTCTTCGAAACGTTAAAATGTGAAGGAGGGTTGTCTGTTTCGTTCTCTGTCGTATTCTCCATGCTTTTAACAGATAATACTTCAGTTTCCACCTTTGGCAACTCTGTTACTTTCTCATCGACCGATGTAGTGGCCTCTTCCCCAACCTGACGCTTCGATTCATCGGCTTTTGATGTATACGAAATACAATTGGGACCAAAAAAAAATCTTGGAGGCGATGGACTCATTGAGGTACTCTCCACATTTTCAGGATTTATATCGTCAGCTTTCTGAGAGGTTACTTTGGTCGAATCCAATGAATCTTCTGTTATGTGTTTGTTGATCAACGATTCAACAGATGTCTCTGTTAAGGATCCCTGAGTAACTGCCTCCGTTGCACCTGCATTACTAGAAGGCATAGATGAGTCACAGTGCGTGGGTTCTTCTTGCGATGTGGAATCGTAGTCTGCGGAACTTCTACCTTTGGTATCTGTTACACCAGAGGTATCGGATTGCGTAACGTCACTCTGTTCCGTTATGTCGGTGCATAGATTGGCATTTACAGTATCCACAGATGCTTTACTATCCTTACTGGACGTACTGATTATAGCTTCACCCTCTGTAGTAGACTCAGTTATACTTTGACCTGCCGATTCCTTTTCTTCGTTTGGACATTGAATTTCATTCTTGCTTCCTTTCATTGATATGTCTCCTTCATTGGATATGATGCTGCTGTCACATTCTGTTTTTTCATCCGGTCTTCCCACGTCCCACCTTGACAATCTCTTAACTGGACCGCCTACAGATTTTGCGAAAACTTGAACGCCAAGCGTTGGCTTGAACTTTTGTTTCTCCAACGAGGATGTTTCAACGACCGTTTCAGAACTTTCCGTGGTATTAACGCTGGTTGGTTGATAATTTCTATTTATCTTTATCGGTGGTTTATTCTTTACTATGGATTCTGTGGATACTTCCTTCAGGACGCTACTAGAGTCAGTCAATAATTCCTTTTGAGATATATTTGTCGTCGTGGAACTACAAGCTTCGTTTTTTGATTCATTGCTTTCTTTATTGTCGGTGGACGTTTCATCTCCTGGATTTCCTATGTCGCAATCCTGACCAGAACCCTCCCCGTAAAAGAACATAACTGGTTCCTCTATCGCTTCGCCAAATAAAGGATTGACAGCATCGCAATCACTACCCGATCCTTCACCTTGAACCTTCATCACTGGATCTTCTATTGCCTCACCCACTTCGTCCCTCCAATTACTGTTGGATAAGGATCGCTTATCCATAGTGCCGCGAATGGGTATAACATCAGCTCGTATTCTTTTCAAAATATCCTGTTGTGCGTCCTCCGTGTCTAATGGTCGCTTTAATGCAGGTCCACCCATCCTCAATGCTGTGATTTTACTCGGATCCGGAAGTATCGTATAGCTGGGTAGTCTGTGCTCTTCTTTGTTTGATATTCTGGAGGCATGGTACGTCGATCCCATTTCATACCCAGTGAATGACATCTGACGTTTGCTCAAATCCGTAACCATTGCGTGATTGTGCATCATCACGGCTCGAGCATCGTATGCCGGTAAGGTTGGGATTTCAGGCTTAGATGGCTTCCTTGTGCTTAGATCCATTTCCCTATGTTGGAAATCTTGAGATCTATAACCCGCCAAAGGCAGATCTGGAGGTTTCGAGAGCTTTCGACTAGAAAGATCGATCCCAGAGAAATCTACGGGTCTGCTGAGGTCACTTGCAGTTTCCCATCCTCGAGGAGAAGTCGAGAGATCCATACCTCTGTGACTTCTATGGGCGACCAGTTTGTCTACTGGACCTCTTGCACAGAAATCCTGAGGCATCCTGTCTTCGTCAGCGTTTGATACTGTTCCGACTATGCTGCTCGCCCTGGCTAAGTTCTCTGCAATTTTTTCCAATGACTTAGCCCCGCTTGGCTTCTCTAGCTTTTCTGTCTGCATCTTCACTAGGTTTGCAGCAAGCTGATCTATTGGTTTCATGGATAATTTTGGATGTACAGCCATCGTAGACTCCATTGAAGAAAAAGGAAGGTTACTTTTGCTAGACATTTTTGCTAGGGATTTCAATGCGTCGGATGGATCATCCATCAGAATTTGCTTCTTTGTTGGTGGTAATAGAGCACTAACTGGAGGTTTTATATCCATATACTTTTCTTCGAACTGTGTCGTTAAATCGGTGATGTTCACCAATTTTAGAGGTGACGTTCTTATAACCGGTGTCTCGATGGATTTCAAAGGCGTCGGATCTCCCACATCCAATTTAATTGTACTACTCTTAGGACACTGTACGTTTTTCTCGAACTCGGCGGATTTTAAAACTGTTGCTGTACTGGCGATAACATCTACATGCTGAGAAGGAGGGTTTCCCTCGGCAGCTGGTTTTCCTGGTAGCTTTTCCAAATGTTCTTCTGGAGCCTTTGAAACGACTACGGATGTCGCTATCGAAATTTTAGTCTCCTTTGACTCTATTGTTTGACTCTCAGGAGCCTCTTGGGAATCGTCTTCCTCTGTATTTGGCTGGGAACTTTCTTCATTCGTTAGATCCTCATCATCGTCGTCTCCCTCATCCTCGCCATCGTCACAGTCGTTTTCAGGATCTTCGTCTTGCTGATCGTCTTCCAGGTCTTCGTCTTCGCTTTCCTCTTTATCACGTTCCGCTTCTTCTTCTACTTGTTCGCTTATTCCATTTCCTTGCGGTAAATCCTCTTCTAGACTTGGAGATGTTGTTACTTGACCAGTGTCTATTATAGGCTTCTCTGAAATCTCTAGGCTGTTGCTGTCTTCATTAATAGGTATAGCTCCAGCTTCTCCATTTGACAAAGTACTTATGAGGCTTACCACACCTTCACGGTCCCTGACACAAGTAATATAAACTTCATTACAAATCTATATTTAACTTAAGAGTTAAGTGAAAAAGTTCATTGTGTACAAGTTTGCATATTGGAAATAATGAATATGACATAAAACACATGGTAAAGTATGAATTACTTAGCAACGAGTTCCCAATTCTCTTCATCCAAGTCTTCTCGATAAACTCTTATGTTACATTCCTCATCTAGCTGGCACCAGTAGGCCAGACCAGACTTGTCTCGGCCTAATGGTTCCACACGCAGCTCCTCTGCTGCCAATTTGTTCACTTCATTTTTAAACTTTTGATTCAGGTCAAACTGCGCCTCCAACAAAACCTATAATTCATCATAAATAGCCTATACTGTGTATACCTTGGAAACATCTATAATTATATATTGTTATTAGTTACGTTTTATATGTTTAATAATAATATGCATTTATGTTTTAAAATATACCTTAAGTAGGCGCAATTTAACACCAATGCGAGCTTTCTTATATCCAAAACGCTCCAGTTCCCAACCATCTTGGTTAGAATATGTGTGGCAAAACTTGACAAGAGCTCGCTCCCACTTCTCTGGAGAAACTGTCTTCCGTGTTTTTCGCAACAATTTTATGTGAAGATCTACCAGTGGCTGTGGAACTAAAATCAGCAACACAACACACTAGTATCAATATCATATTTTTAGTGTTTAATATAAAAAATTAATAAAATTATCAGTCTTTAATAAATGCATAGATCATTAAGCCGTAATAAAACTTCAACATTTTCTTTCAATAAAATAGATCAAAGCTTTGTCGTTGCCCTTGATGCAAAGATAATTCCAAAATATAAACAATAACCAGTTCTATTCGATAGTTATACGTAAACTGGAATTCATGGTGAATGCATGTGTTTTGAAGCTTATTCCTGTGAAATTTATTATGTAAAACTCTTAATACAAAGTTTTGTGGATCAAAGGGTTTCGAACAATTAGTTAAGATATGCATATGAAAAAAAAATGGCAAAATGTATTAATATATTTAACAAATGGCAATCTTATAAAAAAAAATGGAAAATAAGCATTAGAAAAAACGATGTAAAATTTCCTACGCAACTAGCGATTCAATTATACGAGTATTTTATTCAGATTCCAAACACTAATTGTAAGATTAAATAAAAGCGCAATAAAAAAAGCCTGTGATAACTAAGCAAAATAAAAGAATAAAAAATATATTCAAACGCATCACGTGTATATGAAAAGTTAAAAATGTAGGAGGTGGCAGCACGAGGGAAAATAATAACAAGAAACAAATAAAATGTATCTGTCAATACAGGCGGCAATTTGCGCGGTTACGAGTGATCGACGATTGGAGAAGAATAAACGGGGCGAAGAAGGTATTCTGATCTTAGACGGATATCGCGAAAAAGATGAAAAGAGAGGGCAAAATGCGCACGCAGACGGTAAGGATTCTTAGCTAAGACGAGGGCAAATAAACTCGCATTGCTTTTGTCAAAGCGCGACAGGCCCCGGAAGGAAGGAAAGAAGGAAGGAAGGAGGGAACAACGAAGATGCCCGTGGACTCCGGCATCAAGCTTACCTTCTTGCACGTTCTCGAGCATCTCCTGCAGTAGCGCGATGTCCGGATACTCAATCCCGCAAGACTTTCCAAAACACTCCAGGAACGAGCAAATCACCGCGAAATTTGGGTCACTCACGCAGGAGGCTTCGTTATCGGACGCCATTTTTCCGCCGCTCTGGCCGTAGCCGCGTACTACGCTAGGCGGCCTGGCGACTCATGCTCGTGCCTCTTGGTTGGCCGATCAAACAAAATCAGCACACGCGACGCGGGACGCCGGCTTGCCTTCGATGCCTTTTACGCCTCTTCACGTACAAAATCACCCCTTCAACACGTTTCACCACACTTCACCTTAATTCACCACGCCAACCCTTTTCGTACCCGTACCCGTATCCGTACCCGTAGCCGTCACCGTCACCGCCAACGCCACCGTCGCGTCACAAAATCTCCCGCTAGCTGATACCAACACCGTCTCCGTCGCCGTCGCCACTACCACCACAACCGTCGACGCCGCCGCCGTTGACACGGCCGCGCTTTTCACATCACCCGCCGATCTTTTTGTCAATCGCGCCAAACCCCTGAAAACTCTCCCGCCGAGAATTGTTATTCGTTCTTCGCGTGCTTCCAAGGAACCTCGTTCCTAGTGGGAGCACGAGCAGCGCAGAAAGCACGAGCGCGGCCCCCCTCGCAGCGCACACTGGACATCGCCTTCGGGTCCAGGCTATGAAATATCGGGGTTCTCAACCGGCTGAGTACCTGCGTTACACCCGTGTTTATCCTCCCTCCGCTTCTTTCTCCACCACCTCTTCGACAGTCGACGCTCCTCCTTTCAAAACTATCTCTCAACTGCTATTTTACACTCTCTAACCAAAACTCCGAACCTCCTTGTCTCTACGAACTGCAGCCACCTACACTGTTACTTCCACTTGGGACGCTTCTACATTTTTCGATGCTCTTCCAAAATTATCTCCGGCTACTTGCATCGGTTTGCTTTAACGACGCAGTTCCGAGTACTTCGCTAAGTTCGAGTATGTAGTTGCTCGACTTCGATCGATTCGGATGCTCACCAGAAGTGTTCCCGCTACACGTAAGTTTCGAACGGGCAGTATGTCGACCGCCAACGGACTCTACCTTGCAAAATGGAGCATTCGCGTCTTAGGGCCTCCTTTGATTCGATGCTTTCGATTCTCCTGAGTATTGAATTTTTTTTCAAAATACGATTACGTAACGGTCAGCGTTGGTTGATGTTATTGAGTATTGCTCTAGAGTATCCCACCTTCGTTATAGAATAATTAACTCGATCCCGCCACAGTGCGTGGACAATACAAGCGGAGTCTTTTGTCTGTTATTAAAACCAATAGATTTCATCTAATCCAGTAAATAGTACAAGTTTATATTTATCCTCGTATACGATCAAAACACCGTGCGATTAGGTCGATTTTATGGACTGTTTGTGCGGAATATATTGACTTCCGGCGTTCATTGATCGATGACAGTTCTCGTAAGGAGACGCTGACATTTATAAAAAAAATTCAACGATATATCACAAGGAATATGCTCTAAAAATGTATCCGTGGCGTAATTTCTAAAAGCATTGAGTCTATCTTTGATTATGGCGATAATTGGGGCACACTGTTTATACGCTCATTAGCACTCTTTTTCACAAGTTTGGTTGAGCCCGCAAAGCACATGGTTCCTCCGCGGAAATACCGCCAAACCACTTGTCTAGACTTTTAACTGAACTGTAAAAATCCTATGATTTCCGTCGTAATCGACGTGCACCTTGCGCGGCAGAGCACCACGCAGTTTCTACGAACCAGATAAATATATCCAACGTACTGGGTGTACGAAATGTACCATGTGCAATTCTCATATATCACAGTTCAGATGGGTTTCATATTTTTTTTTAATATGTTAATGCAGTGTATATATATATATATATATGATTAATTAAATTTAATAAGCATTTGAGACAGGCTTTTAGAGAAGCTTTAAGTGAAGGATATTTATTGATTTTAATTATTGATAAATATTATAGGTTTTTATATATCTTGTATATTTTATTGGAGCCCACTTTGAAATGTATATACAATACTAGAAAATCTTACTTGGATATAGTTTGTTGCATTCCATCAATCCCAGATCGATAGAAAATATATTCTATTTCGATTATACTTTTTATTGCTTATACCTGAGACATTTACTTTCCCTCTGATGTACTTTTAAAACCAAGTATTAACAAAAATATATATGGTCCAATCGTATCCTGTTGTCCAGTTTGTCACATATTTAACAAATAAAAATTCTATTTTCTAAAGCTGTACATATTACTGTATTGTAATGATTTAAATATTACCTAGGGAATACTTGGAATGCAACGGTCTGTATTCAGCTGTGAGTAATATATGTGATGACCGTCAACCCTGTTAGACAATACAATTTTATTTTACGTAAGGCATATTACATACAACTGAAAAATTGATCGATCCAATTGTTGCTTACGTATCTGCCTATCCTAAGTGTATCAAATATTTTTTTTACCCAATGTGAAAAATGCATTGTTAAAATACATGTAGCATGTATCGCTGTAAGGCCTGATGGAATAATTATAACTGTACAGAATGGATACTTAGGTACTATAGTTTGTAACTTCTCTGCCCGATTATGTTACATTTGTGGACATATTTTCATCAGTGCAAAAGTTTGTAGTTATTCCATTGATTTTTCAAACTCTTTCTCATGATTATGTTTTATAGAAGCTGAATATTTACAGTATGGATGATAATTAGTATATATAGATTTAGAGTCTTGGCGATCAACGTCATTTTCCATTTAGCCCGTTAGGTTCGTTACATTTTCATTTAACCTTGATATATTTTAACAATTTGTACAAGTGTCTAAAATTTTTGTAGTGTACATACTGTTCAAACTTCATCACTGCCATAACACCTAGTACTTTACATTTCCAAAGAACTGTTATTATCATATACAAAATAACACCGGTAATTTCCCGTGATACTCTATCTCTCTCTCTCTTTTACGTGATTAGATGTTACAGGTATGATACAGTTGATAAATTTCAGATTCTATATTGAATATGTGTACCTAATCTGTGATTATGTAAATAATTATCAACTTTCTTTCTGATCATGCACATCAAAAATACATACTGCAGTTTGACTTATAATGAAATCCTATTGTACTAAAAAATATTTCATTTTCCAAACTAATGCATTGACCAATGGAAAAGAGGGCAAAGTTTCTATAAGCTTTGTTAAGTGGAAAAGTATCGTTACCCCAGATTTGAAAACTTCCTACTTAAACGTAATAAAACTTTTTACTGCTTTCACTTATCAGTATAAATAGTTTCTCAGTGACTTCTGTCTGGAAATCTGCAAATAGTATTACGTACTTGATCTCCAATTTATTAACGTGTATTTTTTTCATTGTTTATTGTTTACTTCAAAGATTGTTTTAGGCTTCAGCAGACATAGTCAATATAACAATTGGCACTTTATTCGCTATGTGCGTACGAAGACAGACCCCATATCTAAGCATGTATCTCAGTAAACGGGCAAACAAAAATTCAGCAGAAAACACTGTGCAGTAAAATTGGTGACGCTTATTGAATGGACGTACGCAGCAATGCATGCTTAGATATTGAAGCTGCGCGTGTACGCATATAACCAATACAAAATACGGCTGTACACTGTGGAGATGCATTTAAAAGTTAAAATTCATCATATAATCGTTTTGAATTATTAGAACCATGTGTATCAAATAGATCCGACAATCCTATCATAAATACTGATACACCAGATGTCACTCCTGGCATTTTGCTCCAAACCGCACAAACAGAAGGAAGAGAAGAGGAAGTATATCTTATGGACATTTGAAAGAAGCACAAAACTGTATGAATATTTAAAAAAAAAAAGGAGATGCATCGTTTACACTTCACGATCCCATTAAACGGTCACAAAGCGTCTTCACTTAAAGAAAATTCCATATAACAAAAGCTTCGATTCTTCATTTACTCTCATACTATAAACCGAAAGAAGGAATAACTGTGAACATGACATAAAGTCATGTTAGGTTATGATTTCTTCGTTGGGTTTAGAATTAAAAATTACACCTGGAGTGTGAAGTTCAGCATCAGTAACTGTTGAATGCGCCGTAGAAAACATAGGAAATCACTTGGACGCCGCTTGCGCCGTAATAGACTTCAGTTGCTGCTTATATTTTTCAGCTTCTTCTTCTTTCTTCTGTAACTGTTTACGGTATTCTGCGGCTTGTCTTCGCGCCTCCGCTAGCTGTCTATTGAGCACTGCTATATCCATCACTGGTTCCGCGTTATCTTCACCCTGATTGTCATCTTCAATAATTTCCTCTATCTCGTCATCCAAATGTAAAATTCTTTGTTCCGTTACCTTCGTCAACTGGTTGACTACTTTATTCTGTGATAAGAAATTGTATGAATACCAATCAATGGAATATTCCTATAAAAAATATTAAATCAAATGTAATGCTTCTATACCTTCGACAAAGAGACAATATGCTTAGCTTGTGTAAGCGTGGGAACAGTAGACGTGCTATTAGCTAAGGAAGCTAAAAAGAGTTTTCCTGCTTTGTTCTCATGAATATTTCTCTTTAATATGTTAGGACCTCGAGGAGTCAAAGTAGGTGCGTTTTGACCTAAGATCTGATCAGCGCGTATCGCAATAACTTTTCTGGAAGTTCCTCTTCTTGTTCCCACTTGCAATCTTTTCATTCCCATTGAAGGTGTTCTAGTTAAATTTAAGGCGAGTTTGCCTGCTTCTGCCAAAATAGATTTGTTTAATTAAGTATTTCCTTTAAGATAATCTCGACGGATGTAAACGCTACGTTACCTGTTAAGACGACAGTCTGACCGCTTTCCATAGCATTTTCGACGATTGTTGCATCATTATCAACAGGAATCATCGTGATCCCGTGTGCTTGGAGTAGTCGGAGGGGTTGATCCGCCCCACCAACTCCTGAAACGTCTTCATCCCTGTAGCTAGTTCCATGACCTTGATTTTCCATACCATCAACGCATTCTATATCCTTTTCATGCTCTTCGTCACTCACTGACGACACGCGGATTTGCTGGAATACCATTCTTGGCTTCTTACCCATTTGTACTGTGGAATTAAGATAAGAATGTTAAAAGTGTTCCAATAAGGCATAGACATCGTAAATTACTTGTTTATACCTGTAGCTACTTTTCGTTTTTGGAGTTGCTGTTGCTGTTGCAACTCAAGTTCCTGCTGTTCCTGTTGACGCTCAGCTTCTAATTGCATTAAACTGTGTGTTGCTACTTCGAGTTCAGCGGAATTTGCTTGGCTCTGCTGATGTGCTTGGACACCTAATATTTCCCTTTCCTGTTGTAAAATGTCTACTAAATCAAGTCGGTCGTGTTCCAAAGCAAGGCTAATTGGCGTTTTATCAAATTTGCTTGTTGCATTCGCATCTGCTCCATGTTCTAGCAACACGTTCATTACTTCTACATGTTCGCGTTCCACTGCCCAATGCAGAGGAGTCATTTTTAACTGAAAATAATGATACATGTTGGAAATATAATATTGCAAATGATGCAGATTGTTAGTTTTTTGTAAAGTATGTACCATATCTCTACTATCAACATCTGCTCCATAATTCAGTAGCAGTTGTGCCATTTGATGATGACCTTCGTATGCAGCCATGTGCAAAGGTGTTCTATCAACCTTTGTTCTGGCATCTCTTGAAATCCCTGCCCTCAGCAAAACCTCTGCTGTTTCTGTATGGTTGTTTTGAGCAGCCAAGTGCAACGCACTTGTACCAAGCTAATTGCATACAATTATGATATTTGTTTATTAAACACAAGATCCAATGGTATTCTTACACATGGAAAATCAAAGACACGTACCCAATCTGTTGTAAATGGTGCCCCTCTACACATAAGATCACGGACAGTCTCTGTGTCTCCATTCCTTGCACTCAATAGTAACTGCTTTCCTAATTCTACTATCGATAAGGCATCTTGTGACCGAGAGCGATGTGACACATCACAAGAAAGTATTTCAACCTACAGCAGGCATTTTATAAATTAGAACAACGTTAAGTTTAATAATACACCAAGCCATATTCAATATAATGTAATTATTTCATAGTTATACCTACCGGGATTAGGGTATCTCCATCGAGTCCCTCAATGTCTCCAGCACAGATGCTTTCCGCTTGCATGATTAGATATAAAGTTTAAGCCTCCTTTTAGTGTACACTAAAAGAAATGGATAAATAGCTGTCAGTATATAAAAGAAGCATTCCTCAAGAAGCGATGTTCCCAGCAGATTTTCGATTTTGCAAAAACAAATCAGTAGGATTTGGCCTTGAAGAACCAAGTGCCCAAAGTGGGATAAAATTATGGAAACAAGTCCGACTATAGATAAGCATCTCTAGTACGAGATTTGAGTTCCCTGTAAACCCTAAAAAGGAAAAAGCCTATTTTTCGAAATTTTCTTCTGTACAGGATGTTTTTATTTTGCCATCTCAGACGGAGATGAACTTCCTGTTCCTGTCCATTAAACGGAAGTCCCTTGCCATAGGCCCCGCGATTCTCGGACAAAATTCACCCAATTCAGACAAGCAATAGCATGGAGACAAGATGTACTTACGAGGAGCACATTGTTTTTCCTTTTTAGTACTTTTTCGTGCAATTTTCCGTTAACCACACACCGTTTACTGGAATTCTTCCGTCCCACAGCCTTCTCGATTTAGAATCGGGTAGAAGTTTCGTAAATATGGCGTACCCTTGGCGCCATTCCTGATACTGTCGTACGAACGCTGAGAAATTTCACGTAAAACGTATTTCAATAATTTCCATCGCGAAAAAACGAACTTTAATAATTTTTAATCATCGTTTCCCCACCATTTTTACTTTCTTAGCACCTAAATACATATAAAGTTCATTTGACTCAAGCGCCATGCTGCGACATCCTCGCGAAACAGGCATAACGTGAGAGCTTGGCTTTGTAGCTACAGGTGAAGCTAGGTGCAGCTCTCATATTCAAATATACCGGGTGACACCGAAATATCGTGTCAGAATAATCTTCGAAATCCAATTATTTTTCTTGATCGATTTTCAAACCAAAATTTCGTTCGCTAGAATCACAAACACGAGCAACCAGCCAAGAAAGTGTTTTACGTAATAAAACACAATAGCATATAAAACACATGAAAGTACTACTAGTGAATTCTCTCTCTCAATAGCTATTCAAACAGCAGAAGTCTGAGTAGCAAAAGAAATTCAGCAGTGAAGAGTAATAGCTCGTCCTCCTAGAAAACTTAAGCAGTAAGAAATAAGAATTTCATCCTCTGAATAGGAATGCAGATCATTCCGATTGTCTCGAGTTCCTCCTCTTCTTCTCGACTGGCTGACAGTTACGCGATTTGGGTCAACCCTTTCAATTTCGCGTTACACGAAATTTATCATCCGAGCCATCGTGTCGTTTGTCATCTGCCCAATCTGATGGCTCGTTTCCCTGTATCAAAAAAGGGAAAATAAAAATCCAAGCATGTATCAACCCTCTTCAAATTTTCACGAAACTCAGCTCGAAATTGAAATATAAGCTTATATTTTTCATGATGACTCACCTCTACCTTCTGTTTTTCGGAGATACGACCAAAATTCATTCTTCTCGTACTTCCATTCCGATCCTTATAAAACAATCTTATCTTGTCCCACGTGCGCATCGAGATGAGAATAAATAATTATATACTTTCCGAGCACTCTTACCAACGGACGTCTCCCGTTAATTGCTCTTGATGTACGTAAAGGCTCGGTATATTCTATACTAATTGTACTCGGCCCAATCTCTCGTTCGCCAGTTCGCTTTGCTCGCGCGGCCGAGTATATACCACGGGAAATTGCAATACCCTTTCCGCCCTCTCTCACTCCCATTCCCACTCAGTCGCACGCTCTCTCTCTCTCTCTCTCTTTCTCTCCGTCCCGCATTTGACCCACAATCGCAGAGATAACAGAGCGGCAAGGTGCAACAACAATGAATCTCCGGGTACCACGAGGAGAGATATACACCGGGAAAAAGAATACCGGAATGATCCAAGAAGACATTATTGATTTCAAAATCGACACAATGGACGCCGTAAGCGTTGTAAGGTTTCCGAGGCAAAACAAACAACGGATATTAGAACGTTTTCTCAGATACTGCAAATTACACGATTTTATTAGCCGGCGAATTGTTATCATGCGTGAGTTAACTATTGTTATTGTTATTTTTATTATTGTTGTTATTATTATTAAAAAGTAATTCTTTGTTTTCCTCTTATTCATTTATCACAGTAGCACAGAGTGTAATGAGCTTATCGAAAGATGCTCTGTTGATTATAATTTATGGAGAAGCTGGGTCAAAGGTGATTTTATACCAGTAGTGCTATCAGGTGCGTGCCCTGCCACATCGCGTTACCCATTCCTTATATCGTAATCTAAGGAGGTGGCCGCCCGACCGAGTAAGAGGTGAGCTTGCATGCACTGAAATGGAGTAGGTTAGAGGGATCGTGAATTTCTTATGAAGCAAAATGCTCGCGATGAAAGGACTGGAGGAGGAACTTTCCTGTAACCGAAATGACGAATCATCGAGCGTGGTGGCTGGCAGGAAATTTTATATATAGTATATATATATATATTTCGTCACTTCGTGCGTTTTGGCATTTTTATTCTTTTCTACAGAATTCTTAATATTCAGGAACCAACGCTAATCTCGGTATAGGGTTGATGACCTTTGCCACTGACGTTATGAGTCCTGCCACACACATACTTTAAAAATGTATTATGCAGTTTCTATGTTTAACATATATTTTAGGGCCATTTTGGTTTAAGTTTCGTGTTACCTGAGCTACCGCAGTATGCACCTTGCCAGGATGGAATATGTATATTTTATATATGTATGTATATACATGGACGTGATTCCAACTGCAGGATTCAGGAAGTGCCGCACGGGAAATGAGCTTCTTGCGTGAACAATACTCGACTTGAAGCAAATTTAAGTTACTTCACGTGAGAACGAAAGCCTTAATGTATTCATATGAGTACTATCACCTTTTTTTTTTTTCTTCTTCTAATAAAACCAAGTCCGGTAGGAGAATTCTTTACGTGAATAACATACGTTTATGAAAGAATCGTATGATTTAATTCTCGCATGGAGTTTTCTATGAGGATATATATATATATATATATACATATAGGATTATTAATATTATTTTTTCGTTTTAACAGCACGCTTCTTCCTCTTCTCTTCCGGACGATACGGCCCCAACTTCCGGCGCACCATAACACCTCGCCACCACGCTTGAATCTTGATGGCGCTGGTACGTTCGTGCTCTTCCCGTTCTCTCCGTTTCCTTATGGCCTCTTTTCCAGCCAGGTAAGCGTCTATGAATTCTTGTTTACCTGAGAACTGAAAGATCGGCAGCCATTTTCACGACGCACAGAACAAATAAATATGCCTGACGGAAGTTGTAAAGGCTGCTGGTAAATGTGTTTGTTATTGAATTAAGAGAACGTAGAAGTGGTACGGAGTTATGACGAATAGAGTGTTTCACGCGAGAACGATATGGACGACGGGGTAGCGAAGGGTGCGGTGGCGCATAGGGCACCTTTTTGTTTTTTATTTATGAATTTTCATGAGGCTATCATTCTCGGCGGCTTCGATCACAGCTTCCTGAAGTAAGCTATTGATTCCTAAACACGTTTTCCCGTTCACGCTAGGGGAACCTTCTGACGTTACGCGAGTCTGGTACCACTCTTATATATTTGCATAGGAAACATACCTCCTCTTTCAATTTCCTGACTAACTCCTGCCGGGTTTCGATTTCGCTTCGCAGTTGACAGATTTCTGTCTCGTACGTCTTCGCCTCGGTGTCGTAACGCTGCTGCCAGTAGGTTATTTGATTTTCATTGAGCTACGAAGAAATATTTCATGTACAATAGAGTCTTCGGCTTCTTCGTCTCTTCCTTCATCATTTTTATTCCTAACGTCAGTCCTCGTACGTACGCTTATATTATCCATGAGATATCTCACGATCTCCTCATTCACGCGACACTCCTTCTTTTTACGGTCGAGACAATTCTTTAAATCATCTCTCAGACTTTCTACAATCATCCTACACCGCAGCGACATCTGCTCGCATCTTGATCTTTCCCAGGCATCTAGATATCTCAATTCTGCATCAGCTGTTATCTCCAAGGTATCCATTTCGTTCTAAATGTCAGAACGAATTGTTGTTATTATTATTATACAATTTTTTCTCTCTCTTCCTTCGCTATACCGTGTACCCGTATATCCCTTAGTCTCTCTTTGCATCTTTCTTCCTCTTGGCTGTTGCTCTCTGCCTCGGTCTTAAGGATCTTACGTAGATTCGCGACAGCCTTGGACATTTCCTCCCATCTTCTTAATAGGACTTTGTCATTGTTATTCTTTTCTTTGATCGCCTCCACAGCCGCGGATAGAACGGCGAAGCATCCATATTCACGCATCTCGTCCTTTGTGTCGTCCAAAAGCTTTTTCGCGTAAAGGCTACGGTCGAGGATGTAAATAGATCTTACACTTTGTCGATCCTATAAAGTCAATATCTTGTCATGAATATATCACCTGTCCTTTTGCAGCTTGTGAAATGCCGCTTGCCTCTCTATGGCCCTTAGGGTTGCACTTGGGTCGTGGCTGAGTAATTGCGTCTTTTCACAATGTGAATATCTGGAAGGGATATTTTTTTGTGATTTGGAAAAAAAAAAATTTTGTCATCTACTTCCCACTCCAAAGGGCTTCGCATGGCGTTGCAATATAAATAACGAAATGTCACGCCTGACTTACCGCGGTGGAAGGTGGTCCACGCCGATATTAATATTCGTTACTGGCTTTTTTAACGTGTGTTGATAAATGGCCATTGCATCACTGCATTCCTCGAGCACGGACAAAATGGCGTTACGCTCGAGGGGGAAAAATTCCGATTTTTTTTTGACGATTGTAAGGTCGGTTAACTTCAAAAAACAAGTAATCGTTCGTAAGTTACTGGCGTATTATTTTATTTTAAGAGACAACTTTTAATCGTATCGAAATTGTGGATTTTTGATTTTTGTAAAATTTCGAAATTGTGAAGAAGTTACCTTATCGACTCTATACTTCGTTTCAGAAAACTCTGGAGACTCGTTTTCCATTATTGCACGTGAAAGGGTCGGAGAGAAAAATGTTACGGTTGTACGTAAAAGTGTAATGCCGTACGGGGACACAAAAATGAAGCACTATAAACATTATTTTATCCCATAGAAGATTATTTGGATATTTTTTATTATTATTTAGAATTATATTAAATATACTTAGTTAACCGTATTAGTCCGCCTTCTTGTACTGGTAAAATATTTAGTTGATAGCGTTTGATCCATTAAGGTACGTTGCCATGGATACCAACCTCAATGAAACACCCAGTATACTATACGTGTCAACCATAATCCAATTTTATGTCGCTGAACGTGTTAAAAATAGTCACCAAAAATTTTACAACATACTCCAAATTTTATGATTCTTAATTTAAGGAAGGACCACGTATATATATTGCATATATATATATATATATATAAAAGTGGATATAGATACTTAATAATTAGCACAGTTTAAATCAAAGTCATCCAAGGAGTTTAAAGTTTTCAATGAATTGGCATGCAAACACCGCAAAACCACTTCCCCTTAACGGACCGACAACTATTTTCCTCAGAAATTCCTCAAAACTTGAGGATGAATAACTGTCGAGTGTATGGAAACCAGCAAGAAAGAAGCGGTCGGAAATTCATTGGAAAGAAACCAGCAGTAAGCCTCTTATACAGTCTGGTCAAAGAAAAAGAAGAAGAAAAAAAAAAGTTGGAGGCCCACCCTCTGATTGGAAAAGTTTTCGAGCCCCGAGAGTTTAATTGAATCTGCATTGTCTATAACTCCAGTTTCCACAGAGACGAAGGTATACGGTCGCCATGATGCATACTTAAACGTACCCACAGCATATTCCACATAAAATGAAATTCACAATCTTAGCAATCCAGTATATACAATATTTCCTCATTTCATTACCACCCTTCTATCCTTGACTGAAGTATCCTCTCAGGAATTCATGTAAACACTCATCTTATCCTATTCACGCGACAGTTCCAGTGTCTATAACAAAAAAAAAACCTTTCAAGTATTCAACAAGAAAAAAGTCTCGTCAACAAAGCTATTCGAAATTTCCTGGAAGAAAGCCCACGCGCAATCATTTATCAGTTTTCGCAAAACATTTCTATTGACATAAAAAAAAAAGTCATCGCCACATGGAAACAGGGTTAAAGGTACGAAGATAATTAGGTTACCCGTAGTTGATTGCAAGACTATAAAAAACAATTGCTACCTATCTCAGGGTACTTCGGGAATGAGTACAAAGGGTAGCAGGGGTCAGCGTATCAAGCAAGGATGGTGAAGGGTCTATAGCAATTGGTAAAAAGAGCGACGCTCGCGACGCCCTCTTGGCGAAGGTAACCGAGACACGAAATGGACCGGGCCGTCTCGTAGCATCTCGGAGCTTGCGCCAGGGTAGGTACAGTCGCGGCGGCGCGTTGCCGCGCCCGTTGCCCGAGAACATTGTGCGAGGGCGGTGGCGGTGATGTAAAACCCTCCGGATGACAATTCGGCCACGACTGGCAAGCATAGTGTTCGTTCCTCCGTTCCAGTCGTTCGAACACCTCGGTCCCGTAGACGTCTCGTCGTCTAGCGTCTCTCGTGTTTCGCGTGTGTCCTCATCGTCTTCGTCGTCATCATCAACATCAACATCCGTAGTCATCGTTCACGGCTATATCATCAACTCGCGTCTTCTTGTTGAAAAGCCACGAACCAACGGGGCAGATCTTTCGTACGCCCTGGGATTTAAGGTTATATTCGCTGACGAACGGTGAGTACCATTTTCTTCCTCTTTCGTATTTTCCGTGAATACAATACGAGAAAGAAACATTAATCTGACATTAAAAGAAAAATATCGACAGAATCGACGTTAACTTTATTAGCCCATTGAGAATTCCATACGAAACTCGTTACGTTGAGTAAATATTGAGACGGTTCATGGTTTATGTTGTGTGTTTACGCTCGAAGGTAAAGTAACACTCTGCGCGCTGGATATACGTATTCGCATAGGCACGTTTGACTTACCTTCAAACTTTTTGTTTTTTCGACACTGTTGTGGTTAGCCGAGTTGACACGGGATACAAAACTGGACTGCTATGGGTAACATCCGATGTGCCGTCGGTGCTTTAGCTGCCGCGGGAGATATCTTAATTAAAAGCACCTATTCCCTCACTTAACTTTGTTAAAATGCACTGTGATTCGTTAATAAAATAGCATCGTGTGACATTTGTTTTATACTTTCTACAATGCTGTCCGGTAAACGAGTCTCGTTATATCAATAGTCCCATTTATTTGTTTATAATTAGAATCAATTTATTTTCCAAGAGAACGTATACCTCGGTACGAAGTCAAATTCTGATGTTATCGAAACTAAGAAAATTTCCATTCTACCCGTTATATTTCCACTATGCATACAGCTTTGATTTTATTAGTATACCTCGACTCGCCATATCGTCAAATCTTAATCGAACAACGCGATAAAAGTGGGCTCTTCGTAACTGTGTGATAACGTGATAGTTTCGTTTTATTTTTTTCCCTCCTTTCGTGACGATGCCTCCAATCAACTAAACCCTCCAGCACGAGGGTATTTTACATATAAACGTTTACGAGCAGTTCCGAGTATCATCAAGCTCTATTAATCTCAACGATATATCGATAAAACGAGTGTGCACAAATCAATTAAACGAACCACGCCTCGTTATATATAATACCGTACAAGCAATAGAAACTGATCGGTCCCGAGTATTAGAATGCTAATAGAATAAAAATTCCTATATCGTCCCAGCAACCACTCGTATCCCCTCTACAATATTAGTCTTTAATATGCAAGCATTAAATAAAACAACCGCGAACGACGGGTACTTTGCCCGGGGTAAAAAAAGACTTTACCAGCAATTTAGGTCAAAGCAGACTTGATCCTTCGTGTCAATTTTCTCATCCACTGCATGTACTTGTAGGGCAAACGTGTCGACGGCATCCCCATTGCTATTTAGTGGGTCAAAGGGACACTTCAGTTGGTGCATCCACCATAATGGAGGATGTACGAGCAACCACTGAAACAACATCAGTATCCGTTACCAAAGTGCAAACTCTAAAGTACCGCCGGCAAAAGGGTGACCTGCCGAGGTGACGCGTAGATAACGCAACGCCGCTTTGTCTACCCTTACACCATTGGTTTGGTTCGCCACACCTGACTCAGGTTCTTCAACCCTTATGAAAGCAACCCCTTCCCTCCCCCCTTCCTCCACCACCCCACCGGTATTGCGCTAACAGCCTGCTTAACTATTCCAAGAGCATCTCGGCCGAACGAGGCGAGTGCTTTCATGCGGGAGCTGGGTTAAGACCAGCAACCGGGAGAGACGTTACCATCGGAGTAGACATCTTTACCAATTTCAAATTGTCCATCCTGACTGGATTTAACAATTTCCAATCGATGCGGGACTCAGGAAATTGTTCGTCCACGTACCGGATGACAGTTACTCGAGTGCTGTAAAATTATTTAAATTCATTTCTCACAAGCTTGTTATTGTAGAGGGCGTTGGGTTCAGATCTAGTACACGTGTTTACGCCATCTTGCTAATGCCGTGCTGATTTGTACCAAGGACGCCTCTTCTAGTTTCTTCGTTACTCGCGAATTAGGCCTGCTGGAAAATGTCAATGCTCGTCGAGGAGCCACTAGGACGCGAAAGACGCTGCGCGGCTTTCAGTACGCCAAGACACTTAACGGAGCATTAAATTGTATTAAGTCGCGGAAAACTTCACGAAACAGAAAGCTTTCCTCGTCGTGCGAGACATGGGCTTTCGTCTAAAGTTTATTACGCTTCTTAAAGCTGGTGTGAAGGAACTTAACACTTTTCATCATGACCCTCGGGTATCGTGCTAGAACTGGTACTTGCTTTTTTTTTTTTTTTTTTACAAGTGCGCCATTCATCCTTCCGATTCACATGCAGCCTTCGGGATACTCCTTGGCGGAAGTTCTATCTTTTCTTTCTCTGGATTCCTTAGGATCCCAGGTAGCTAATTACAATTTTATTTATATTCTACACCGAATCTTCGACCGTCACAAGTTTTCTTCGAGGATAATATTACTCATCACCTTCAATACCTCAGAGACCAAACCATCCGACAGTTTGAACTTGGTTAGTATTTATCAAAAACTTTGCTCCTCGATGCGCGACGCGACGCGTCGGTTGGTGATTTTGTAACGGACGTTTTTGGAACTAACGGGCTGTATCTGGCTGTGACGTCATAATCCCCAGTTATCCACAGAGAACGACGTTACTCGTCGATGTTTATAGGCGGGTTACTTATCTTTATCCTATAACCCCATGAAAAACTCAGAAACACAAAGCGAAGGGTCATGAAACGAAATATCAAGGAGCCTCAAATAACTACGTAATTCTCTGCCTGTTTTCCAACGTCGAGAGAAGGTTCTCGTCTGCCACGCGGTTTGGCAGTCGAATTCACCCGGGATTCAAAATGTATGCGTTCTTGGATTTCAGACGTCGCATCCTGATTTGGGTTGCGTTATTCCCTACGTAACCTATCATCCCTCTTTCGGCATCGAATCCAAATGGAAGCTCTTGGCGTAACGTGTAACAAATAACGTCACGGGTTACGATCGATACCGTTACTGATCTACATTTGGCGAGAGTCGTTTTATTTTTACATTAATCTTCTCCCAGCTCTTCGTGAGGTCCTCCCAGGGGAATGCTGCTTTACCGTGTCTCGTATCCTTCGCCACTTTTAGACGAGGCGGTACACCTTTTCTTGGTATCACCCAGTGGGCTCTCGCGGTGGGCGAAGCTTAAAGGCGCAAAGCAGCCGTTCGCTTTACTCTCGTTGTTTACTTGCTTTACCTGGTGGAACTAAATAACCCGTATGGTCCTCGCGAGTCTCGCACTCTTGTGAAAGCGAAGTGGGACAAAGTTGACGGTGGAATGCTCGATGGAAATTTATATAAATTTTCTCGAGGATAATTTTTGACTAGGGTTTTTTTTTCTTTCAAGTCTCAGACGTGCATAGTGACTTTTCGCATTTTTAACGCTCATAATGGATTCAGATACAATAAGAGGCGACATTAATTCGTTAATGGATATACTCGTTACGCGTCTCTCGGTTTATATTCGAATTTGCCACAGCATCGCTCAGCTGCACGTCTGGCGATATGAATCGCGTTCAAAATTAAACCAGTAGCATGGCACCGGTAGTCGGACCAGGTACGGGCTTGGCTGGATACCGGAACTTTGGCCACCGGAAGTTACTGATATCTTGTATTTCCCGTGCATTAGTGAATTTCCTGTATCCTACTTCGAAATTATACAGTTTAACACAGTTCCTGCGTTATCCCGATCTCGAGAAAACTTTAAATGTCAACTGTTATATTTAATAGACTTGCTTAATAAATTCAGGGCTCGAACTTGGCGAGTAGTGAAAATATTTTATTATATATAAACTCCTTTTGTTCTTCTTTAATGTCAATTCAGTGTACAATGTCTCACCTGTCGGACTGTGCTTTGACGTGATTTTAGTTTACGCGTCGTGGAATAAAAGTGAGAAATAAAAAATTTCCTAGGACTCCTAATTTGTGTATAAGGAAATGTGTCAGGATGGTAATAAGATTTTCCATGGCGAGACGACGATGCTGAGTAATTGCATCAAGCTAGTTGTGAGGGTAATAACATTCCCTCTTCTCCTACAACCACCCCTTCTCCGCTCCTCACCCCTCTCTAAAATCCCCTCTCCCCGGTATCTCTGTCTTTCTTGGACGACATCTTCTTTCATTTTCCTCCACTTTCGTCTCGTTTTGCAGCCCTGTTACTTGTCGACTCTCACTAAAACAGTCTGGCGCAATTTCGAAGGTAACGCTTCGCTTTTCATCCCGCCCTCGCTCCCCCCTGCCCCGCCCCCTCGCCCTTCATACCCTCTCCCCACAAATCACGAGGCGCCCCTGCGATTTCGGTTCTTCGACTCGACTTGGTTGGTTGACAGAAAAAAGGAGGGTGAAAAAGTCACCCCTCTGGAGAAAGTCTCTACCCGACAATCTCAACTAAGTAAATCGTAAGGGGCATTATGTAAAGACACCCTTAACGATGGACCCGTGGTGACAATGACGGGAAGGTCGGAATCGTCTTGGAAAAATTTTACTTCGTAAACATTGTTAAAATTGTTTTTTATTTTCAAAAATAACTAACCTCACGAATGTCAGTCTATTGAGGGTCGCTCCGGAAACCAGTGATTCACGTTGACTTTTATTATTTACGAGGAAACACTTTTTCTTCGTCACTAGTTCAATTACGGACTGAGGGGGGCGGGGGGTGGAGGAGTAGCAAAGGGGTATCGGACGGTGGAGTCTATATGATCGCGGTAAATAATATACCGATTATCCACTGGATGTCCGGCAATAAAGTTTGTCACATAGTTTTTCGCAGCATCCAAGACGATGGACCAATTAACATTGTAACCTCGTACAATCTCTCTTGGACATGACGAAGTCTCTTCGAATTTTCTGATACTTTTTTTTATTTTTCCTGTCAAATCGCATCCCTCGAGGAGAGCAAAGCCCGACCTGTAAAACAAAGCCACGTTGAGAGAAAATCTTTTTTCATGCATTTTTAATGCCTGTCCCGCCGCACGGGAGTTTCTCTGGAATGGCAAAAACAGACTTACATTTCGATACGAATTTAATAGTTCATTCAATTAGCCACGTAAATAAGTGCAATCGAGACTCGAATAAATTGTAGCAGTGTGCCAGAAAAAAAGTAAAGATTAAAAAAAAATGCTACGAGTACGTGTACATTTCTTCTTCCAGTATCAATTTTAAGTACACGCGCACTTGTAACCACGTCATAATCCAACCTAACCTCCAAGAGAAATCGAACCCCATCTCAACAGCCCAGCAGATGGAATTTCTTTGACATCTGATAATTCATGTTTATTAAGCAGCAGAGTGTCAATACATATCTGCACGATACAGTGGTCATAGATGACATTCAATTTTCAAGAGTATATATATATATATATATTCGCTCTAAGATCAAAGAGTCGTACCAGGAAAATGGAGAAGGTGCGCCTATACCGATAAGCAGGATGCACAAATATATACAGTGCTTTTCAACCTGGAATGAGCAAACTTAATGCGTAACGAAATTGCGTGACGTGGAAACAAACGTTCTCCACCTTCGTTGTCATTCTGTCACGGAAATTTCTCCATATTAGACAACGTCAAAAGGGACCCATCCTCACTGAGATAATCGCTTCCCTTTTCTTTGCGCTCGATGCTCGTAAGCTACTTAGCGAACTGGCAAGAGTGCAAGAATTTAAGACATTTTAACTGCACACGCTCCCCTCCCCCCACCCCCCACCCCCCACCCCCTCTCCACTGTCGGCTTCCGCTATATCCGTTTCCGTCTGCAGCGAACATTAGGAGCATGTAAATTTCGTCAGAGATAAGAAATTCCTTTCTTGGTTCCTCTCATTCGGTACTTCACTCCTATGGAAGATATGTTAATTTTATTTTTCAATGTTTGCGATATTTTACGGATTATCTGTATACGTATATATAACGAGTAGTTATTACTTGAAATTAAATTTCTTATATATATATTATACACTGTTATTAAAGATTATCGAACTACCCGAGGATGTCTCTGTCCATTTGATTTATATTTATTTCCATGCTAGAACTATATTCAGGTGTTTCAATAGTCCTGAATAACAGTGTAAAATATATCTATATGTATTATTATATAGAAAGTCTTGTATGTCAGCGTGGATAAAATAGGAGGGCGATCGCTCCGAACACGTCAGATCCCTAAGTGCGTTTCAAGCCTGACGACTCAAGATTAAGTGAAACGGAAAAGTTGAAATTTTATTAAATCTCGACGCTAAACTTTTCACTTCCACTCGATACAATCCGATTTCACGTACAATAGTTTAATTTCGATCTCCGCGCGATTCTCTTACTTCGTTTTTACTTTTAAACGCGGAGGCACTAGAATTTTCTTTGGTACGTATACAGGCGTAATGTGTTTGTGACGGCGTAGCGGCACTTACAAAGTTTACAAAAGTATACTTAACCCATGTTGGTACTGCTGTCAAATATAAAGACACGGGTACCACTTAGAGGTTATAAATATAGAGATGCGTAAAAGTTAGACGTACTTAAAGTTCTGTCAGATCTTCGAGAGAGGTTGATCGTTTATGTATTAGAAATGTATACCCGGGAGATTCGTGCAGTCCTTGGTCCAGATGAACATCCGTACAGATGATATTTCGATATGGAAAATTTTTAAAAATTCAGGTCACCCACGAGCGAGTCAATGAAAATAGTGATATGTCAAATGATCGGTACACGTTATTACAGTGCGATTAGCCGCTGCTGATTAACGCCTCGTATCGTCTAGGAAATTGATTGCAAATAAATTTCAGAGTTCATCGCTGGACCGAAACGGATGCTGCGTCACAGTGCCTAGTGACATTCGGTATATAGACCGTCGAGCGGGTCCAATTGACCGAGAGAAAATTACTAGGGGTACACTTTTTTTTATAGTAGGTATAACCAGGTACAGTCTGGCAAGCTCTGAAAAGTTTTCTTTCGCTGAAATCGCTCTTATGTCTTTTGCGATTGGTAGTCGGGCCTCTGTCGCTAATTGCGTACTGCTTTTCAATCGATAATTGAAATCAATTGGGTATCGATTGGCTTTTACATATTCAGATTTGACGAATCGCGAGCGTCCTGTCAGCGTCTAGAATGATAATTTAATATTGCTATGTATCTGTTGTAGGTTATGTAAATATTATATATATATATATATTTAGTTGTATAGATAACTGCGGCATGAATCGTCTCTTTGAAATTCATTTAACAATTCCTTGGCCGAGATCCATCGGTTGGATTTTTATCGCAGGAAATTCCCGAAAGGGCGGAAATTAATTCCTGGCTCCCTTGTACGGGAGTGGGTGGATCTTCTTGTGGCAAACAGAATTATTATTCGTTGTACGAGTTAGTATCGACCGACGTTTCTCGTCGATGGTTTATCGGGTAGTAAGAAAAACAACCTTCGGTTTTTTTTTTATCGCCCCCAAGTGTTTTTCCGACATTACGTTAGCGGGGCTGGAGGATGGTTGAAAATTTCGAAATTCACTGCTACTCACTCGGGTACCTGGGTCGTCGTATAAATTTTGCCTAAGTACGTGTCCGGCATGCATATACATTTGAACGTGAATGCCAAATTAAATTCAAATTTCCCGCCATATTTTTTAAGGGGAAAAAGCGTTTCTTCTTACGTCGCGAATTTCTCCGTGTCACGTGATTATTTTAGTTCGCAGGACCGTGTATAGGGGGGGGGGGGGTGGGGGGTGGGGGGTGATGCAGTGGATGAACATTATTGTCTGTGTCAATTACGTGAAATTACGTTGACTTTCTTTCGCGAGGAGGGTTAGAAAAATATTGGCTCTTGTTTAAAGTGTTTGTTCAATTTTTTGAAAGTTTCCCACTCTGCTTCCAAACGTCATTTCTTCTTGACGTTTTCTACCTCGGTCACGGTCGGTAAATGTCCCTGGTATATACATATATATATATATATATATATATATGTATATATACGTGGGTGGGAGAGCGCTTGACTTTGAGATTAATGAACTTTCACGCTTAAGAGACAGTTAGCAGCTTCTGTCGTTATCACAGAATTAATTATACCTAAGTAATTAACGAAAATATTTATCAATAGTTATACACTAATATATCGAGTGCAGTAAGTGAAGACACTAATACCGAATGTGTGAGAGGACACAAAAATTCTCGTGTAGGTATTGTCGGAAAATGGAGGGGAAAAAAATTGAAAAATAATTACTCTCAAGCGTTGTGCTTTGCACTGATGAATTTTGTTATGCAATATTTTTCATCCGCCCATCAATAATTTATACGTTTAAATAAGATTTGTCTGCTTTCACGAGCTTCGTTGTAAGACTTCGTCGCAATTCATCCTATCAAGCAATGCTCGGTACGAGCTATGATTTTCATACAGCAAGAAAAAAGAAAACCAATTGTCATTTACCTTTATGGAAATTTCCCGCGCGAACACATAGCGAATTGTACGCTGTGAAAATCAGCCTTTATCATTTTCGGAATACTGTATCAGTTACGTGGTCGTGTTTTTTTTTTTTCAAATATTTATACGTGACACCCTTAACAACTGCCAGTACTCAGGCTCGAAAATCGAACGAACCATTATCATCTCCCAGAGGCAGTTCAACGGCGGATTCGTCTTTCGACAATTTTTAAACTCTCTTTTGGAAAAGCAAAGAAGGCCCAAGGAAAGAAGGCTTCGACTATCATCTCATATTTTTTTGCTACCTTATCGACCGTGCTGAATTGACCTGGACGAGAACGAAAGAGTCTCCCGAGAGTCACAGAACCTCAGGGTATCTTCTCAATTACCAGATACAAATGCAATTTTCAACTTGTCCATTTTCTCTAAACAATAAAGATTCTAAATATTTCACCTTGAAATGGACCAGTGGGAGTCTGTCTTGTTCATTCTCATCGGTCTTCACGAACGAACTTCAAAAGATAATAATATCCAGGACCCATGCTCGCGGGACTTCTGGAAGGCTGAAATAACTAATACTGATCTCACAAGGGGATTTCGGAGTCACAGCCATAAAAAGAAAAACACTGGAACCCACATAAAACACAACTCCCTTTTCTTCTTCTTAAACGCACTTAACTCCTCAAGGTTTACATGAAAAAAGAAAAACCATTTTCATTCTCTCCTCGTTACCGCAGCCGGACCCTCCCCATTCTCCTCTGTAAATTCACACGATATCACAGCAACATAGAAATCCCATTGCGTATCATTCAATAATTTCCCATCTCACTGCAGCAAATCGTATTCGCTTTACACTTCGATCACATCGTAAAATTTCATTTCTCACCAGGTTCAATTACCTCTGTTCAAATTCTAGTAACTTTTCATTAGCTTCGCTCTACCCCAGAGGACTGTCTCACCGTCTAGGTACATTCTCGTTACATATATATATATATATATATGTATATACACACGTATACCATTTATATCCACCATCCCATGTATACAGTGTATATAAGATCTACGTCTATCTCTATAGTATATACCTATGTGTGTATATATATAATTTATATACAATGAAAACTCATGATTTTATCTACCTATGTGCTGGAATTCGTCGACTCATCGATCTCCATCCAGACAGGTGTAAATGCGCGAAATCCCGAATCTCCATTGGCGGAAGCCAAAATTTTATAGTAGGATGCAAGCGGAGCTAGAAATATAAATTTCACAGTACATCATCCGATACCCTTTATACATATTTCTATATCAATGTGTATACGCTGAACCACTCGTACCTTTTTCATCAAGAATATCTCCGAGATAAATTCCAATTTGAATGCTCTCTATTTCCAGCAGCCTATTCTAACGAAGATTGTATCGTATTATAGATTTCTTTTGACTCGCTACTTCATTTCCGTTTGCCTTTTTTAGATTTACATAATATTCCTGCTTTGCTTCGTATACCGCAAGTTCTCATTGGTTGGATATAGGTAACCTTAAGGAAAAGTGGTTGCGTGATAACGGTAACGTACCACGTGAGCGAACAGTCGTCCTTTTCGTTATCACTTTCAAAGCGTCCTTTGTGATATCAGAGGACAAAGAGGTGTCGCCGTCACTATGGCCAATCATATATATATACAATGCATATATACATGTAGTGCAGTAGTACAGAGACTAGCGGGGTAGCTTCACGTGGCGTTATGATCGCAATTTCATGGGCATTACCTCCGAATAACATATCCCGCCTCTGTGCAGTGCACCAGGATGCGCGATCGGGTTATCGCATAGTATAAATATTTTCATTTTTCGTCAACCGATAGCGACGCTTCACGTCGATTCCAGGTTGACGATTCGCATCGACCTAACAAATCGCAGCGATGTCAACGGCGGACCTGACAAATATCCTTTTTATTTCAGATCAGCAACTCGGTCGGTATGGTAGTTACCTACCGTTGTCCGCAGTAGGGATACTGGGTAAGTCCGTACCCATGGCATTTTTCATACAAACTATCTTATACCTCTGTATTCGTTATACGCGGTGTTCTAGAAACAGCAAGGCTGTTTCGACTCGTAAATCATACATACCGAAGATTCGGTGACCAATTAGAAAGCATTATTGCCGCGGGCGTAATTACCGCTATAAATCCCACTCGGATAGCACTGTTTGGCAGACACCCTCTAGACTGGCCCCCATCTCCCGCGAACAGCCACAAGGTTGCTAAATACGTGTGATTTGCTAGGGGAACTCTCTCCTGCTCTGCTATCATCATCTTGGAAGGACCTGGTACGACCAGAGTCGTCAATTACGTCGATTGGACATCCAACGTTACTCAAGAGAGATACCCGCGTACGACGAGTGGCATAGGTGATTGCCTTTGTCATCGCTTAATGACGTAACAGAAATATTATTTTCTCTGCCCCTGTGCCCCGTGTACGTGTACAGTCGGACAAACAGACATCCGGAGCTTTCGTAGGGGCACTGGGTAATCACCCAGGTGGCACTCTGTCGTTAAGCGTCCTGATATACTGAGAACGGGTGTCTGGTACTTTTCCTTTGTGTGTGTGTGTGTATATATATATATATATATATATATACAAACGTAGGTTAATCTCGTAAAAATAAGTTAACAAATGCTCCCGCTTCGGAGTTGTAGCGTCTGGGCGGGTTCTTGCGTTAAGCTACGAAATTACCTGGGAGACGCCTTGGCTACTAGCGAGGCGGCCATTTTTCTTGCTCGAAGCATCCGTCACTCGCAGGAACGCCGAGCTTAGCTCTGTAGCTGTGCTGTATAAACAACGCGTCACAGTCGACTGACGGTTGTCGCTGGCGTCGTAGCAGTACCGTGCGAACCGCCCTTTTATACGGAGTCCGCTTCGCGGCGTGTGAATTCTTCTCGTATTATTTTTCTTACGTCGTCTGCTGGCTGGTAAAATGGAGAGGAGGGGACTCTCTAGCGTGAAAAGTTCGTACTCGATTCTTGAGACTCCTTTTTTCTTTTTTTTTCCCTCAAATTACTAGACTCTCCCGCCAACAAGTTTATACCTGGTTCGCGCTACAATTTTCTAGAGGTTGGAATTAATCTTCGGCACGTCCGACGCGTTTATGGCTGCTTGCTATGCTAAATAATGTTACTGTGTGGGCTTAGGGCGTGGGGGAATGTTCGATCGATGAAACTCGATATTTCCCTAAGACGTATCTACAGCTTAGACTTTTATTACACGTTGACGTTGACTTTTCGTTAATTAGCCGGCAATTTTTCACGGCTGTCGAAAGCGAAAGTCAGTGTGCCGAGGGTGGATTCTCTTTTATTGTATGCTTATTGGATTATTAGGGTTCGTTTGGTACGATCGCGCGAATGGGCTTTCGTCGGAAGGAACTTGTGTTATGTTGATATACATATATATATATATATATATATATATATATATATATATATATATATAGCTATTCGGTATCTAAGGTCTTCCGAGTAACTGGCACATCTCCTGATTGTAGGAGGCAGCCATAAGGAAAGGAAGGAAGGAAGGAGGGAAGGTCTTCCGAGTACTATCGCACAGCGTAAACAGTAATTATTTGAGGTTAGAAAAAAAAAAGGAAGAGGAACTCGGCTAGGTTGGCGTATAAATTCCAGGCACGTGTGCGGAGAAAGATGGGAAACGTCTCTATATCATTGTCACGTTCGACCCGCAGGTAATTGACGTCCTTAGGCGAATATCTTTAGACTAAACGATACCGGAGACGCCTGAAGAGGAAGCAGGACGCGAAATCGAGGAATAGAAAAAGAAATGTCCTCCGACTCGACACTCGAAGATTCCGGCCGCTTTAGGACGGGGACAAATGTCCCTGTGTCTTTTCATTTAAATTCGCAAGATCTCTCCCACCTTCATTCGTCCTAAGAGATGACTTTTATACATATATACGTATATATTCTACCCTTTTACTTATATATATACATATATAGGCATCCTGGTGCATACGTCTCGTGCTTTATCCGCGGCAGCTTTTCCACGCGATGGAAAATGAAAAAGTTTTCGCATATCCATGATCTTGCCGAACCCACCAGCCTATGAACCTCTTTCGTTCCAACCCGCCCCTCCATCCTTTTCCCCTCTCCTCCTCCTCCTCCTCGCGTGTACATAGGCATACCAAGTGCGAATCCCGGAGACCTTGCTGTCGAATAATTTCGAAAAGTATTACGAGGGAGCGAAGTAACACGAGGATATGAAGAGAGGAAAGGAGAATAAAGGAAAAAAAAATAAAATAAAAGAAGTGACGAAGAGAAGTAAGGGAGAAAAAAGAAAAAGGAGAAAAAGGATTCTCTCTTGCGCGCGAATGCAAGTAGGGGTAGTTTGACGGAGAAAAAAGTGTGAGTCGTTCCACCAATTAATTTACATGCTTACGCGCGTTTAATTGCAATGGCAAAGACCACCGAACTACCCCCTGCGTACCGGACCACACGCACCTCCCCCTTTACTCGCGTACTGCACATGGGATTTCAACCCCTTCTTCTCCGACGTCCCACGGCCTATTTTCACACTGACCCCCTCCACATTGAAAACTCACCCTTAACTTTTGTCGATCCCCTTTTCATTTCATCGCGTCCACGTAGACTCAGGTCACCGGATGTACGCAGTCGGTCGTTATCTTTTTGTTTTTTTTTTTCTTAACACCAACCCTTAAGCAACGACTCGGCCACGGAAAATGCCGAAGCGTTGATCGAATAACCAAAGGGGGTGGTTATGTCTGATAAGACTTTGGAATGCCCGCGGCTACCCTTTGGCCACTGCAGAGTCGTTTCATGCATATCTTATGTCGGAACAAGTTTTCGTATCTATATATGTATTCGAAGATGGCTGCCAGCTGGCTAATTAGTTTCCCGTGAAGGGGTCAGTCGATTTCAATATAAATGAATTTCAAGTTTATCTTATTGTAGGTGTATTTTTACAGGGGTATATATAGAGTATGTATTTTTTTTTTGTTATAATTGATTTCCGGGTTGGAGTCGCGTCTGAAATTTTTTTCAAAAAATGACTTCGAACCCGATGCCAATTATTGGTGCGTGATACGAGTGCCGGGAAACTTTAAAGAGAACTTTTTTCTCACCCATCGATGACCAGACCGGAAACGGGACACCTCGGAGAATTTCGGGAACGCCCAAGCGTCGGCAGATAAATTCAAAGGGGCTATGCGACAAATTGGTTCCACTCGAATCCCGTCGCAGTCCCTCGACACGATTTCGCTGAAAGGATATCTATATTCTATCCAGCCGTTTCCCGCTGGGAAAGGCCGCTGCTGGCTGGAGCAACGGCGCAACGGCTTCTTCGACTACTACCACGGAATAACTGTCGTTTAGAATAGAACTGTAGAAACTTAAGGTTTACCCTTGAGACCCTGCGAACAGGAGCTTCCATTCCCCCCCTCCCCCCCCCCCCCCCTTCCCCCGCCCCACCCCCTATACGGAAAGCGCACTAAGCCGAGATCCTCCTCGAGGTCTTTGCGATATCCGACGATTAGCACGATCCCAAATATCCACCCCTGGTGTATGTAGGTTTATACCTGGGTACCTTGAGGGGTGGTCGGTGTCGTTTGGGGTTACGATTCACAAGCTACCCTATATAGGGGTGGCTAATGGACCCTTGGACTCATTAGCGTCGTCTGCTTTGAAAATTCAAATACCACTGAATCTCGTTATAGGCCTCATTAAAAAGAGGGGTTGATTTTCGTACCTTCGTAAAAAAAAATTAATTGCATATCATCATCCCTTATAGACCAGGGCTTGGTTTTTTTTTTTTTAAGGATTTAGAATACTCTCGCATGTGTTCATTTAACTTATCGAGAGGCTAGGGGATGATGGATTCTTGTGGGAAGTAATAGGGGTTGGGTGGTGACTTTATTTTGTCTAATAGTGGACACGCCTAAATCATCCCCACGTGTTGTTGGAATGATACGTGCTCTGCTTTACGTATTAGAAGTTTACGCGTAACGATAAATAAAGATGGTCTCTGAGCTTTGCCGACGGGCAATAAGGGGCTGAAAGTCCTTCGTGTCGGGTAGTCATCAGAAATGAATTAACGTTCCCTGAAATACGTGATAATTTACATTATAATGGAATTCCTGTCATCGGGAAGTGCCTCGGAATGAATCTTATCATTCATCTTAGTCAGGAACATCTTGCAATCGGCCCCTCCCATCCCCGCAAGCTTCAGCCCTGTATGGGGCATCGGACCCCGCGTCAACATTGCTCGTTGACAAAGGTGCACTTCTTTTTTCTTATTACAGTGATAAATGACAGCTGATAAAATCTACCCTTATCAGCCGTAACATGGCTGCTGGGTAATAACGTGTAAAAAAATTGTACACCGTCCCGACGTAATTTTTAAGTAAATATAATTTTAAAAAAACTATGTGATTTTATCAGGAAACAAAGCCGTGTCTATGTTAACCAGGATTTTAATTGACGTAATCGGACAAAGTGGATCTGTAATGAAATGCATATATTTGTTCGTTTTTTTTTTTTTAATTAAAAAAGAAATTTATTCTTATGGATTGTAAAGCTCGGGAATTAAGTCTCATGGTAATTATTGTAATTTAAAGGTAGCTGATTAGGTCACGTGCTAATAACTGTGACTTTAGTAACGCGTAGCCATAAGTATGGCTCCTCTGACACTTTCTGATACATAAATTCTCGTTCCGGAGTGTTTGCTCATCGTTAGCGGAAAGTTGGCAAAACTACAAAATTTATCCGATTATTTATTATCAGTCGTATCGGGTCTCCGCGTATTTAGATATCACGTGACGTATTATTCAAACGGTGACAACGTTAGTTTTATTTGCGTGGTAACTGCGAGAGAAACGTTAATGGAGCATAGTCATATAGAGTTCCTTAGTGGACCTCGTGGTTTCCGGGGATTTTTAGGGATATTCGGTTCAATTTATATAGTCTGATAGAATGACGCTATAGATTTGGGAGAACGAAATTTGCAAGTTACTTGAGATTTTTGCTTCTTTAATGTTCGATACACCCTTGTAGCCATTTGGTGTATATATATACGTAATGTACAAGGAACGCCAAACTCCAAAGAAATTTTTTGCGGCAAAACTTTTCGCCCATCTACTTTATCTCGGGGACGAAGGCTTTTATGAAAATCCAGTTAAACTTCAGCTAAGCAGAACTGCGTGGTAAGAAAAGTTGTAATGCGCGCAGAATCCGAGGTTTATCTACTTGTGAGCAAGTGGAATATCCTTGCTATTAGAATATCATTGACAAAACTTTATGTAAGAGTTTGCATCACGCAGTCTGAATCCTTAATTATTATCGTTAATGTAATTATCTGAGTATCCTGTAATCTTTAGGATTTCGCCATTTTTTTTTTACGAGCGCCGCGCATCTTTCCATTTGTAATTCTATGGCGGTAAAGTGCCTTGCCGTCATTTTTAAGATTATTCCGACGAGCATCCCCGGAGAGAAATTTCGCGTTTGTCATTCCGAAGTGGCTGAACGTTTGACGGCTGCTTACTACTCTCCGAGGTAGTTCACTATAAAGACACGGGACATTTTAAAATTACAAGTCCTTACCGTCCGAACACGTAGCCATGTTAAATTTTTTTTTTTTTCATACTCCCGCTTTCCATTCTTGTACCCTCACGTCGACATCCTCCATGTTCAAGAACGTTCCCGAGGTTCACCTTGTTTCGTTGTGAAATCTCAGCCCGTCACATTCAAACGGAAAGTCACTTTTCAATAGGTTAGAAATTCTTACGTTTCTCGCGTTAAACTCCTATTTGTTCCTGGTAACCTTTCACCTTTATCCAATCGCGTCATCCCCAAGTAAAGTTGGTACGGCATTCGGTTCCTTCGCATTCAGGACACACTCGATGCCTTGTCAACAGTGCAAGTGGAAGCGAGATAGAAATACACAGCAGAGAAGAGCAAAACCAGAAAAGGTGGAATATATTGAGATAAATTAGGAGTAGATTAGCACAGTTTAATAAGATTCTCAATAAGGATAAGCATCTAACCTTCAAAGTAGACTCGATCGTCTCACGTCGGCCTACCAGGAGCCATTGTCGATCGTAGATTCCACGTACGTCTGGCAACTGCCTGTGACGCCATTAATTTTCTAGCCTTATAAAAAGCCTAGCATAATAATCGAGTCAAGGAGAACCCATTCGCCGTTCCAGCGCAGTGCGGCCAACTTTTCGCAACTTTAGATTGCCTAATTTATGAAACTCTGTCAGCTGTAAGGTGTTCGGCTTCGTTTTTCCATTCGACGTTCTGGTCAGACCCTAGCGGCGCTTTTGCGAACTACTGCGTGCCTTCGTATCGATAGAGCACACCGGATCGTCGATAAGTATACAGTATTGTCTAGTCGCAATCGATGAATCTCGAACTTTACCAAACGGTCTTGGCTCGGCCTCAAAGAACTTTGATAATCGCACGCTTCTCCCCGACAGATTGCAACACGTGAGTAAATATCTTCCTGGCATCATCAACCGTTACTGCACTGTATGTATATACTGTCACGTCATTATCGGCCAAGTCAGAATTACTACCGAAGCGTCTGGTATCGCCGTAGAAATTCCTGTGTAAGACTCGACGTTATCGCTTACGGAAGACGAGGAGGACGAAGGAATCCGTTGGATAAGTTATCACAGTGACGATAACGAGTAGGGTGGTCTTCCCTAACGAGATCTCCACCCTAGCTCATGTATTCTTGCTCGGCAGAAAGTGCTTCTAACACTTCGCTCCCGTTTTGCTATCTGAAACTATAAACTCTTATGCCTCATATTTTTTTTTTTTTTTTTCATTTTTACACATCGTTCGCTTTGGTAACTTCTTTTTTTAAATTGACAAAAGCACCTGCTTAGTCGAAAAGCAACGAAAACGCATTTACTCAACATCTATACACACGACGACGTAATAAGCCATAAAAATAAATCGTAACTGTAATCTCAAACGTCATTGCAGATGATTAACTTGGCGTGTCGGAGCTTTCATGTTTGTTTCTTATCGAGTGAAACGTTTAGTCTTGTATTCTTTTTCTCGCCTTATTTTTCTTCCATAACGATTTTCCTGCTTCTTCCCATTTCTCTTATCCCTTGGGTCGCGGCAGCCCCTTGCAATTAGAGTTCCACGTAAAAGCTTCCCCCCCCCCCACTCCTCCACCCCCGAATATTATTCCTCCCGAGCTTTTATCTATCGGTAACCTAATTCACTTTTTCAAAAGATCCCGCCATTTTTTAAACGAGACACGATCATCAATTCGGTACCGACGGGTGGCCAAAGGTGTTTAATGGGAGCCGTCTGCTTGGAATTTCTACCTTTTTCCCGTAACAAGCTTCTCTGGTATCAAACGAAGACAACAACAAGCTTTGACAATCTAAGCAGCTACCCGGAGTCCATTACACGCAACGCTTTATATACCAGCTCTTGGACGTGGTACAAGACAGTTTAGAATTTAGATGAATCAACTACTGCCTGCTGTATATCTATATACGTTCTAGCACTTATACCAGCCTATATCCACGCCGTTCGAGAACCTTCACCGAAATAGAAATCCAACTAGGATGGGATAAGCTGCCGAGGGAAAGGTTCAACTCAATTTACTGGACATTAATCGCAGTAGACGTCAGGGTCTTTGTATCGTGTTTCAAAAGTACCTATCTTTCCCAGAAGAGGACTCTTTATCATTCGTCCTCCGAAACACGTGGGTATCTCGTACCCAATAGCCCGTATTATTCACAGGTAACAGAAATGTGAGAGAAAAAGTAACCTTGCATCACAGTTCTTTTTTTTTTTTACAGTCAAGACTGCCCCTCGCCATCCACGAGGATTTTAATTCTCTCGTCGGCTAAACTACACCTAACCTTTATTCGAGTTACCGTCGGGCGCAGACATTTTCGCTGGGGTTACCTAGGTTACCTAGAGAGAGAGAGAGAGAGAAAAAAATTATTATACGTTCCCACGCAACACGCTAATTTATATTGCACGTATGTATAACGTCTTTTGATATACGCGTCCGAAAATAATTAGTTGTCTCTTGACCCAGCAGGCCCCACCGCATTAGAATTCGCCTACGGTCGGCGAAGGAAACGCGCGAATTCCCAGAGAGGGTTGGAATTAACTGAGCATTGCGGGTCGATAGACTTTATTGGCGTAGCTACGTGCAGCGTGTGTAGCACGCATTGCATGGTCGTAGCACTGCGGTACCAGGATGCTCTGGTGGAAGTTGTATGGCTAGGAGGTGGCGGGAGGCGCCCGAAGAACGTTTTGAGAGCCTCGCGTGTTCCTTTGGCCAAGAAGCCAAGCAGGAGCAGCAAGTTATGCGGGGAAAAATTTTAACTTGGCAAATAGCTCCTGCCGTACGATATCGGCTACTGTTAACGGCTGGACAATTTTCGTGGTAAATCATTTCTCTTATGCGCGTTTCGCAATAATCTCAAGTGGGAATCGGACATTTTTATTAGCGGCTGTTTCAAAGAAAAATAGATTTAGAGTGTATTTAGCGGGTTTTTTTTGGCAAATTTTATTTTCAACTCTAAGCCAGGCTCTTTCCTTCGTTCAGGTTTATCGGGGCGATGCGTTTGGCGGAGCTTTTTCTGTTTTTGAAATAAAGTCAGAAGTAACCAGGTGGGACTATGAATTTTTGACACGCCAGGGAAAAAAGGTATTCCCTGTTACCGCGTAGGAGGTCGTTTGTGTTTCGTGCTTTTCCACGTTTCTTTCTTGTGCTAAATGAATCTGACTCGAGACACGATTTTCCTTTTTGTAGTATCACTGTCGGATAACAGGACGGGGTAAGAAGGGACGGGGAGGAGGAACGTATAGAGAAATCAAGTGTCCGAATGCGATTTCTTTGCAATGATTTCAAAGTAGCATATACACGGGTCATTGGGTATTTTAGATTTTGAAAATTGACTTGAAAAATTCCTTTGTCATATTTCTTTATTCCGGCATCGAATTCGTCGATTGAGCGCGAATCCGGGGTAAGAGATGACGCGAGTCATTTGGAAAAAAATAAAAAGAAAAATGGCGAGTCATAAAGGATGCTAGAAGATCAATGCACGAACGAGAGCACTTTGCAATTGTACCGATGCAACCGTCGGCTCTCATCCAGTCAAAGAAAGGAAGCAATGTCTCGTGCAGGAGTTAATCGGGCTTTCGTTGAACGACCACTGCAAAGTCAACGTTTCCATAGAAACACTGCAGGATTACCGGATTTGGAACAAGGAGAGACACAGAGTGAGAATGGAGAGAGGTGGAAAAGGTCGACTTTCGTGTTTATTTTTTTTTGCTCTCTATCCTCTCTTTTTCCCTCTCGACTCTCGCTGCCTTTTCCCCACGCCACTGAATAACCTTAACTGTCTCGAGACGACCCTCGAGAGTGTCGTCACAGGTTTTTTTTTTTACGTCACGATTAAGCGAATCTTTTGTACAGGTAGACGACGAAAAATTCTTCGCAGAGTTATGAAGCTTAACGATATCTAATTGTGCTTGTCACAGGACAATATTCAACTGGTGGGTATATCTGAAACGTTCATTTTGCATTGGGCATATAAGATATTAGAATTTTTTATTTATTCCCAATGAAATTAATAGATTCGGCAACACCGTCGTATTGGCTACTGCTGTGTCCCCTATGGAAAGGACAATGTTTTTCTGGAAACATGCCGGACCTTAATTCCACGATATTCTCGGCATTGGTACGTACGTTGGCAATGGATTATTCGAAATTGATTGTTCTCCGTTCTCCGCCTCGCGATCGAGTTCAAACTGTAGGCAAACTGCCGGCAGGCAATCACCTCGGCACTGAATTCTACGCTCTACTATGTTTTCCATTACAGAGGGTCCCTGGTAGAACTGGGCTTTCGTTCTCCGCTGAACGCAAAACCCTATAGGAATAAGCGTGTCAGCTGGTATTGGAGAAATAAAAGAATGCTTTATTCTCTATTGATATTGAATTGTCTGGTATCGTAATAGGCTTATCATTTAAAATTACTTTCTTTAGGCACTCTACTGGCTTCTGATACGTTTTGACTTATACCACCCGGTATGTTATCGACAATTGTGGACGATGGTTGGGGAAACAAGAGGTTTCATCCGGCGGCACTGACAAACGCGCCAGAACCAGATGTTTCTCTTTCCTCTTCTATTTTCACAGAAAGTTGGGTCAGGTTAGACTAAGTGGGTGTCATTGTTTTCGGATGAATTGGAAAATCGCGTATATCTCCATCCTCCCCCCCTCCCCCCCCCCACCACAAACTTCTCTTGTTTTCACAGTTTTGTAGTTCGAAATTATCTCTTCCGTGTTGCATACACGTTTGCATTGTCGAGGGTAGAGAATTTAACACGCTAGTGTGTAGTTGGGTTATTTGTTGGAGCAAATGTATTAATTATGTACTTGGGGGGAGGGAGGAGACGGGAAAACTGGAAAGAGGGATGGCGAAACGAGCGAAGTCATTAAAAATTTACTCCACGTTAGAAGTTGGTTTATTGTTTGCTGATAACAGCAACAGAGTTGAAGTAATTTAATCTTCAGTTGCTTTTCAAATTTTCAAACATTGAATTCAATTGTAACGAACGGAACTAGGTGAGGTCTTCAGGTAGCATCAGAAAAGTCACTGATCAGCCGTGCGATAATCGACTGTCAGGAGTGGAGTTTAATCAGTGATCATCTCCTAGAATCATCATCTGCTACAGTGGATCAGTAATGACCCTACTGAAGACAAATTTTTCCTAGCGCGCTGTCGTATGTCTATATTATAGAGGCGAGTTTCGTCTGTGAGAAGAGAACGCCGCGAGAGCCATCTGTGGGCGAAGTGACGAAATTACAAGTTGGAGAAGCTTATTAATTGCAAGTAATTGCCTGTCGCCCGTTATATTTTCATAAAATTGGAGCACGTCAGTGCTCTCTATTTATAAACCTTTGATATGAAATCGATGACCCTGCACATCTTAAAATTCGTAAATTTCTGTCTATATTTTATAGAACGTAAGTACAAAAGTATACTACATCTCTTTACTATTTTAGTTGTGATAGAACATTGTTTATTTATAAAATTAAATATTTTTTTATCGATCTATGAATATTTCAGTTTTTTCAAGCGAAAAATAAATCGTCCCCGGGTGGGCTCGAACCACCAACCTTTCGGTTAACAGCCGAACGCGCTAACCAATTGCGCCACGGAGACTTCTTCAGAGAATCAGTAAAAGCCACAATTCACTCTCACTTCAATTATAACATTTGTAAATATAGATTATAGAAATTATTACGAAGTTATATTAATATTGCTTCTCGATTCCGTACAAAAAGCGTTATCAACAAAACGATTTCGGCACCCGATAAAAAGAAAAGAGATAGTAACCAGTAAAACGGAGTTTCCAAAAAGAAAAGCATATCGCACTCGCCTTTCCTATTTTTATTAGACCGCCACTTGGATTCCAATCTCAAATTCCATAATTCACAAAAAGATATGTCTGTGGAAACTCAAAACTTTCAGCATTCCCTACCATGGCACAGTAGTACAGTCTAGCAATGGTCGCACTTCAGCCAAGAACTACGTAATCTCGTGTCACCGTTAATCTTTCTCGTACCACTTGCGGCTGGCCTTGCGACGTATCCCAGTTATTACTACTGGGTTCGGGCATATTTTGAAAATTCGCCCTAAGCAAGTCTTACTATCAGAACATAAACTACTCGACCAGTACCAAGTCACGTTATTGACAAACAGAAATTGCCAGATTACAATCTAGATTTTTATTATTCTATATACGTGAGGCAAAGTCGGCAACAAAGATCCCTTGTCTTACTTTCTGACGTAAGGGGAACAAAGTCCTAACCTCTCACGTCTGAAATAACTCAGAATGAAAACCCCGGAAACATATCTAGCCAACCAAACATATCTATCACGAGCAAAGCTTTTTGTGTTTCTCTTTTGTGCCGACGGAATATCATATTTCACAAAATCATCCACTCACTGACAGCCAGTCACCGATATACGGACGCGGGACTCGTGGCCCATTTTTATTGTTGGATCCTAACCTCCCTCCACGATTCATATTCAATATCGGTCCCGGATATACGTGATTCCCCAAGAGTAGAAATATTCCCATGGCTTTACTGTGTACGGTCGCTATACACAGATATATACTTATATATATATATATATATATATAATCTGAAACTTCATCCAGCCTAAGAGGATCTTCATTCCTACCTTATTTAATAAGACAGCTTATTGAGGATTATTCATCTAGTACTCTGCCATCATTATTGCTACTATTATTTGTGACATATCCACATCACAATTCGTCCCCATATGTAATCCTATGAATTTTTATGAGCCAGAGTATGTTCCACGAAAAATTTGCTAAGAAAATTTTCCTTTACGACAAGGACCGAATGTGTCCGCACTTTAAACCGGGTTGATATATGATCCCGTGTTAGATATATACATATATATCAAAGAAACATATTGTCCCTGGTATATTGTTGTAGGGTATACATATAGCTCAGAAAATGTGCAAGAAAAATAAGACTCGAAGTGCCAATTGCCAGTGTTCCTCCATTATGGCACGTATTACCACAACGGTTTTAGTCCGTTTCCGGCGCATGTCCTGCCATTTTTCAGCAGGGTAATTTTAAAAGCATTACTGTCACCCTCAGGCTTTGGCTTTTGGCATCGGACGACTTGTTCCTTTGAGCGTGGCATCTTTCAAGTTCTCCACTGTGCCTGCTTATCCCGTTGGAAAGGTCTTATCCAGTGGAAAGGTCTTTGACAAATTGTAATATATTATTCAGAATCGTAAAAGATTCCGTAGACACGTCATGGAACAATGGCGTTTCTTTTTGGTACGATCAAAAGCAGATATTGCGTATAATTTACGTATCCAAGGCGAAAGAGTATTAATCTCTTAGCTGACGGACCAAAATTGATTTAGACGCGAACCCATTAGCCAGGACGTGTCCTCTGTTGCCAAAGGGTTTACATGGTCGCTTGATAATAAATTTCGCTATTATTTGTTCAATACGAAAGTTTCACGGTCTGTTAAACTTTCTCGAAATTTGACAGATCTTCTATGGATACGTTTATACTAGAACGCATCTCCAGGGTGATATTTTTCTAATGCTGCACTGAAACGAAACTACCACCAGGAACACCCTGTGGTGTTGTTTGTTGACTGGATGACCTGAATTCGCCAAGGAGTCAAGGCGCATTCGATCAGGCTCAGTGGTCACGATTTCATAGTGGTTATCCTTTACCTTGAACGTAAATGTCGCTGACAATGCCAATTTTCCAATATCCATATTTTAGGAGGAAAGGAAAAGTTTCCCGAGCGACAACCGAGTCACGTCATTTTTCACTAGAGACAACGACGTACCAACCCCCTTGTATAAAATGGTATCAACATCCATACTGATAGGGACCAAGTCCAGGTATTAGAAACGACCCGTTTGTCTAAAGCATCGTAGTACAGTGGGAGCAAAAAAGATATGATTTTGTGAAATCACAATGTAAAGTGTTAAAATTTTCTAATTAAAATGAAAATTTATTCAGTCATAAAGTATATATTTTCCATACGCAGTACAGTGCGGCTGTTATGTGTACACTAATCCTATATAAGCTTATAATGTACTTTGATCGATTCTATTGTGTACATAACTGTATATAATACATACGGATCTGATCGTATGTACGATATTATACGTTCCTCAGTTTCCCAATATGATTGAGGTGGACCAGGGGCAATTTGCAGAGCGCACAATGACTTATGCGATTACTCACAAACCTACCAAATTGCAAGTTAACCCAACGATCCGTCTTGTAACAATAATCAATGTTTAAACGGTACCATAAATTCCCTATGATTAGCCACAGCATAAGCTCCCGATAAAGATTTCAATACAAGACATCGATAGTTTGATTTTGAATTATCCATCATTATCCTCGCCTTTATTGTACCTCCATACGCATAGCAAATCTCTTTGGCGAAGCAGTCGGCGTAGCTACGACGAATATTCCGTGAAAATTCGAAAATACTTTCAAAGCACAATTCCCGTATCTCCTGCGCTTGTGTTTATTTACACTGAATTATAATCAGACTGTTTTATATTATATCTAACGAAGCACCAACCTAACCTTACATACTTTTTGTCTAACCTCTGCCTATAGATCCGAACTGTTGCAGCATTGTGAAAAGTATGGTTAAACTTTCGAGCTGCCGAGCAGTATAAACTCGACACGACGTCCCAAGCCACGAGCCGTTACCACCGTGGAATCGTGAAATTGTTCCCGAAAGTTATTACGACTCCAGGGTTCTCCTTGTACCGAGAACTTACGACGTACACAACAAAGCATACATACATAACCTACAAGATCGAGGTTCGTCGTGTTACATTTATTAATTAACTTTACCGGTACTCTGGAAAGTTCGAAAGAGGTTGTGTTTTTCTCTGGTAATTTTCTTTTCTTCTTTCCTCTCGTCGCCGCAGTCTCACGTGATCGTATAACTTTCACAGAAAATATTCTACATATATTTGTAATGAAAGAACGAGCAACAGACTGTGCGATGACAAATGGTACACAAGTTGGTACTATTGTCACGTTAAGGGTTCCTTTGCTATTCAGACATCCGACGTACCAGTTACGACGTAGCTAGTACTTTGGCTGCTATGCCGTCTTATCTATATATATATATATATATATATATATATATATATATATATATTGTACGTATTCCGTGATCGCAGACCAGTTTCCTTGGCTGTCTCGACAGAGCTGCGCGCTTGGCTTACGCAGGAACCCTATAAAGGATATTCAATATCGCGTATATTGTTTTGGATTAAAGGAGGAACGAGCAGTCTGTCCTTACACCAAGAACACCGAGTATAAAAATATTCACTTTATCCTTTCTCATGGAAAATCGGGAGACAGTCGTTTTAGTAGGATTCTCTGAATTTTCTGACAACGTAGTAACAGCTCGAAAGGTTATGTTCGCAGTGTCTGTCAAAGAAAATCCATATAGGCGTAGCTCGAATGCCGTGTAAGCATATCCAAAATGAAAGGAAGAATAAAATCGACTTTGAATTCATTACAGGAAAATTATTTCAGTAAGTAAATACCGCGCATATTAGTATCATGGCCTTCTTGAATTCCATTGCGTTCACAGGTTTAAATGAAAATCCCAATATGTCTCTCGTTATAGATATATACCCGTCTCTGCCCTACTACATATCATTCAGGAACCTCGCACGATTCTTGGCGTGACATTGTCCTGGAATTCGAAGGCCAGTCTACGCGTTTACGTGGAAATATTTATATGCATTCTTATAGAAAGATTATTAAAAATTGAACGTGTCCAGGGATTGTTGGACAAGTTGATATTCCATGTGCTATTGAGAGGCTAAATAATTACTTATAATCTGTTACTAAAGTTACGTTGCATCTAGATTAATTGTATCAATGACAATTAATGATCTATGGAATTTACTGTATCGCGTGACTTGTTGCATCGAAAATGTGCACTTAATATATATGTATACGACTCTCACGAAGCTTTATCAAGCTTAATACTGTTTTCACGAAACACGGTTAATTTATCGTCGGGAGACAAGAAAGCTGACGATTTATCAGACGTCTTCTCGCGAAGTCGGGTCTTTAGCGACTATTTCATAATTAAGGGCGCTTATTGTGAAAGGGTCTTAAGGCTTCGCGGCACACCTAGAAGTTAAGCTGGGATCGTTGATCACAATTTGCTTAAGTATTTGCGACCTTCGCTACACCATCTTTGCAACTACACGAGGTCGATACCTTTCATGGGAATTGCCTGAAGCATCTTTGTAAAACTGGCATTGGACGTTAGATATGTCGTATACATATTTTTTTTTTTAAGTAAAACGGATAGCAGCTTGAGCGCAAGTCCAGAACACTTAACCAGCTTGTAAAATGTGTAGCGGTGTCAAGAGTGCCAGGCTATGGGGATTTATAGAGCCCTTAGGGTGGATCATGGTTTTTCAAAAAGACGTACTGTGGAATAATGGAATTTTGTATGGCTTGCCGGTAAACAAAGAATTCCCAAGGATCCCATCTGCATCCTGGTGTATTATAACGTTTAACCGTAAGACTTATATCGGATACTTGGTCTCCTCGTAAATAACAATATAACAAAAGGCCAGGAAATGCTGGCTAGGAAGAATCAGAGAATTCTTTTCGCGAATCTCATGAAAGCGTTTTCGCTGACAGCCGCAAAGTCTCAACGAAGAATTTCGATGGCGTCGGTCGATATCTGAGAACTCTGTGCCAGAGAATTGTCGGTGGTCCAGCTGCTTGGGAAGTGTTGAAGACGAGTTTATATGTGGATATAATATCCAGTACACTATATTTATATATAAGGGTGATCTGTCAGAAATGCGTATCACATCCCATGAAAGGCGTGTATAACCAATGTTGTACATTATACACTGTATAAATAGTGATTTACCTTAGTTGTTATTTTTATTGTATCTTTGCGGCATCCTAGAAAATGTTGTTTGGCAAGTATTTAATTTTTGCTGAAAAAGTTTTGTAGGTTATGTATATTGATTTATAGATGTATACCTATATATCTGATGTATAAGGTTATAAAATTTATTCCTGGATGGTCCACGAGGATAATAAAAATATGCTTTACCACGAGTTTGGTAGCCAACAGGGAAGATAAATAGTATCGATTAAGTTTAACTCGAGAGTCTTAACGCGGCCGTGTATAAACTCACTTTTGTAAGCATGTTTCACCGAGGAGAAGTTCTTGCCCCGATCATCCAGCCGTGAGAGATTAACTTTCATCGGTAAAAGAAACTTTATGAACTTCGTCCCATAATAAATGCCACAGGGTATAATCACTTCGTTTAACGTTTAACGAACTCTAACGGCATTTTTTTTTTATTTTTCAATCTTAAATAGTCGCTGATTTGACTTATCGCTTAAATCCATCATGGCTGCCAGATTGAGTTTCGGTGCTTATTGCTTCTGGTTTTCCATTCAAAAACACATCACTCTTGGGACACCCCTATATCACAGACCGTGGTGATTGGCCAGTCAATGTGGCACGTCAGTTCCTCTGATAACCTATCGCTTTATCTCCGGGACGTTATCGATCTTGCTCGAGACAACGAAGCTGGCGGAAGGGCTTTGCTCTTTTTTTTTTACTGCGAAAACGGATCAATCGACCGCGAGTGGTTTTTCTGCAAAGACAGGAAAAATCCAATGCGAGATGAAGTTGATTGTAATTTCGTCGGTAATTCAGTCTCTGCTTTCTATTAAACTATATAGGTATAGTCCAGGGTGTAATTGATAAGGGAATTTCTTTCTTTTTTAATGATAACGCAAAATTGACTTTTAATGGATAAAATGACTTTTGGTGCTACGAAAGAAGGATATTGAAATTCTACATACTCAAAACTACCCTTAACCCAATTTAAAGAAGACACAAAGAGTATTCGACGATATCGAGCTCTCAGATGCGACCTAGTTGCAATAGCCTCACAGTCTCACCTTCTTTTACCAACCAACCCTTACTCACGGCTTCTTCTTGCGCCCTGCTGACCTTTCACCCACTCAATTCACCCTTGGAAAAGGGATCAGACTTTCAACGACCCCCACTTTCACCCTTTAACATCTTTTTCTGACACTTCATACCTGACCTAATCACTTACGTGTACTCAGTCGATGAACCGCATATACCCTGTTTCTACCTATATCTACTTAACTGTGACTAACTTCGGTACAGTGTGAAGACTCCTTAACAAGGGAGGCACCCAGAAGCTTAATGAAGACAATTTTGCGAATTTCAAAGCAGGAACTACCACTTTAGTGAACTTCCTAAGAACGACGATGATGATGAATATTTTGAAGGTATCATTTATATTATATTTTATTATAAATATAGGTATATATTATTTAACAACATTTAAAAGCCGTTGCTATTACACGGAGCACGTACTTATAGATATCTATACATGAATAACATCAGTATCATATTCTTAGGTTGGTACGTGCATATCGACAGACTATAAACTTCATTACATCCCCTCGTAAACGTATACGCTGCAGCATTGTAAAATCCAGTGAGGGATAAATAATGCCGATAATTGCTGAATCCGAGGATGACCTCAGTGAACTATTTGAACGTAACATATTTATCTTAAAAATGAAAATTACCAATTCACTTATATTACATATATACACTCATACCTGTTATCATTCAGTGCCATTCGGTCCAGAAGCCCCAGTCTTTCGTCTGGACAGTCATCAAGTTCCCACTGATCTTGCAACGTGGCCGGAAAACCCTATAACCTAAAACTTCATTGGATCCGACACTAGGAAAATATCTCAAGAAAAAAAGTACTAGTCTCATTTCCAAAAAAAAAAACTATCCAGGATCCAGTGTGAGCGTTACAAAAAAAAGAAAAGAGGATATCGAGGTTCAGCTGGCTCTTATCTGAGGATAATTGAATATCAGGATGTAGAGATGCCTGAGGGACGAGAATAGAGACAGAGAGCGCGTGGGAACCAGTACCGCCAGACTATCAGACGTCTACTGGAGTGATAATATAAGACGCTACCAAGGAAGCTTGTTTGATTTATAGAAAATTAGATACCGGTCCCTCGTCTCATCTTACCCCTGACAATGTCTACGCGAAGGAACGTCCGAAGGTGTTGTTCAAAGAAACAGCCCGAGACGGAGGGAAAAAGTAAAATAGCTACTCGGCGTCATCCTTGTTGCTTCGCCAAAGTCCAAGGAGCTCCGTCATCCGAACCATCGCTGGTTCGCGCTTTGGTCTTTTCTCACCGTAAATTCTTTCATCTCTCCTCCTTTACCTTAGAGCCACTTAATAATTTATTCTCACCCCCTACCCGCTCGGCCATTTGTTTCTACCTGCATACTTGGAACAGCCACGATCATCCCTTATCCCACATATCCCCACACCAGTGGATGATCTATCAGTGCATCTGTTACTACTGATAACACTTGAGCTCACAGAACCTCCCTTTTTTTCTCCTCTTGTGTAACTGGTTGATCTAGAATGGCATTGATTGGGAATGATTAGACACAAAATTTTTGCTTGGCTGATCTTGCCGTATCCTGGGCACGAGGAAGAGGCTGCTGAATGGAGTTCATCATTTTTTTTTTAAGGGTTCGCTCTGGGTTACACCGGAGAATTATCAGGGACACGAACCACTGTGTTGACAAGATGCTCGATTACTCTTGCGTCAAAGGGCATGTTGATGGATCGACCTTTTCCTAATATATCGATCCTATAATATCGTGGGATTTCGATCGACTGACGTATTTAATTGAAATTTGCGATGTCTACCGTGTAATTCGATCTTTTAAACTTTATTCTCGCATCAGGAAGACATTAGGGAACGCCGCGAGTGGAATTGAAAATCTGCAGGTCATTCTGGGTGGAACGAGTGCCACTTGAAATACTGAATAATTTATCTCGCAATATACGTAAGTAGCATCAATAATAGATCTTATCCTTGATCTATTGTAGGACCCTGTACACCAGGCAAATCCCATCTACTGTAATTGATATACGATAAGACACAATTAAGAAGTCCAATCAAGACTCCATATAAATGCATACAATTTACGTATACGTTATTTACCATTGAAATTGTAAGTTATAATCACTGCAGGTTAGGTTGGGCCGTTTTTAATATAAGAAAAATACGTTCGTAATAATAATAATAACAGCACGTGATAACGACCTCATTAATTTCATACGGCTCTTTACTCATTGTATTACCTAGTAAATTACCTTTTAACCGATTACAATGATCTGCTACGTAAACCCAACCTGATTGTCGATGCAAAAATAGCAAATGTCGAAGTAGCTATTTGCACTTTGTTTTTTGAGAAAATTAAAAATATTCTTTCGAGCGTCACTGAGATTACGCAATGCTCCGACCTCGTACCCTGAACTTAATAAGAATTATGATAAATTTATCTATATCTTGTTTATGGTACAGGTGCGTAGAAACAGATGCTGCAAGGGCTTGTACCGGTCCATGAATCTTGGTACGACGCGATGATCATCAAATTGCATTTTGGCGGTCGCGCAATTGCTGTATCTTAGATGCAAGACGCTACCAAGGGAGGTTGCAAGATCCGTAGATACAGATATCTGCAGGGTAGACATTGCCAGAAGGGAAGGGGATGCTTTCGGAGGCTGCACAGGAGGTGGCAGCGGGGGGTGACTTCGTGGTTGCTGAATACTGACCGGATGTTGGGGTAGAATGGGGTCTGCATATTACAGCATATTGGCACTCGCTCGACCTCGACTAGATTCTGTACCCAGCATCCGATAATAATAAGCGGCTGCCACTCAGAACTACCCTCTGTACCAACCCTTGGACAGTCTACCATCAACTTTTCCATACTGTTGTTCCACGTATTAGCATTAATTCTTTTTTTTTCAAATTCCAAAAACTAACCCCCTCTTTGTTCAACATCCCCCTTTCACACTTCGCACCCCTAAAAATCATTCACCAAAGCGAATCGAGTGTAACTCTACTTGCAATTGCCAGCCCCTTCAAAGGTTACAATGTTTATCGGAACAAATAAGGGATGAAATTTTTTTTTTCCCAAAAAACCTCAGGATTACGTCAGAGCCTCGTGTAAGGGTAACGAGAAAATAAGGAGTGGCAGAAAAATAAATGATGAATTATGTGTACCACTATCCACCATTCCATGCGACTGGCCGCGAATGATCGGCTGACTTACCGACCGTAGGTATTAGGTCGATTCCTCTGAGAGAAAAAATTATTATTATTAAACAATAGAAACTTTTCTTTCGCTACGTTGACTTACTCGAAGTATTTCTGTATTTTTTTTTACTTTTTTTATTCGCTAATCTCTACATGACAATCAGCTTTTTCGCTTTACGCTGAAATTCCGACTCGTACGATATAGGGGGATGCATATGCAGTAGGGTAACAAATCAGCGATATCGTTACGTTTGCAATTTTGTCAGCCGATATATCCCTGTGGGAATATATTCGTCTGCATTGTTTCGACTACTCGTCTCTCTAAAAATAAATTAAAAAAAAAAAAAATTTGAACTACAACGGTCGTTATATCAATATCTAAGTGGTTCTTATCCACTGAGAAACCAGGTGATGCACGACCGAGTAACTCGGACTTATTTTTGGTGCCTTTTTGCTTCCAGACTGAGAACTGAAGTATCAAGACGGGAGAGGTACGAGGAGAAATGAGGCGGACGTGACGTCACAATGACATCATGAAGAGTCTGGTGGGGATCATGTGGATAGTGTTGGTGCTCATATCAGGTACGTGAAATAAATACAAAGTGGCCATCTTTTTTTTTGTAGCCCCTGAATAAAGTCGCGCATCGAAGTGCACCTAAGTTAAATGGACATTTAACGCATGAACATTTGGATCTACGGAAACTCATATCTATGCGGGATTCATCCGAGTGATAAACGTTTCCGCTTGTTCTTCTGTTCTTAAACTTTCTAAATCCTCCCCATAAAGTACGTAACTTCCAGGCGGGATTACCGTTTTCCTTCTTGCGGCTTCTGGAAGGACATCGGATTCGATGTCGATCGGCACCAATCGCGATTGTCCCTCTTCCTGGGACTATGCGTCTTCTAGTGGTCGGCGTCGAATAATCATTTGTCCTGGAGAAAATTTCACGGCACAAGATCATTCCACGGGAATCGAGGAACGGTCGTTGTAATAAGGATTTCTTGGTAGAGTCGTTTTTTTTATGCCTCTCGCGCAACGCAGGTCACGTATCTGATTCAGCTTTATAGCTTTGAGTACATATATATATATATATATATATATATATACTCGGAGTCGATACCCGACGCCTTTATACGAGAATGGGTTTTCAATGGCTTAAGATACGGCTGAGAGAGAGAGAGAGAGAGAGAGAGAGAGAGAGAGAGAGAGAGAGAGAGAGAGAGAGAGAGAGAGAGAGAGAGAGTGGGGAGGGTAGAGAAAGAAAGAAGCTTTAAGCGATACAAATTTCAAGAACTTGAGAAGACGCTGTGTTAAGTCGTCGAAGAAATCTGCACGAGGTGGTATAGATCAGTATGATTGTGCACGTTCTCGATTAACTTTACAAACAAAATAATATCATTCATTTTAAATATACTCGAATGGCAAGATTAAATATATAAATTATATATGCTAATATATTATAATATAGAGTATATTTTTCAGACCCCATATACTTTCTAATGCTATAATATTTATGCCGTAGAATATACCCAGATACCTGAACCTCGGAAACGTTTCAAAAGCGCTTGCATAAGTCTTGTTGATGCTTCGCTTTAATTGCTTTTACACGCTTCGAGTCTGCAGTTCAAGTACCACCGAATCAATTTCCTCGAACAAACAGAAGAACGGTCCATTACTAATCGGAGTGTACCTAGAGTCAATTGCACGGTAGATGACTTTGCGCAAGTCGTAGAGCAAAGTATTCTTGCTCATTCGGTGCCGGAGATCGGTATGATAATTATTTATGAATAAATGGGGATATCCGTGGGTCGCAGCATCCGCCAAGATTATTCAGAATATACCGCGGTACAGTTGGCAGACAAATTTTTGAACAGTCACGGAATTGTTTTCCCGTAGGAGAGAGACAATTTTCGTTTGACAACAGGCTCAACAATGGCCGCGCTAGTTTTTCCTTGTGTCTGTCTAACCGAAATTTCTTAAGCGAATTACTCCCGCCGTAATTACATACATACAACAGATAGAAAATGCTAGGAGTAATCGAAGCAGCAAGAACGATACATAAAATAAAAAATCACTTTGAATTTGATTTTACTTTAATTTCAATTTCGAAATTTACCGACTCGCAAACTCATTGAATTCGTCACACTGATGCGTTTGATTAATAAACCAACCCTCTTTGATATTCAGGATCCACGTTCTGGCTCGAAACCTTAATAATTATTCTTTTGAACAATTCCCACAGAGATTGTAACACCCTTGTGCAATTATATTCATATCAATTATCAGTGGTTCGTTTAATACAATTTCTCTATAAATAATCCACTTGTCATATGCCATTTTTGTCGTCATCAAGGGACAAGGCAATCTATTAATTTAAAAGATCCTTGAGGCATCCTCGAGATGGTTCGACCTGTCTTATTTTCATCCGTCAATGTTCAACGATTCGCAGTTCATGGTTCCTTAGTTCTTGCCGTTCGTGCAATTTAGAATTCCTCTGTTCCTCTGATCCAAGGATCCTGTCGAGAAAACCGTCAGGGCACCCTCTTTCACTTAATAACTCAAACAGAGTAACTCGTTCCCAAACGTATAGGGGTCTTGATGCTCCTCAAGTGGTTAGTTAAGATGTTTACCATTCATCCACTTGGATCTTCTCCCTTGCTTGATCGACTCTTAAATCTTGGATGACGGTCAGTGAAGACTTCAGTGAACCAACCACTGTTCTTTTTTGCCTGATCGAGTCTCACATCTTGGACAAGGGTCAGTGAAGACTTCAGTGAACCAGTCACACCGGAAGGCAAGCACCGGAAGACGGAGATCTTACGTAGAAATAACATGCTAGAATATTCCCACTGGTTCTAAAATGCCATTGCTATATTCTGTGCTTCATTCTCATTTCATTCATCCTGCCACTGCTACTTCCTGCCAATGAAATGCCATGCAGAGACCCATAGCCGTCTGGTTGGTCTTTGCCGTAGGATGGGGCACTTGGCTCTGGTTACAAGCTGTAAACTGTAACAGTCTGAATAACACGAGAGCACTGAACAACCAATAGACAAAATTACTAACCTTTTCAGCAATCCCCATATTGGATGCTGAAGCGTCGCGTCACTTGTACCGCGATCGTACTTGGTTCTTTTATTCGTCCAAAGCCCACGGCGTCTATCCGTAACGTTGCTGATGTTTAATGATAATCAATACTTATCGATTTAATATGTTTCAGGATGCTCAGGAAATCCAGACGCAAAGCGACTCTACGACGACCTCCTGTCGAACTACAACAAGTTGGTTCGACCAGTGGTCAACGTCACAGACGCCCTCACCGTTAAGATCAAGCTCAAACTTTCTCAGCTCATCGACGTGGTACGTGAGAAGCTTTGAGATTCATGAACGAGAAGAATGGAGTGAAAAAAAAAAATATTAAAAAGAAAATTCACATAAGACACTCCTCAGATTCCTCATTTCTATTACTCATGCTTTATCCGTTTATTATTTTACCCAATGTTTTTGTAATTTCTTTTCTGGCATTTTCACAGAATCTGAAGAACCAGATCATGACGACGAACCTCTGGGTCGAACAGGTGATTATCTCTATAGGGATAAACGAGCAGATACTTAACGTCACGAGCTTCTAGAATCATTCTAATGGTTACCAAAGGCAATTAATTACACTCAGTGGCAAACGTTCGTTAGGATCCCAGGGATCCCTTCGCGTTCCTGCCCATTTCTTAGACGTCCATTAGCGAGACAAAGAATAGTTAAGAAATAGAAGAATCTGGATCCGCGTCCATTGAAAGTGAATGGTCGAATCTTTAACTGAAAAAAAAAGAGATGTATCAGTTTACCCATCGATTGTACAATTTGAAAACTTACCATCGCCATTTTTTTTATCCAATCGACCTTATTAACGTATAGGTACGAATGTATCGTCGACGTGTTCCTTAGTACACATTGGGTTTCTTTTATCGAGAAATCCAGGGACTACCTGAACGTGCTGAATATTTTTGTTTCGCTTATATAACCGGCAACGATGGCAATGCATTCGTACAGTCGCTGGCTGCACACTGGGTACGTACGTAAGTCTGATTCACATATACGCTCGCAGGGACAAAGATACACTTTACTCGAAAGCTATAAAATAACTTCAGCGAACCGTGCAGCCCGCTTTTGGCTAGTGGATTATGTAAAATATGGATACTAGAAACTCATAGAGAAACTCGTTTAACCTCAGTAGCACAGACGCTGTATGAGACGTTGAATGAATCTCGACCTCTTTTGTGCGTTTTCCTGTCAAACTAAAGGATAACGTCCTGGGGTGTCGACGTAGCGATTTACGATGCGAAACGAGCCTTTAGCTTTACGATGCAAGTTGTAACCTTAAATGGTAAAGTTTAATTGAAAAATTGGATATACTCAGAAGTGCGGACTGATAATTCAATTGCGAGCGAGTATGCAGAATAATGGCGGCTGATGTAGGTACTACGTGATTCTTAATAGATCTAGAAATTTATTATTTTCATTTGACTCGAGAAGTGGACTTATTATCTGTAATTAAATTAGGTCGATTGCCTATTCAATCAAATGGTAAAATTAATATTATCTAACGTACGTAATATATTTTAATTTTTCTATTAATTCAACCCTTCAATCTTTTGAAGGTAGCAATTCAATCTTTGATCCATGAGTTCCACTCCTGGCCACTCATCTCGCTCGTAGTACTCTTGTTTGTTCCGATAAGTGCTTGCACACTGTCTACCCTTCGCTCCAGTAGCAAACATCAAATATTAGAAGTGAACGCGCTAAAAGCCACGAGTATCGCTGTCCACGCATACATTATCAGGATAAACGATTCGCAGGTTTAGAAAATGCGGACGAGAAATTCAAAAGTAAAAATAACAGACCGCGTTCTTGCGGGTAGGATATATCCTTACTCGTGATATTATACAGCCGCGATTACAGCTTTGGCTTCATTCATTTTTCATTGTCGGATATTATATAAGCGTCGCACGGCGCAGCCATTACAGTAGGTCTTGACGTTATTAGAGATTCCGTGACTCTTAAGACCCGTGGTGTCCACTCTTACTGAATGGCAGCCAACAATGTCCAGGTTGTATAAAGAAAGAATATCTCAATGACAATTTGGCACGTTGGTAACCTTGCAGGAGCCTACGAAACCAGCTAGAATCTGAGAACCCGTTCCTTTCCTTTCAGTCGTGGTACGATTACAAGCTGAAGTGGGATCCTAAGGAGTATGGAGGCGTGGAGATGCTTCACGTACCATCCGATCATATATGGAGGCCCGATATAGTTTTGTACAACAAGTAAGTCCTCTGTTTAGTCCTGCGAACCTGCAATTTTTATACAATTCATTTATACTGCTCGATTCTACTTATGGAAATTAAATTATATTTTTAGTGCCGACGGGAACTTCGAGGTTACCTTGGCCACCAAAGCGACCCTTAACTATACTGGAAGGGTAGAGTGGAAACCACCGGCTATCTACAAGTCTTCCTGTGAAATTGACGTCGAATACTTTCCCTTCGACGAGCAGACGTGCGTCATGAAATTCGGATCCTGGACCTACGATGGCTTCCAGGTATAGCCGTTGTATTATAAAATATAATTGGTAGCTCGCGGTATCGAAGCAGTTACGATAGTTAATACACAATATATCTACAACAGCTTGGCGTACCAATTCATTTCAATTATTAGGCGCCATTACACACGGCAATCTGAAGTCGATCGAAAACTCTGGAACTTTGAATTATGGCGAAATTAAAGCTGAACGGAAATAGCCAACGTTTCCCAGTTTATCTGTGACAGCTCAGAGAGGAAAAGGGAATCATATATATATATATATATATAATTTTTACTGAGGATTTTCCTTAGTATGACTGAGTGGCTAAAGCTTTGATGGTATCTAATGGTAAAATCCTTTACTTATATATATAAGCAAAACTGACGTTTTCCTAATCCACTGATTTCCATCATTCAGTTATTCCTATTTGCATTGCAAATGGCGGTATCGCAGCTACTGAAGCGATCTTTGAATTATGTAATAGCAGCATCCAAGGGCTACGCGGATTCTGAGGAATATCGAAATATCAATGGACGGCTTTTACGCGATTTATAAATCATCTCTCGTTTCCGAAACTCGGCCGCTGTGAGTCAACCTTTAAGTAGAGGATGCATTATGCATATTGTGATTAGGGAGGACAAGTGAACCTCGTAATGCACTCATTGCACTTTGGTCTGGGCTACGTTAAAGTCTCCCATGCTCTTTTCTCTATCTTGTAAAGTTATGATGTACAAGCGTCCAATATATTCAGGGCAGTGTCGTTAGGCTTTCACGAATTTTATAGAACCTGAGGGAAAAAAAGTATTCTTCAGTGTGATAAAACCTCAACACATACCATTAAGATTTTTATTAACCAACTCCAAAATCTTAGCAGAATTTCTTTGGCATTCTTCAAGACATTTTTCAATGCTAAAAAATTGTTCAAACTTATCATCATTGCATATAGTTTATCCACAAAAGTATCTTCAGATAAGACAGTTTCACTTACCCATTTATACGTGCATTAAAGTATCCTCACAGTTTTATATTGGATCGATCGAGCTCTGTACTTTTATTGTCGCCCGTGCAGTTCTTCATAGGCAATGACAATTTTCTCAAATTGCCAATTTAGCCAGACTGTTTTACATCCCACTTTCTCTTGTATTATATAATTTAATTGTATTATATAATTAGGCCACAGAGATTCCCTGAAAAACAAATATCCAATTTATTTACATATTTATCTGACGATTCGAACAAGGATTGTTATTAATTCAATTGGAGCCGCAAGTCCCTGCTATTTGATACGCTAAAAACGAGGGTGTGCTGGTGGGTCGGCTTTGTCAAATATCCAGCTACCTGGGGTAGCAACCCCTAAACGAATTTTCGCGACTAGAGTACCTACCATCCGTGAGGGTTAAAATCACACAGTGTCTGGTTTACCTGTAGGTATATGCACGAATCCGTTTAGTGGTTACGTGAGTTGTGTACCAGACGCGATTCATTTCACTTTTGGGTAAGAAGATACTTTATCGATTGAAAATAATATATATGTATAATATGCATATTAGGAAACAAATATCTTAATAATAAAAGTCAATAGGGATAGCCCGTTGATATTTAAAAGAAAAATTCAATGAAAATTCCATAGTTACGATTGGACAGCATCGAGCTGGAAAATCGATGTGAAAATCGCATCCGTCCTGCTTCAGGTTGACCTCAGGCACATCGACGAAGTCCAGGGGAGCAACGTAGTGGAAATTGGCGTGGACTTGTCGGAATTTTACACATCCGTGGAGTGGGACATACTGGAGGTTCCTGCCGTAAGGTAAATCGCATTTAACGCTCATTACAACTGAATGCGCAATCCAATGGCGATACGTGGAATCATTGGCATATAATTGGAAGCAGAAAAAAGGGAGGAAAGACTGTTCACAGTATAAAAAGAGGTAACACTGTGTGTTATATAAATAAATAAGTAACAAGAAACAGTGTCTTCCTCAGGCAAAATTTATAAACTTAAAGAATAATTATACTTATTATTCGCCAAGTGAGCTTATTCGGTTTTACCTCTTTTTACATTTTATACGCGACGCTGTACGCCATATACATACTTTCTATATGGAGTTTCACTGTCTTCACTGAAAGTCGACACAGTTTCTAACTTGCGATTCTTTTTGCAGGAATGAAAAGTTTTATACGTGCTGCGACGAGCCCTATCTGGACATCACGTTCAATATTACCATGAGAAGGAAGACCCTTTTTTACACAGTTAATCTCATAATACCCTGTATGGGAATATCCTTCCTTACAGTCCTGGTCTTCTATCTGCCGAGCGACAGCGGGGAAAAGGTTAGCCGGTCACTTGATCCGTATCCACTTCTTCTTGTATACATTTAAAAAAAAAAAGATTTCATACTTGTCATATAAAATACTTTTGCAGAGGACTGTATACATTTTAGGTCTAGATTGTACAAAGTTACTTTACTGTGATTTTTTTCTATAGGAGCCTGTACAAGGTACAGTCACTTGCCGAATTACTTAACCCACGCGCCATAATGTATCATACAATACTTAAGGGACGTACTGCGACTTCCGGATCGATTTTTGCACAATGAGTTGACATCCCTCGACCTTAGTTACGTCGACTCTTGACCTCAAAACAATATTCCGAGTGATCGGGTACTTAGTATATAATTCAGTCCTCCAGCCTCTCTGTCCTGCATCTTCGGTTCAGAGAAGGTTAGAAGTCATATGGTAGCCGCTTACGTCCCGTTGTCTTCACAGTCTCTGAATCTCCTAGTCTTGGCTATGGTAGATCGATGTGACCTGTCAAACAATACCCTCTCCAATCGGACGACCTATATGTATATATCAGATACGTAGTCGGAACTGCAAAAGTCCCGTGAAATGGCAGTCCCTTTCCTCGACGTATTCGAACCGAGTTAATCCGATTTCACAGTGATTTTGTCCAAAGACCCTTTTCACGGTTACGCACCCGGGCTCTTTTATTAAACGTTCAGGTAGCTGGAAAAGGGAGCTTTATTTTTGTAATACTTTCAAAAAATCAGCATACGTAAACTCACCTTGTTTGCATTATCCACAACTCACAGGTCAGCCTGTCCATTTCGATTCTACTGTCGCTGACTGTGTTCTTCCTTCTGCTGGCTGAAATTATTCCACCCACGTCCTTAGTGGTACCGCTTCTTGGCAAGTTCGTCCTCTTCACCATGATCCTGGATACGTTTAGGTAAGTCAAAAATTGAATCTTTACGTAACAGTTGATACTGTTATACATTATTACATAATGTAATTAATACCTCATTATATCCTGTTCCAGTATATGTGTAACTGTGGTAGTTCTCAACGTGCACTTCCGTTCGCCACAGACCCACGTAATGGCGCCGTGGGTACGTCGCGTTTTTATTCACGTTCTACCAAGACTACTTGTAATGCGCAGGTAAAGTATAATGGGACCGGATTCAGTAACCATGGATGGTTCTTTGTAAAAAAAAAAAAAAAAAAAAGAAATATTAATCATTTACCTATTTATCAATGCGCAGGCCGCAATACCAAATAGACAAACGCAGTATGGTTGGACATCATAGTCATAGAGTTATGGTGAGAACGTGTAATGGACTCGAATTACGAGATCCCTCACTGTTCGTCGAAGCATCAGCATCTGAGCTGGTCGAGTCCTCCGTTCTATTCCCAAGTCTTGATTCTCGGGATGAATTAAATCCCCGGTAGGTTTATACTGCAACAAACAAATTATATATATATTGATAAACTGATAAGTATAGCTACAGTTATTTCCTAGCTTCATTATCACTCACTTCCACTTATTAATCCTAGGGAATTAGAGGCCGTTAATCTAGGGAGTTCCTGCCGGATCCATGGTTCTCCAGCTGCCCCAGCACAGCCTCAGGAACTTCCAACTCAGGAGAGCGTCGACGCTCTTTGCAATAGTCTCCATCACTGGCATCATTGCCCAGAACTGTACAAGGCAATCGAGGGCATCCGGTTCATCGCTGATCACACAAAGAGGGAAGAAGACTCCACTAGGGTACGTAGTCGATACTCAAGGAAGTTGCCGACAACTTGGAATTGGAATGCTGATCCTCATGATTAACGTCCAACAGGTGAAGGAAGATTGGAAGTACGTAGCAATGGTTCTGGACAGATTGTTCCTATGGATCTTCACTCTGGCTGTGGTCGTCGGTACAGCTGGTATCATCCTCCAGGCACCGACTCTCTACGACGATCGTATACCGATTGACGTTCGGCTCTCTGAAATTGCCACAACCACTGCCAAACCACACATCGTTACGAGTCTCTGAGGCATAGCTATTATTTCATAGTCTTGAAGAAGTCACAATCTTAGCTGAGCGATCGAAATAACAGTCTCGAGGAGTCTTCGATTCTTCTTTTTCATTATTGAAAAACCATTCGAAGAACCGTGCTCTGGCTGTTGTCACCAGATTGAACGAGGGTTCCAGCGAAGTTCATTCTTTTTTTGTCCGAGCAACCTCATCGCTCACAAGCCTAATTCGTAAGCGAGGGCCTAATGCTCTCTATGTACGTCAAGGTATATCAGATAATACAAGAGAGCGTTGACGGAAATCACGTGGAAACCTAAAGCATTAATTCTCGTGATATCCGGCGCAGAAATGGTCTCCCCGTTGTTAACTACCCGTGTCACAAAGTGGACCCTGGACAACAATGTTTTATCTAAACGAGGAAAACTTGTTAGCGAAAATGCCCAAGATTAGAGATAATAAATTACTCTTAAATTTAGTATTTTTTTTTTTTTTTTTTTTTTTTTAATAGAACGCTGGTACAGAAACAGTTCATTTTTATGTAGACTGGCGCTCTGGCGTTTCTTGTATTTCAGAGATTTTCTAGTGGAATGTAGAGTTGGGTCAAGTTCAGGACGGGTGATGACGTTTCCATCAGTGGCATTGCTCTATATGCGTACGCGAACTTGAAGGGGACCACTTTGTCGCGTGTAGCTAGTACGAATATATGAAACTAAATGTTGCCTGTTGCAGACTCAGGAAGAAAATCATTTGTTTCTCAACTCTACATCGAGCCTGTGGCAAAGGGGCCATATTTTCACTCGAAAGACACGCGTTGTCTCTCTCATACAATGAAATTCTAAATATCTGCATCGATATGGCGCAGAGAGGGTCGCGCCTGAATTAGCCGACCCTAATTTTATTGCTCATATATGTTTGTAATAAGACGAAATTCGTAACTGTATTTGTTCTATTACCAGTGGATATAACGATCGATATTTATTAAAAAGAAATTTTAAACATGAGCGTGTATGGAAGGATACTTACGTTTTACACAGTATCTCGAGTTGCATTGCTTCGTTCTTTTGTTACGGTCTTCCGTAAAGTTCGAGATTTTATTTTCTTACTAGAAAAATATTAGATATTAGTTATCTTCAAGTCTTACAGTTGGTATACAGTCAGTGTGGAAAATACGAGTGGTCACTGTCAATTGACAGTCACCGAGATAATGTCCTTTCCTAAATTCCTTTTGGCTTGCTTGCAAATAAATTCAGTTCCCTTGTTAAAGTAATTGACAATACTGTCTGTTTGTAATAAAGAGTTATAAACGATCCTTGATGACTCTCTACAAAAAAAAAAAAAAAACACAAATCTCTGTTTTCCATTATCATCGATCCCTACCGTATTTTCACTCTGTTTATTTACGATGACGTCACTTTCTCCAAAAAAAAATGATTCACTCGGAATTTCGAATCTCTTGCTAATTATCGCACAACGTTCATGCGTTGAGTTTTGATACGAGAATCAATGTTACCGTATCAACTCCGTTTAATGGCAGCCATGATGGTAAAGAACAAACAGTATTTTTGCAATACTGTACGGAAAGTTTACAGTTTGCGCATCAAAAAACAAACATAAAGTGGTCCATTCTCGATGAGTCGACCATTTCGTGTTTCTTTTTGGTGCATATACTGCGAACTTTCATACATTATTGCAAAGAATAGTATATGATACGCATGCGAGTTGGTGATTCCTGACGAGTGTGACGTTTGTCAGGAATCACCAATTTGCCGCACGTGTATCATAATGTATTATTTTATCCGACTACGATAAAATAACCATATTCCATCCTTGCAACGCGGGCGGAAAGTAATCAATTTTTGACTAGAGGGAAAAACAAGTGATTTTGCCGGCAAAAAAGTGATCTCTAAACAAAAGAAATGAGATGTTAACCTATACCCATATATTGTAGCGTTGTGCCGTTGCAGGCATAAAAATATGGTTATTTTATAAATAGTCGGATAAAAAGTAGTATATGGCACACGGGAGGAGTGCGGATTTTCACCTCGTGCTCGTGTTGCCCTTGCTCCGCTCGGGCAACAAACCTCGCACTAGACGAAAATCACGCACTTTCCTCCATTGTGGCGTAAAGTACTATTCCATTTGCGAGGCCAAAAATGTTGTATCGATGACTGATGAAAACTTGGTGAGAAATGAAAAAGAGAAACGTGGGGGAAAAATGTTGACGGTTTCGTAAAAATCATCAACGTATTATAATAGTCAAAGGTTCGTTAAAAATGATGTAATATAATTTCGTTGTTTCATAAAAGTTTACGTATTAAGAAATCGTTATTCCTTTTTTGTCCAAATTTCTATATTGCGTGAAAGCAGCTGAGTATGAGAATAATTAAGGAAAAACAATTATATGTTACGGAAGTAAGCACAGTGATAGTTACCTAATATAAAATAACATTTAACGATACTGCATTAAAAAAAAAAAGGTAAAGAGAAAAATAAAAATAACAATTATTCAAACGATTGACATAACAATGGCATGATATTTTGTGAGTGTGCGTGTGTGTGTGTGTGTGTGTGTATGCCTCGATTAAAACTTACGTTCTCAACTAACCCTGTCTTCATTCATGAGAGATAAGAACTATAACAGTTATCTTCGAATGGGAGAAAGGAATTTTATAAAGGTGTTAAATTTTTATGGATCACATTTTTATAAGAGATTTATTCGGTGCAATTCGCTGACACTGAGAAAAAAAAAGGAAAAAAATCGTCTTCGCGCTACGTTACACAAAACGTAAGAGCTTAATTAACCTGCCATATTCCATTTCTACGAGATCAGAATCCAATTACGTTCCTTGGTCTTTGCCAGGATTGGCTAATTGTATTATAAATATATAAATCTATGCTTAAAGTTCCGTGTTTAAAGTATATTAATATACAATAATTGACAGTGCGACAGGCATAAATATATTTCGCTCCGAGAACGATGCGAAGTTAGCCAGTTCTGATCTTAAACCATGTATTCTATCTCAAAGTTTCTTTGGTTTGTTAATTTTTTTTTTTCCTTTCTCAATAAACACAATATCTGCGATATTCCAGAGTGTCTAAATATATTGGATAGGTATATTCAGCATTTTTTAATAGCAGTATACATTATTAATAGTAGAAAAGCGTTCTTGCAGCAGCAGCACGTTTCCCTTCAATTTGAGAGGAGGAATATATTTACGAGATGCCTGAATATTTTATATAGTTGCTAAACAACCCAACGAGAGTGACAGTAACGTGTTATTCGTATATTAAACATCAGACAAGAGTTGATAATCGAAAGAGAGTTTTTGGCGCAAATCACCTTTATAGAAACCTTTCCTTCGGTATAATAACAATAACGTGGTTACGGTCTGTGCAAGTGTCGAGATATCGTGTAAACGATATAGTGAATGTTATTGAAAGATATAAGTATATGCATATATGCGATATAGGGTAATTAGTTTAAGTGAGAGCAGGATATGTTACCGTGTCATTACTGTATGCATGTCCTAACATATCTGAGTGAACGTCCGCCATTTAAAATGAAACATGAATGAAAAGAACAACCATTAACGCCAAGCTCCGTTTTCACGTTCGATTTCGAAAGTTATCATTGTTTCTTAAATTGTCTCACGTAAAAGGAAGATTTGCTAATTAAAATTTACGACTACAGTTTCACTTTTAAATGCAGCATATTATCAGTTTCTGATTGTTACATTGAATCGGGTAGTACAACATAATTCGTATATCCTTCAGTTGGTATTGTTCATGTTGTACGAGCACTTATGGGGCCTTGTATTATATTTTTCATTGAGACAGTACGTACCTTTTGAACAAAATGCAGAATAATTTTCCTTCAATTCATTTCTCTTCTTATTCTACAACGGAATACTCAAATTTTTGCGGGGCAATATTTTCCCCACAAAGTACAAATGTGAGCGAGAACCGGTATCCATAATTCTTGCTAAATGGCTATAGTCTGGTTGACAGTTAAAGAGTAACATCGCGGGAAAACTTTTTGTGATTAATCATTAAAATCCGAAGGATCCTTCTTCGCGAATGAGTAAAAGTACGTTTTGCAGAATCAATACAGCACTAACATTGCCATCTCGAAGCTTCTTAGGAAATACAAAAGGTAAAATAGTTTTGTTGCTCAAAGTTGCGCAATAACGTGACCCGCTCATATATTGTATGTTCTCTAATTAACTGCCATAGCTAAATGTATCATCCCCCATTTTAAACGAATTACTGAACACTGAGAACGAGTTTTTAGTAAAGTCAAAGAATGTTTGCCTTGATAAAAGGAGAGTTAAAGACCTTCGGAGGAAAATTTACAATTTAAATACTGTTCACGCTGAGTCGGAAGCAAATTTATTTATTCGCAAGGCATTTAAGTTTCTCGAACAGAATTCACGTCACTTGACGAACTAATAATTAAATCCGTATAATTAATATGCTTCTGATTCATCGAGACTTTCCTGCTGTCAGAAGGACATTGATTCAACGAACAGATTCACACTGTATCTATATGCTACCGTACTGGTAATTAACGTTAAATGTTTGAAGTTAAACTAATATTTAACAGAAAAACGTTATAAAATTGCGTTTCTAAATACCCGCCCTAATAAAATACGCGTCGTGGTTAATGCAACCTTATTGGGGCATCTAGTTAATTGCCATTTCTTTTCAATGGATCATCTAGATTTTAGGACAGCAATCAGCAAGATGCCCCATTCAATTATAAACGTGTAAACAATGATGAAACTTTCTACATAACAGCTGTATATCTATAAAATTGATGAATAAACTTGATTTTTTTAAAAAAAAGAAAGAAGTAGATATGTTCTGTATATTGTGAGCATATATTTTCATCTTAGGAACATGACCTACCATTACGTGTAAGGGATAAAAAAACATTTACATAGAAACAATGGTTCAACATAGTTTTATTAGTATATGTTTTTGAAATGAGCAAGATTATAAATATAAAAACAATTACTTATTTACTGGCGACTGACTTTACTTATGAAATCCAAATATTCGGTCTGTTGGATATTTGCTAATGGCAGCAAAAAGCGCTAAGTGCACATCTCTTGTGTTATCAAAGGACTAGAAAAGTTAAATATTTACATAAAAAGAATGGTGGTTTGTTAAAATACAAACTTACATGGAATTTCTTAAACTACAATGCTTGAAGCACATCACAGGCATCACGAATCAAAGGAACAGGAATCAGTGTCATAAAGCAAAAGAAACTAAAAGGGATCTTTCTACTTTTCTGGGACAATGTGCATTTCAATTCAAAATTAGTTATGTATGCAGACTTTAAAACAATTGAGTTGAGACTCTCCTTAAGCAATGTTATGCTCGTTACGCGTTATGCAAATTCGATAGAGTTCTTTCATGAGGACAATACTGCATCTTAAGCATGCGGCTGATTTCTTGGCATTTGTGTAACTGATTATGTTAACATAGAATCATTTATGAATGACTTTCATGAGTGAATTATTCACTTGTTATTTGTTTAATTTCCTCTTCGTTATTAGCTGTTTCCGTATTCTTTTGCTTTGCTTGTCGCATCCTTCTTATTTTCTTTTTCATTGCTATTGCGCCTACAACATAAAGTAAACAATGTCATTGGTTTATCAGTAATATTATTGTTGAAATACTTACAAAGTAAAGTTCGCCAAAATTCAATCTTTTTCGGCGTTTTCGAACTACTTCTGTTACTGTGAAACAGGATTATGCATTAATGAAATTCACAAGCGTAATAGAAATTAATTGAATTACTGAATATTCACTTCTTTAATGAGTCTCTATGTCTCTTTCGGATTCGTGCTAATTCAAGAGCTTCTGGAGTAGGTGGCAAAAAGAGGCACGCTTCAAGCCAATGACTAGAATTAAAATTTCCCAACAATTTCACCCACACCTGTAATAATAGAAAATCATATAGTAGAGTGTTCTAAACAAATAAGCGACCATTTACCTACTGAGTTTAAACATTCTGAGATGTACCACATCCACAGATATAATTGTAAAGGCATGTTATCATTCTCTCGCAATGAATCAGGCACGAAGCATGTATATACATATATCCTGGAAAGTAAGTATCTAGTTTAATAATTATTTCTAGTAATACATATAATTATTCTTGTACTGACCAATTAAGGCAGTAGCACAGGAACAATGTCTTAGTAACAAGTTTTCCAAATTTGGTTTGCCAAACAGAGAGCATGATACGACAAATCTCAACGAGCAATGTATCAATGGTCTTGTAGAATAAAATGTTAACAATTATTGGACACCATCTGTAAAGGTAATAGTTACGTAGTATTAGAAATAAAGAAAATGGAAAGATAAGCTTAAGATATTTACTTGTGTTGATGAGAATTTATTATCAATAGAGCAAATAACAGGTCCGTCCAGCCCTTCAACCATGAACCATGACAGAAAATTGTTATTCCTGCATGATGTAAGTAAAAACTTTTATGTAAAATAAGCCCCAATTCTAGACGTCCTTCTTCTAATTGCAGTGATGAGAGTTCTGGTGTTATCATTGCTGAGAATTTTAAAAAACTTATACTCCCGAAGCAAAACCCACAACTCCACACAGCATCAATAATCCTACTTCTTTGCATTAAAGGAAAACGCATAGATCTAAGTAAAACCTGTATTAATAAAAAGCATTGAGTTATTTCTCGATCATTTTGTATACTTAGTTTTAACATATTTAATAATGATGTATGTACTTACATTAAGGCACTTTTCATAAAGCATATACAGCATTGCCCAAACAAAAATTAAATATCCTACAAATATATCGAGATTTGCTATTTTCTTTTTTTCAATTTGTAGATTATTCCGAACGTTGGGGACAAAAGGCAAAAATAATGTTAAATCTAATAAGGAATGAAATTTTGGTGCCCAACTATTAATCATTTCTTCCAACATCCTTTTCTTCTTTCAAGTAGTCAATATTTCTTGTAGAATCTTCTTAATATGCAGTTTTTCCCAATTGAAAGATGATCTTTAGGTATACAAATAAAACACTTAAGTACAAACTTTGTACAAGAATATTGGACATGAAGAAGTCATTAATTTTATTGAAAGGGTTGTTATCGAATGTTAATTGTACAGTTCTTATAAGAATCTAGGAATTGTAGCGGTCACGTGTAATTTTAGTTGACAGACGTGAGTCTAGACTGGTGCAGATTCTAAAGGAAAGGTTAGGCGTGTTTATATACATGTATAAAGAGCCCAAAGATAGAGAACAAATAATTCTAAAATTATTGCCATCTATAAATACTGCAAGGACAGGAAAAGTCATATATGTTACTATTATTAATTTATTAGATAATATGTTTAGCATAATTACTTATAGCTGATATAAAAATATATGTACAAATTGTGGATCTCAAGTTTTGGAGTATTCCACACATCGAGAAGGATCCGTTGGATAATATTCTTGACATTTTGTCATGAGTCTCTTCAATGCTTGAATGTATTTCCGTTGAGTTTCGTCATTCATCACGTGTGCAACATTCTTTGAGAAAATTTTCTCTCTACCTGTACGCGCATGAATACCGACCATAGTGACACCAATAGGCCATGGCGAATTTCCTATTGCCATTTGAAGATAAGCATCACTGGCCTGAAAGAACAATATTGTTTGCATTACATAAATTTAACAGTCCTTCAATACAGCAGCAGAGAATTATTACAAAGCATGTTTATTTGTTAATAAAATTATTTCATACCAATATATAGTTGCGCTCAAGAAGATGTTTCACGATTTCTGTTAAACTGTCCGTGATATCCTCTGGCAGTGATTTATTTTGTAATTTTCTGAGAAGAGGTTTAAGATATTCTCTTGTCTGGGCATAGGTTGCACTAGCCATCTTTCCTCTGGTACTCATTTTCTCAGCAGCTGTTCTACTATTTAACTGATTGCCCCACAATTGTACTAAAAATTGTAGGAACTGAATAATGACACTCATATCAAAGTCTCTATCCCCTCTGTTGAGTTTAACAGACATCTTCTGAATATCTTCATAAGTAACACCTTCATCAGGTACAGGCACATCACCTTTTCCACTTCGTTCTTGTGGCTTTGATGTCGCTAACAGTTCATTTAAATAAGCTTGATCAACTTGTTCCATAGCTTCTTGAAAATCATTTCTGAACCCCTGAAAAGTAGAATAATGGTGTAATGACAGTTGCTATGATATTAGTAACCTTTACTATTCTTTAATCAGAAAAATCACTTACTTTGTTTACTTCAGGTTCAAGTATTTCACGTTTTCTCAATCTTTTAAAAGCCTCCAGTTCCGATTCTCCAAATAACATTACAGGCTCTCCTCTTTCTCGTAACCTTCTAATCACTTCGTGTCTTGATAATGTCAAATGTTCCGAACTGCTACTTGTTACAGATTCTTCAGAGTGTTGACTAACACTTGATTCAATTGTATCGCTATTGCTCCCATGTTTCTGGGCAGATTCTCTTTCCTTCGACAACAGTTCACCCCTTCTGAAGTATTTTTTATTATTTTCCTATACGTACAAAAACAATAGTACATTATCATACAATCTCATTACTAATTAAAGTCCATAATTCCAAATATTTATAACCTAAAGCCCTAAGCTGTCAGGAAATAATCTTAATCCTTCATAAAATAAATACATACCAAGACATTGCTTTCCTCCAACTGTTTTCGCTTTTTCATTATCTCGGCTTTTAAAATATCCATTTTTCTTTTTTTATACTACATGAAGCCAGAATAGTAGTTAATATTTGTATCAGAGATGATATACTCGTCTCTGGTATACCTATATTATATTTCAGCGTCTAAAACTGTAGCGTTGTGCATTTTCGTACTCATCTCTGTTAGTACTTTTAGAACGCAGTTTTGTCCAGGATTAAAATTGGTGTATTTTGGTACACGGGAAAGTTTACGCGGTAATCGCGTGAAATGTCACTCATATGAAATAGGGGTTAATACTTTGTCGATGTCACAGAAAGTTTTAAAGAATATACCTGTTGAATTAGAAAAGTAACACGTTTATTGATACCCATTGCATCGTCATCGTATCACGCATTATATTTTATTTCATTATCATGAAGTGTACTATTCCTGAGATTTCATGGCATAATCGTGATCCTGTTTTGAGTATTGATGTACAACCGGGAACAATAAATTCAGAAAAGAATGAGATTTCTTGGCGTGTTGCTACCGGAGGAGCTGATTCACACGTTTTGGTACAAAATTATACAATTTTCATATTATACTCAGTTTTCTTAATGTCACACTGTTATAATATATGTTAAGATAAGTTTGACAATCTAATATATTGTCGCTTCATTTAATTGTTTTTAATTATTTCATAGATTTGGCATGTAAAAATTAATGAAGTTGGTGCAGCAGTCGTAACATTTATAGCAGACCTAGATAGACATCAAAGAGCTGTGAATGTCGTTAGATTTTCACCATCAGGTGAAATTTTGGCATCTGGTGATGATGGTTTGTATAAAGGAATAGTTAGGAATATCACTATTTGCTGTTCTATGCCGTTATTAATCTTACAGCTAATACCGTTGATTACAGAATCAGCTATCATACTATGGAAACAAAAGACAGGTTTTGAGCCACCTCCTCTTGACAGCGAAGAGAATCAGAATAAGGAACATTGGAAGTCGTGGAAGGTCTTAAGAGGACATCTTCAAGATATCTATGATATCGGTTGGTCCCCAGATTCAACTTCACTCATCTCAGGCTCTGTAGATAATACAGCTATTTTATGGGATGTTCAGAAGGGAAAAAATATTGGTATAATTTCGGAGCACAAAGGATTTGTTCAGGGCGTAGCTTGGGATCCTGGTAATCAGTATGTCTGCACCCTGAGCACAGATAGGTACTTTCAATACTAAATATTTCATACATCTACCCGATACATCATTTAATTCCAACTCTCTTATAGAATATGTCGGTTGATTGATATTAATACGAAAAAAACAGTGCAACGTGTTAGCAAAGCTAAAATCCCAACGCCGCCTGGACATCACCTTGAAGGTCTCACAGTTCGTTTATTTCATGATGATACATTTAAATCCTTCTTCAGGAGATTGACATTCTCCTTAGACGGTGCATTGATCCTAGCACCTTCTGGTATTATCGAACCTCAAGACTCTTCGGAGAAATTTGCCAACACAACGATAATCTTTTCTAGACATAATCTCAGAGAGTAAGTTTTTAAAAAATAAGCATTACGAATGCAATCGTAAGAGTTCGAATGCAATCGTATCAAGAGTTTAATTGAATTCTTAATTCTGTAGACCTATTGCTGTTTTACCGTCACTCGATGAAAGTACAATAGCCATTCGTTGCTGCCCTATCTATTTTGAATTACGAGATAATGGTCCTCCATCTATGATGGCTTTACCCTACAGAATGGTTTTTGCTGTAGCAACACAGAAATCTGTATTAATATATGACACACAACAAACGTCCCCAATTGCCGTTGTATCTAATATTCACTATACACGCTTAACCGACGTCTCTTGGTGAGTAATACTTCATTAAGAAACAATAAATTGTCTATTACATTATTCCATAATTATATTTTATCCTCAGGTCTTCCGATGGTCAAATTTTAGTAATATCCTCCACAGACGGTTATTGTTCCATAGTGCATTTCCAAAACGATGAACTGGGTAAAATTTATAAAATGGATAAAACCGTTAGCACGAACAATGATCTAAACAATGTCAACAGAATATCACAGAAAGTCAGTATCGAAGACAATATTGTTAGTGACAATCAGCCATTTTTGGATTCGGATAATAATGCAATGGACATTGACATAAAAAAAACTAATACTGAAAGTGATGATGAAGTCTATGCGATGGCAGTGGATACTGCTTTAACAAAGAAGAAAAAAAATGAAGTTGCTAGGGATAAAACAACAGCAGAAACTAGTAAGAGAAATAAGATCGATGAAATCATTGAAGAAACTGAGGATATACATTTAGTGTACAAAGAAGAGAGTACGGTGAATGATGTAACAGATAATGCACCTGCAATTACTACTAAAACTATCGCAATAAATAGTGAACAGGCGATTGAGAAAAATTCAAAGGATTCTAAGTGTACTAAGCGCACTCCACCGAAACCGGAAATAACTTCCGTGACTTTGAACCGAACTCCACGACGAGTAACACTGATTACCCTTTCAAGTCCTAAACGAACAAAGAAGGAATAGACACATTTTATGATAATCATACACGAAAGGAATAGGTTGTACACAATATGTTAAAAGATTTTATTTTTAATGGCGAACCTCATTCATCATTCATGTACGTAAATGTAAAAAGGGCGGATACAAAAATAAGACAATATCACACTTGGTTCTTCGCGAAGAATTTCTTTTTATCCACTGGATTTGGAATGATCTGAAATCAGAAAATTATTCATCAGGTTCAATAAATTTAATAAGAATCGTTACACATAATTCGTATGTAGACTATGTGTATTTTGTGATACTTTTCCAGAAGTTCATAATATTTTAATTAGAAAATGATTCGGTCGATGTTACTGATAATATTAGATTTATTAACTATGTGCGTATGCACACGAAAAAAATATCTAAGCATGTATTGCTGTGCTCGTACAATCTATCGGCGCTATCAATTTTTCTAAATGGACTTTTCTACTGGACTTTTTATTTACACGTATGCTCAAATAAGTGCTTAGATATATAATCCATGTGCGTGCACACTTAGCAAATACTTTATGGACGCATATTAAACATATGATTATGGTATAAAATTGTAAATATATTTGGCCTATGATAGCGACATTGGAATAAACATATTTTAATGATCGTAAGAGTACTCACTGTATCTTGTCCTGGCTTCCATCCTGCAGGACAAACTTCTCCATGTTCGTCTGTATATTGGAAGGCTTGTACCAATCTAAGAGTCTCATCGACAGATCGACCAACCGGTAAATCATTCATTGTAATCTGACGTAAGATTCCTTTTCCATCAATGATAAACAAAGCACTGCCATAAAGATCAAGGACAATTAATATGAAAGGTCATAAAAAATTGTGACTTTATATAATTACCGTAAGGTATGACCCAGGTCTTCCAGATATACACCATAATCCTTAGATATTTTGTGCGTAAGGTCAGACAGCAGAGGGATCTTGATCTTCTCAAGTCCTCCTTCTTTCCTTGGAGTATTAATCCAGGCTAAGTGTGTGAAGTGGGAATCGACTGAAGCTGCAACTACTTCCACATTGAGCTTTCTGAATTCTTCCACACGATCAGAAAATGCAAGGATTTCAGTCGGACATACGAATGTGCTATACAAAATTTATACCGTTATAGTAAAGCAAATACTAATAAATTCTTATAGTTTATAACAAATTAACTTACAAGTCAAGAGGGTAAAAGAAAAATACTAAATATTTTCCCCTAAAATTAGCCAACTTGATATCCTTGAATTCTCCATTTATAACGGCAGTACCTTCCCAATGTGGTGCCTGCTTTCCAACTGTAATACATTTTAAAAAATTGTGAATTATAAGAAAACTATATTTTTGAAGCAGCTTCGTGATTACGCGGAGAACAGAGATATTCCATTTAAGTCATTCTAGTAATTGTTTCCATACTATGTATCCGACACAGATGTTCCGAATATACTACAGAGACCAGCTGGAATAGAGCCAAACAGAGCTCTTAAATTAGGTCACGTTGCATAAATAGTAGAAACATATTCTTGCTAATTACAAATACAATAAAAATATTCACTAATGAATAAATGTAGATGTAAGCAATAAACATTTAATCGATTAAACAAACTGAGGTAATTATAAGATACAAAATTTCAACTTCTCTCAAAATATATATATTCCCCAACACTATAATCTGATAAATTGAACTGATTTTCAATCGTGATAAATGACACTCAATAAATCACGTGAAATCAATAACTAATCGCTATGTCCAAAGAACGATTATAATTGTCTCAAGTAACGCATCATGTGTTTTATTTATATGAAAAGTAGGAAATCGGTTTCCAACAAGTGTCAGTAAAAATTTACATCTGTAGTCACTTATATATTAAAAATTGTTTATTCATACGCATTCGTTATCGTGTTTACGAGCAAGCTCATGTTTTTTAACCGCTATCGACGTTTCTCATAAAACTGATTAAAGAGCTAACTTACTAAACCTTCAATAGGAACAGAATTAGTTATGGTAAAATATTATAAGGCAACTTACTAACAGCTTTTGTCGTTTGCAACTGGTGTCCTACATGTTTTGTGCCAGTAGGATAAACAGTACCACCTGCGAACGAGTAGCAGGCTTCATCTTCTCCAAAATGAGATGCCAAGCATTTATGAAGGCATAAGGTCAAAAAAAGTATGCCAGAATAACTAATTTCACTAGACCACATGTTTACCGGGTGCGTGAGAATAATCGACGTGTCGATTTCTTATCTATTGACTACTGATTATGTTTACACGATTATACGGAGTTTTTCATTCATTCGAAATACGGTTACTTCAAAAATTATCCGCCTATCGGACACGTTTGCCGCCATTAAACATATGAACTCTTGTTGGTCATCGAATAGAGGGAAAAAGCTTGTCCAATTAATGTATCGTTAAGGCTGATTCTGATTAATCTGTTTATGCAACGAATTAACTACTTTATGTTCTCACAGATGGTGCTAAAGATTCAATTTTGAAACTTCAGCATTAAAGCAATGTAAAATTGTATAAAAATGTTTGGTTATTTCATCTCTTACTTAATATCTCTGAAGCTTCCTGTTCGTACACTCCCTTTAACGTGTCGTGCAGATTACTGAAGACATCCAAATTAAAAAGAGCAGTAATTCCGATAATTCCTGTATAAATCAATATATCCCAGATGTTTTGTGTTGTCCTACTGCGTTGTACCATTATCAAACAATTGTTACTGGGCAGACTTCGGCCCGTTGATATTTTTAATACACGATTGTTTGACTAACATCAATGCATAATCATTACAGAATAAAAGTATCTCGTGTCAAGCAACCTTGTATATTTCTTTATAAAATTACAACGCTACCTGCATAGTAATATAAAAAATTCTGTACAGAATTCATTTAAAAATTGCGTGTATAAGGACTTTAACAAAGATCCAACGCGTCATTCGTATATCCAATTGTTCAAGGAATATATAAACGTTAACGATATCCAGCCAAGGTTTGAACAGTGGGATAAAAGGATCTTATCAATTGGCAACGATCGCGATCTACACAGAGTGATTTTTTTTTCACAATGATCTCTGTCTCTATATCTCGACGTGCCTTGACTAAATCGATCGTAGAATCATCGGCGGTTTTTATCTGTTCTAACATATCAGATACGTTCTTCGACAGAATCTTCACTTCTTCTATTAATCTAAATTTAATTGATAATCAATAAAATTAACATTTCACTTTCACATAATATTAAAATTACTCGGCCTGAACAGCATCTCTGCAACTTTCTACGCCAGAACGCTTTAATCGCGTATCTAATCGCGTCTGTGCGCATTTCATGGCACCGTCTAATCTCTTTAGGGCTGTACGCATTTGATCCACCAGAAATTCGGTATCTGCCAGGTTACGTAGACACTGAAACATGATAAACTGATGAATAATTATGAGGCGGGATCGATAAGACTGATAGAACTAAAAATACTCTGATTAGTTCGTTTTCCAGGCGTTGAACAATTTGAACGGTTAATTCGATTTTATTCGAGAGCGCGAGTTCGATACGATCGGCTTGAATCCTAAGATCCCTGATGGCTTTTTCGTAAATATTACATAAGTTATTGCGAAGAATACGTGATCTCTCTAGAACATTTTCAGCCTGGATCAAACCTTCTTTTGTGGAACGTACGTAGTCGTACGGTGACGTTTGACTAGATGAAATAAAGATGTAATGTAAATTTCTGCGTTTTTTTTTATTAGCATTACATGTATACGCACTCCGGTGGGATTCTAGCAGATCCCGGTTTCCAAACTACTATTTCTGAATCACTTTTCAGTCCGCGACAAGTAGTGTCGATTTCATAAGAGTCCAATTTATTGGAACGATCTGTCTCTAATTTTTCCTTTGAGTCCTTCAATTCTTGCAATTGTGACATTAATTGATCTACATACTTGTTGTATAGAATTTGAATTTCCGCGCTCAATTTTAATTCCTATATATTTTCTGTTAGTCGAACAATGTACAATTGGCACCTAATAAGAAATATAATAATATTTTTCAAATACTTTATACCTTAATCACTTCCTCGTCCACTTCGTCTAGAACTAAATCAAATTCCATTCTTGAACACCTTGCATGTTTTACGTCAGTCGCAATGGCGTGCACCACTTCTGCAGCATGCAGGCACCGTATTATACGTTTACGTTCTTCTTGGATGGAACTAATCTCTTTAATTGTATCAGCGATGCACAGATCTAATTCCGTTTTCCATCGAAAAATAAGACCAGCTCTTTCACTGAGTTTTATGTCACTGGACAGCTGGTTCTTGTCTGTTTCAGCATAGATACGACGCATATAGCGCCGCGCATTGAAGGCTGCCAAACTGTAAATATATTTTACAAATGGACAAGATATTATTTGGTATTATTTGGTATTGACTTCGTTGACTTCCTTACGAGGCATTTTCTATACTGGTTTCAGAATTTTCGAAAAGATTCTTATTGTGCAGTCGCCCTTCGGCGGGACTGTATCGTGAAATTGAAAAGTTTTCAACGGCCGGTCGAGTCCCTGTCAATCCTGCCAAAGGAGTCCAATAATCTAAAGGTACAGGTTCTTTTGTTGGTCCTAAAGGATCAGGAGGTAAGACTATCGGTTTAGGGATAGAAGCTTCTGGTTCTGTGCAAACACATGGTTCAACGATTGGACATCTCGTTTCGTGCGAGTCTTGAATATTCTCTTGAGTTTCTGGTAACGTGGCTTCATATTTTGGAATTATAATGGGATTTTCAAATTCTTCAGTTTTTATATCCCGCAGGATGCAGCATGGATCTGGTTCTGGCATAATTGGGAATCATCAGTACGCGCGGTTTGCGATCGATGTTTTCTGTCCAGGAGATTCAAAATCCTAGATTGCGTCGATTCAACGCACTTAGGCTTGGCTCGGTGGACTTTATGAGGTTATATGAATCACGTAAACTAAAAACAATAGAAGGATAAGAAACCGTATTCTACAGATTTCAGATTATAGAGAAATATTTATTAGAAAACAATATGCTACAAAATCGAGTATAATAGAAAGGACTGACAAAGGCAAAAGCGAATACAAAAAAAAAACAATTACAATAAAAAAATAAAAGTTATAACACGAATACAAAAGTCAGTGTAAACAGTTTCGAAACGTAATAAATAAATAATTCAATTTTAATATCCGGATAGAGCTGCAGCTGATGGATAAAATGAACGTAGCCATTGTCCCCGCTCTCTGTCTATGTAGAGGCTCTTCCTCTTGACCACTATTTCTCTTTCCAAGTCGCTCCTGGCTTTGACCAATCCTGCCTGAGCGTCTTCCGCTCTTCTCAACTGTGCCTGCATAGCAGATACGTTATCCCCTAGAGTCTTGACTTCCTCTATAAGTCTACAAAAAAGGCCATATACTTTCCAAAACGTCTACCCATAATAATAGCTTTCAGTTTAAAAACATTATTAATTATTTGAGAGCTGACCCGTATTGCGGCTCGTCCCTGCAGCTCTCTACATTCCGTCTAAGGAGTCTGTAATCTAATCTCGTCTGAGCGACTTTCATCCCATAATCTAATTTCTGAGTTGATGCTCGAAGATTCTCAATCAGATCCTCGATACTTGCCAACTCGTGAAGGCACTAAAAAAAATTTTATTATCGTCCCACCCGAGCAGGAAAACTATACAATTTAAAAACAGACCTTAAGAAGTTCCTTCTCTAGATGCTGACAGACTTGTTCTGTCAAACTGATTTTTTCTGCCAGGGAAATATCTACTCGATTAGCTTGTTCACGAAGGTCACGTATAGAGTTCAAAAAAATGGAGTCTAATGTCGACCTCAAATTGACTGACGCCTGCCTAGCCGTTTCTCCTGCGGCCAGAGCTTCCCGTGTAAACTGTTCGTAGCCAGATGGAGTTGACTGCCTTTGTATCAGGAAATCAATATAAAATAATATAGAATCTGTATATCCCTGCAGTTCCATAGGTGAGAAATTGAGATGACTCACTCGGCTGGGACTCTCGTAGCTCCGGGTTTCCAGAGAATTAATGGAGAATCATTTTTCAGGCCTATACAGGTTGTATCTACCTCATAAGCATCCTTCTTGTCCGTCCAATCAAATTCCATTCGATTCTTTGCCGTTTTTAATTCCACTGCCTGATCCTCTATTTGCTCTCGTGTTCTAATTAAGAGAACTCTTATTTCGGAACACAGAGCTACCTCCTGTAATTATTTAGCAAATCATTACATAAATCAGTATTTACATTGATATTAAATAATCTACCTTGATCAGTTCCTCCTCGACTTGATCGCGTACCAAGTCAGGTTCGAGCCTCGTTGAACGAAGTTGCAGAAATTCACCAGCTATCGATTCCGGAATTGTTAATACTAATAAAGACTGTTTTAATCTACGACGTTCTTTTTCTAGAAGTTCAATTTCCTCCGTCATCTGATGAATTGCACGTTCTAATTCTGTTTTCCACTGATAAACCACACCTGATCTCGTACTGAGACGATCACGATTTTCCAACTGATTTTTGTCTGTCTCCTTGTGAACCCGCTCCATACATTCTTTGGCATTGACTGTGGATTGGCTAAAATGATAATTATAAGGGGAGGTAATAGTTCATTATTATTCACATATATATTCTTTTAATCCTACCGTGCTTCATGAATCTTTTCATTCGATTGATCGAAAAATGTCTTGTTATGTGCTCGCCATTCTGCAGGACTAAATCGTGTAACCGAATACCGATCTACAACCGGCCGAATGCCTGTAATACCAGCTGTGGGTCTAAAACTCATTCTACCAGTTGCCCAGGGACCAATTGGGCCCATTGGACCCTCAGATTTCGTTGGTAGATCATCGTCCGGTTGCGGGAAATATGGTGGTTGCTTATCAGACTCACTGATTCTTTTAACAGCATCCAATGCAGGACAGGGTTTTGGCTCCTGATTTAAAACGTATAAAATTTGTATAGTCATACAAATATTTATTTTACAGAAATTAATTTTTTTTAACACTCACTGCAGATTCTGTGATGGGACTCTTTGGAATTTCCTGCATCCCGCTGGGAATACAAGGACTATATACAGCTCTTCCAGGAACCGTCATCATGGATCTTTCATCCAAAAATGTTCTCTGGAGCATATTAGCAGTCTAAACAGTGACACCGGTAACTGCAACCTTAAATGAACCAGACTTCACCCTAGCTTCAGGATGCACTAGACCCTAGGAGAAGGGATGGTTACCTAGTGAAATCAAACAAGGTGTTTATTGATCCCAACCTTCCAGTAGGAAGTTCTATCCACTTTCACCCTTAATTTTCTAACATCAGATACGCGGATCAGTCCCCTGAAGTATCCTCATTACAAAAAAGAAAGTAATATTCAACTGTCTTTACTCAAGTTTACTATAATAATCATGTAATCCTCTAGTTATTCTAACTTCACCACATGTCCTAATTTCCAGGATTTCGTTTATACAACACCAAAGCAGTTTACATCTGTCTCTCCTGTTTGCCTATAGCTAATTGACCCTAACATCAACTAGGTAGAATGGCTAGTTGAGGTCAGTGTGAATTCATACGGTGGCTGATCACAAGCGAACCGTCGGATCGACGTGGAGAAGTAGACGTGACCGAACTCGCCGACGTGCCCGACGGATGGTCAGGTGGCCTCTCGAAGTTTGTTCAGGCGAACGACGAGGATCAGTAAAATACACAGGGACACCACGATCATTCAGCAGCCAGAGTAAATTCGTCGTACTGGACTTGGATTTATCCGAGACTTTGCAGATTACGAGATGGGAATCGTCACTTTCATATTGAAGTGGCCCTCCTTGAATCCCATATGCCAAATGGCACAGACTATTTTTTTTTTCTTCTTTTTTATACTGTATTCGCCATAAGTCTGATATCGGCTGGATGCTCGTGAGGGTATTGCCGGGAGGACGGGGATGCCATTTAGAGTTTTTGAGCCCTTGGAAATCCTTCGTCAGTCGCGAGGAGGGTCGTCGAGATGATAGGGAGAAAGAGGATTCCGTCTACCGTGTTTCTGAGCGTAGCGAACCATTAGCTCGTGTAAACGCAGTTTTATGATGCGTGCTAAGCTTAACTCAGGGGCGTATTTCAGCAAGGGTTCTACTCACGGGGTAGTTAGAACTTGGATGAAATGTGTAGGATTTTCAAATTTTTTTCCAAATGTATATTACCTATTTAAACCTATGTATATAAAATTATGGATTCTAAGGTTATTGAATTAAGTCATATTAATTTGATTAGGGCAATAATAATGAAAGTCATTGGCTTCTGAGTCTTTGAAAATGTCAAAATTAATGTTATGATGTACAAGAGCTTTTACAAAAAGCGTTAAAGCCTCGTGAAAACGATGCTGGCTACAGGGCGAAGGTATAAAATAAATTTCATCTCAGCTTACTGCCGAGAAAATCGATTCACAACACAGGGAATGGGGTATCTCGGTGGCGGTATAAAATAAATGTTAAAAGACGCAAACAACAGCAAGGGGTTGAAGCAGCTTCTTTTGATTGGCGAGGACGAAATTCCATCATACTTGTAAAAAACCTTATATAGTTAATGACTGATTTATTTCAAGGGTAAAATCAAAACCTGAACCACGTGAAATCCAGAGGAGCCATTAGCAAACGACTTGGTCTTGAAAATCGCTTAGGATCCCTTGGAGCGAAGAATGCAAAGTAGCTGCATAGGTATGTGGATAAAGGGAGACAAGATCAGAGGGACACAGGAACTGTCAAACGAGATGGAGCAAGAGGAGAAGCGAGTACGCTTCCGGTTGAGTTGAATTTCGACGAATAGCAGAATATCCGCGTAGACAGAACGGGCAATGATCAGCGGTTGGCCAGAATAGAGAGGATCTCTTTTCACCAAGTTAGCAGGGGTTGATGGGCGTACAGACCACGCCTATTCACCCTGGAGAAAACGTACCGCAAGCAGTACGGGGTACGTGGGTGGAGTCGACCAATGACATAGTGGTGGCGAAGCTCGAGTCAGCTGACAACATGGCCTTGGAGCCGCCCCCGTGGCTAACTAGCAACCCCTGCGTGCTGGTTTCTACTGACGAGCGGGAGCCACTCAGCCAGCAAGTCCCAAACCGCCCTCTCGCACCAGCCATCCCCAGGTCCCACTACCGCCGAGGCAATGCGCCAACGCCAAGGTGTTACCTCGGGGTTACACGAGCGAGATCGTACCCCAGCTTCTATGTGGTAGCGCACTCTCAACCAGTCTTGGCTACTTGGAAAACCCAATTCCATATACAGCCTACCTACCCCAGCCAACTAATCCCTAACCGCCGCCATCCCCCTGACCATCAGCGTCAACCATCCCTTCGATTAGTGAGTGAGTGAAAGAGAGACGTATATACGCACCAGAGATACCCTCATCGTCAGCCAAACCGACACCTAGCGACGATACCACCCGTCAAGATCCGGAGCCACCTAGCCACCGCGGAGCTACAGAGTATCACCCGGGACTCTGCTTGACTCTGCATCCGGGAAGCAACTCTCTGTCTGGGGATGCTCGACTTTTGATCCTGCAGAGGATGGGCACAGGTTAGTTGATTTTTTGCATTACTTTTTCACTCATCACTTTCCTTTCTTAGGTCATTATTATATTTTAGATTTAAGAGATGTGAAACACGGTGCTTCGGACGTTCGACTTTTTGATTACGTGTGATTGCCTTCGGATTGGCCTTTCGTTTTGTTTGTGACATTTCGGTGAATTTTTTCATTCGATATTCAATGACTTTGAGGTGTTTAATGATTGGTGTATGAAGTTTTTAAGAGAAATTTTGTGATGAACAGTTAATTGGGAATTTTGTTCAGTCGATGGCACTTTTTGCAAAATAATTTCAAATTTTAGAAAATATTCTCAGACTTGAGTAAATTTACTGACAGTTGCATTGTTTACTTATTTGTGTTCACTGGGATTTGTATACTCTTTGGTAAATTCTACGTTACTGAATTCAACGTTAGTTTTCAATTTTCAATTGTCACTAACGATCAATTCTGATTCAAACTTTCGCAGTATCCATCCTGACTAATACGAGATTATGAGAAAAAATAAAATTTGTAATTTTTTCAAACAATCACCAATCGATCTAACTTGTCAATAATTGAACTCAGTGATTGAAAGTAGTGTACAAGAAAATATATAATAAAATATTAAAATCCAGGCATTACACAAAGCTACAAAACAACAATATGGCCTTTTAAATTATCTACAATACTTCATATATCATTGAAATGACAAATACCAAATAACCAATTCCAAAATTCTCATAAAAATAATCTTCTCAACCACTCCGCAGTTATAGTCAGAATGATCAAAATCTTGGTTGTAAATTTAGCACCAGTCATGATAAGCCCACAAAATTAATGAATATCACCCTTATTAAAACGTTTTAAGCGTTATCCGCGGTCTCACCATTGAATTACATATAATGAGACGTAGAGCGAAGAGGCACTTGAATAGGGGTGCAGGTAATGTAAGGTAAGATGAAAGATAATCCTTGAGGGCGTTGAAACAAGGACTCACGTAATGTGTGTATATAAGTTCTGCAGGTTGGGTGGGTCGTCAGGGTGAGAGGATTGGTCGGGTTACAGCAGCTCGAGTCGTGGGTGGTTGTCTCCGTTCTGCGAAGGGGCTGAAAGCTCTGGTTGGCTTAGGCACAGCCGTGTTTTTCTTGCCGCGGATCATTAGGACGATTAGGGTAGCCGCGAAAGGGAGAGAACAGATTAACGGCAACTCGAACCTTCCTCCCCTCTTGACAAGACTGGTTTCCTTTATTTCGTCTTTTCATCCAGCAAGACTTTTTTTCCTTTCCCAATTGGCTGGACCATCTTTGTTCTCTGTAAATGAAAAAACTTTGATAATCCTTTCTGAATGAAAAAAAATAAAATAAACCTGTATCATAATCCGTATATCAGTCCTTGGTACTGTTTAAAATTTCGTCGCCTTTGTAATTGCTGCAGATGATGATCTTTCTTTTCTTTAGCGTGTATATTCTCTTTTCAGGTGACAGACTACTTGATATCCCGTGCAATGTATGCGGGGACCGTAGCTCTGGAAAACACTACGGGATTTACAGTTGCGACGGTAATTTAATTTTTAATTTTTTCTTTAATACTTAATCAGGCTCTCATACTATTTCTTGGTCTTTTTTAGCGGTATAATTTAATAAGGGTTGTTTTTCTGGAATCGTAGGGTGTTCAGGATTCTTCAAGAGGAGCATACACAGCAATCGAGAATACACCTGTAAGGCCCAAGGTGCGATGAAGGGGCGCTGCCCCATTGACAAGACACACAGGAATCAGTGTCGTGCTTGTCGCCTAACCAAGTGTTTTAAAGCCAGCATGAACCGGGACGGTAAGTGTTGCGTTTAATACCTGATAATTTAATTTTTCAATATTAAAACTTAAGCACAGAACCTTTTCCGCTATCTGTCACCTTTACTGACTCCAAAAAGTAGCACGGATCAATTTTTCAACTTTCGAAAACGGAACTGTAATATTCTCAAGCTTATCGATTTCTCTTATCACGCATGGCTTACGATTTCTTAGTATTAAGACTTCACCCTTTGGACACGATAATCGAATCGTAACGTCGTGACTTCAGAGAATTCTATAAAGAAATATATATACATAAAAAAAAAAAATAAAAATTACACAATGCAAATAACCAAAATCAAAGAAAATTCGTTTGACTTAAGACCCTAAAAAAAAAATACCCCAAATTACTCTTTCGCCCTCTATTCCTGGCTAATGATCTTCACCCAAAGGCAGAAGGTAATTTCTCGTTGCGTCACGCAGAGATGAAGCCATCACTCTTGATCTGCACAGTCATGCAACTTTCTCATTTTCCCCAAAACATCGTCTAACCACCAAGAATCATCCAGTCAGTGCGACCTTCCTTTCTGCTGCTGTCCAAGTAAATCCATCCAGAACAGTGTTTAACTCAAGCAGACATATAGGTATACAGGCTGTAGGCAGTTACATACGAATTATATGAGTGAATAGTAGGAGGAGTACCTGATGTAGGAGTTTCCTGTTCCAAGAGTAGCTAAAGTGAGAGAGACAGAGATAGAGTATGGAGGCAGAACGCGACCGCTTGTCGAGGATGAGGATGAGGGTGCCAGGGTGTCCGGGGTGTTTAATGCAGGACGGGTGCTTCGGTTCCCAGCGGCCGCGGGGGCTCCAGACGAGTAAGAGAGGAGATTCAATTAGTGGCAGAGCTTCCTAACGTTAAGGCTCCTCCACACCGTGAATTACGAAAACGTGCCGCGAATAGGTACTGACAGAATGGCGCCAATAGAAGTTAGGCTGTCTCGTGCGTTGTAACACCGAGAAGGCGAGAGAGGGTGCTACTTGTATGTACGGCTGGTATACTACGAAGTAAAGAAATAGGAAAAGTTTTCGTACGTCAATGGCTACTGTGCTTATCCACGCGATTGTTCTATTACCTGCTCACGGAGTTGGATGAATCAGCCTTGAACAGCCATAGTAATTTTCTTTGGAAGACGTTAAGTATTTATTCTCGACGCAGTTAACTGTTTGGATGCGAAATTAATTAATTTTACTATTTGGTCTTTGGAGGTTAATTTGACAGATTTTTAATTGTGAATTCGCCCGTACACCTAGGTGTCTAACTGGTACGGAGTACCTAGGTAGCTCGTAGCCACTATTCTGGCTGGCGCTGCTTTGCCAAACGCCCGCGGCGTGCAATCATCCTCCGCTGACAACCCCTAACCTCCGACCTCTCGTTCCTCAACCCCTCGACGAGGCCGCGTTTCGCCCCCTCTCTTCATGCCTATAGTCCTGCTCTGGGAATCGAGCTGCCTCTTTCAGCCCACCGACTCATCCTACTAGTAACATGGGTATTTCATGAAATATGGTTTTAAACGAGACTAAAAGATTAACAAATGGTTTACCACTTGGATATTCATTCTGGTATGATCTCCTGTGTATTATCGTTAGTTAATCAAAATTCTAATTCCTTGTTAACCAGTCTCGTCACGTAATCGGATGTAATCTTATTCGTAGTCATGCGAACAATATGAAATACTATTAAAAGATTTACCAGTAAATTATATAGAAGAGGAATAGATCTCTTAGATTAAATTGTTATAATTAAATTAAATATCAAATCCCTCTGAAATGTGTACACCCAATCATCCCACTAATGTATCCATGGCGCGTCGCAGTGTTATCCTTGTCAACCCTCCTGGTGATACCTTCAACCAGTAAAACCAGTAAAACCTCACCCTTGAACCTATTCCATCCCATTATGCCACCGCCGATTTCTCACACCGATTCCTAGGTATTATCAGCATTAGGGACACCTCAGCCCAGTCGCTCTTTATACGCGTACAAGCGCCTCTGAGTTCCCAGGTCTGAGCTTTTAAAAAGCACAGCAAAATTGTATCTCCCAGGATGATATCTGGAAGATATCATAAGATATAAGATACAGGAATGATATCCATCAATTCGTTTAAGTTTCATTGATTTAATTTACATTGACATTATATATACCTCTTACGTTATTTTCCAGCTTGAATATGACAGATATAGGAAAGAAGATTTTACACGAATATTCTCAATGTAACGTTACATTTATCGAAATTCCATCTATCAACTTTTCCTACGTGACTCAATCCAACGCATTGTTTGCCAATTTAATCCACGATTTCCCCCTTTCGTAACCCGAAGGGTTTTCAGGCTTTAATCTCAACTCGACGTAGTCTTTGCTCATGGATACGGAAGTGGTAGTGTAAGCAGACAAAGAATTCAATCGTGGTAGCCGACGCCTCGATTACTGATACCACTCTCTTTCAGCGTCGCGACGCTTTTATGAAATCGGACGAGGACGTGCTGTCATTGGCCAATCTTTAATTCCGGTGAACCTTCATCACGTAGGAACTACTCCTTTTCGTCCTTACTACAGTCAATATCATCTGCAAAGTACACAGCTGCAAATCCTACTGGGAACTTCTCGTTATAAATTTTCCAAACTTTGACGTCCGATCGATTGCCAACTTTCCAACTGGAAGTTTAAATCTCTTTTCTCTCTAGATCGACGGCACCCTTTCGCAGTTCTAAAGATTGCCTCACTGTTTACCGTAGAGTCAGATCGTTAGCTGGCATATAATTTCAATGAAAATAAAGCCAATCAAGACTCAGTGACGTTTTTATATTATTCGTACAAGGCATTTTGTCACTGTATCATATTTCTGTGTATAAATACAGAAATTTATGAAAAAGATTCCGAGCCTGATACAAAGATTAAGTAAATCTCCATGTTCAAAGAATAACAACCAAATAAGCTCACTGGTGCAATGAAAAGAGATATCCGATGTATACATTATACGATTTCAAACGACACGCATAAGACTTTGAGCTTTGAAGTTTTAAGCTGGAAGCTTTGAGCTGGAGAGGAGTGCACCGTGTATGAAAGCTACGGAGATGCTCCTGGGCGCAGGGGTTTGCGTGGGAGTGGACGGCTGGAAACGCATTGAAGCAAGGCGTGCCCTACACGCCGGCTACAGCATCAATCCACCCCCGTAAACGACAAATAGCGTCAACGGTAGTCCAGGTCAGTGCATCCTTGGTGCATCCTGAGACAGATTCAATTAATAAATCATAAAGAAGACGAGGTCGAGGTAACTACATCACAGGCTTAACCCAAAAAAAGTTCTATTTGATGAGATTAAGTGAGGTTAGAATGGTCAGAAAGCAATAACTATACCTAGTGTAAGCGCCTCGGAGTTGGTCCAGAGTACAGAAGGTTGACGTGTCAGAAAATTCGGGATACAAGGACGAGCGGGCCCTTCTCGTGGGAGAAGACGGCTGGTAACGCAACGAAGCGAGGCGTGCCCTACACGTGGCGGGCAGCATCAATCCATCCCCGTAAACGGTGAACGAAGCCACCCCGATGGCGAGGGTGCGAAACGATGTGATGCGATGTGCTCTGATGCGAGGTGATGTGTGGACAGAACGGGTCGTTGCACTAAGCTGGGCTTTGATCGTCACCTGTCATCACGGGGATCGGTCTCGTCTTGGCTGTAGGGACAAAATTGTCAGGTCACCTTGCAAATTCTTTATTTTTTTAAGTTTACCTCTCCGTCTTCTAACGCGACGAGGAAAAGAAATCGTCCACGGCGTTCCTTTCGATATTGGCAGCGCAATTGTCTGTCAAATAATTCTCATTAGACAACGCATCAAATTGAGGGTGACAAAGGCGTACAAATGGAATACAAATATGTACAGGGTATTTACTATGTATGAATCTGCAAATCCAATCCCTGAATATTGCGTACGCACTATCAGTAAATTCGTCGGTATCACATACATGGAAATTCCGTGTGAATAGCTAGCAGGGAGTTATATGGTCCGGTATCAAGTGTGTAGATGTAGGAACGATACACGGGGTTCTGTAAACCTACAGGCCGTCTGTGGAAGTAGGCGACGGAAGCGGTGGAAGTTGTGAAGGTACGAGGGCGATGTTGCGACCCCACTCACCCAAGGATTAGCCTTCGAGATCGCTGACTGCTGAAATGTTCACAGATCGGTTTACCGTTTAGTAGGATAGAGAGTGTGAGAGTGTGAGCTCTCGTGCTCAACGGCGCCTACGGGCTAACCAACAGGGGTCAGAGGGCAGAGCAGTGCAGAGCAGAGTAGGACGGAGATATCGCGTGGCCAACTCTCATCTGTGGGAACTCGCATTGTGGCTCGCACGTGCCACATACGTATTACGATAGAGCTGCGTATTGAGGAAGGGCGTAGGGCGCGGCCTATTCCAGCGCATGCGGTCCTAATCCTTGGCTCCACTCGATATGGAGCGATGCAACGTGTAGCCGAATGTCCAACCGGGACGAAAGGACCTTTTTTCACTTCCTAATTCAATAGACATAGACACAGCTTCTTCGTTGGAAACATCCATGAAATAAGAGTCAATGTAGACCTTGGATATTCTTTTATGGACGATATGTTTAATCATGGAGACGTTAAGGCGGATCTTCGAGAAGGATCAAGGATACGTAATTTTGTCCTTTGATGGTGCACTGGACCGGATTAAAGATGCTGTGCTACAGACGTTTGTTCTTGTTACACTGGAGTAAATGTAGCATTTGCTCTGGGCTTTCATCCTAAAGCTAATCCAGTCCACGCTTGGAAGGTTTGCAGATTCACAGGCTTTGGGACTTGTGTCTTTGACCATTGGTGCGATTGGGGGTCCTGTTGTCTGTGTTTAAAGTTATTTATATATCATTAGATCGTTTATACGCGAATGTAATATGGAATCCTGGTTTGAGTTATCGAGGCTGTTTTCATATAATCTTTTTCCTCTCTTTACCTTTATTTTCCGATACTACGGGGAGAAAAATTTCAAACAGATACCTTTAACAAAACAAGAACACATTTGTAATTACTCAGAAACAGAGTACTGATACGATCGATTAAAGATACATGCCCAAGGCTAGTTTTGGCATGTTCACCACACGATTTACAGTATTATTTATACACCCAGTATATCCAATATTTTCAGAAGCAACGTACGTTCAACGCTTCGGTAAAAGAAACAATAAATAACGACGATACGTATCGACAGTATAGAAAAAAAAATGTCTCCATACACTGTTCGACACAGATAAAAGAATAATTTATGAAGTAATCTCTTGCCGCAATCTATGTCGGAGGTATGCATATATAATTCTAATCTTTGTATTAGACATTAAGAGCTTATAGTCAGTTAGACAGAATACAAAGTAGCAAAGTCATTCAAGATGTCAGAGCGTGTCTAAACTCTAAGGAAAAAGTCTTAATTCAATCTAGGGTGGTAGTTTGCGCCACTGTGGCCACGCGTTTCGAGTCCAGGATGAAATGGATATTGCGACGCCAGTGCGAACGTGGGAATCTCCGGCTGGTATCCGCTCAGCCTCATTAATGATGATGTGCCACCCAGCAGCAGCGGTAGCACTGCTGGAGCTAGGTTGGAGCCCGAACCCCACATTCTGAAGCCCAGCCACCACATCTACTTACTCCACCCTCCTCTTTGGCAAACCTAACCTCTTCCTACTCGTGTACCTTCCTCGCTTTCTTCCTTCCTTCCTTCTTGCTTGTTTCCGTCCCTGTTTTGTACACCTCGACACAGCCCACATGCTGCTATATTCCATCTGGAACAGGCTGCCATTCTCTAACATATTCCCATCATTCCTTTTCGACCTCGTACCTAGTTGATCTCGTTCTGACTGTCCGGAAACTTTGTCACTTTGACAATATTTCAGAGAATTGATGTCGTCTACTCTTGGAGGTTAGATTTTCAGGGATTTTATCACGCATCCCGTCGCGATGTCTGTTGGAAATTTAAATAATTTATAATACTTATTAAGAATCTATGCACTCGGATGAAATATTATTAATTTACTGATAGATAAGTGAGGCTCTGGTATAATTAATGTTTAGCAGTACAACACGAGCGTGGTCCCAGAAAGCCGAAGCCCCTTTCGGTTTTAACGGACAAACGTCATCAGCAACAGTCGCCCAATGGAGTCACGCGACTATCACCCCATCCTGGTACACCAGGACATCACGATACATCCAGAGTCGAATTCAGAGCGCATATTCTTGCTCATCAAAGGTTTGCATTGTATCTTTTATAGTACGTAGTTATGCCGTTGTCGTGATAAAAAAAGGCGGCAATTATTCAAACGTTCTTTCAAATGTATTGTAGGCGACTCAGGTGCGAACGAAGGCCATACTCACGGCCAGTTGCTCTTATGCAGAAGCCATTCGAAACCACTCCTTCATCAGCTTCCTTGGCACCTCCACCACCTCCACCACCACCATCACCACAGACAACAGCCCTGAATCACTCAGCAGCTGTCACCCTAAGACCGCAGCCTCCTCTTCTACAGATACTCATGACTCCCGAGAAGTATCAGGTAAGTAATTCTCCCCTAAATTGTCATCCTTCCTCTTACCGGGATATTCTGAGAACTTAACGACACCTTCATGAATTATGAAGGTGTAAAGCCCGTTCTGGCTTAAGATTGTTGTGTTTCAAATTGTGTACTGAAATACAATTTGATATGAATTTAATTAGTACGATCACAGTTTGGTGTTATAAATTTTGTTTCTCGTGCGAATAATATATCTTGCAATGCAATTAAAAACAATACAAATGACGCCAATGCAGGAAATTATGTGGAGCGCAAGATTACGATCGGAGTCCGAAGTTTCTCTGGATCAAACGGAAACCGAAACCAGTCACAGTCCTACGGCCAGTTTACAAAGTCTCAGTCCTACTTGGGAAATTTTACAGGTATAATAAATTCGACTGAACTTGATTTATTTACTTTACAGTCTCGCGTGATGTTATTTTATCGTCAAAATGGATTCCAGGAGACAACCGCACGACTACTCTTCATGGCCGTACGGTGGGTACGATGGTTGGCTCCTTTTAGAACACTAGCCGAACCAGATCAGTTGCTCTTGCTAGAAAGGGCCTGGACTCCTCTCTTTCTTCTTCATCTGGCACAATGGTCCGTATCCTGGGACATTTCAGGCATCCTCGAGAGCAAACATGTCCGTGGAAAATTGCCATACGACAACGACGAGTCACACGGTGACCTCACAAAAATTCTGGTAAAAGCATTATAATTGATCGATCAAAGAACCATGAATCATTTTTCAATGGAATAATATATTTAGAACTTTTTTATTGATACTTATTGTGTATCGCTCGTGATATTTCTTCATTGCAGCACATAATGCGTAAGTTTCGGCAAATCGGTCTTGACACCAACGAATGCGGTTGTCTCAAAGCTGTGGCTCTTTTTGCATCAGGTAAATTGCAAATTAAAAAAAAAAAACATTGCAAAAAGTACTCAAGGTCTCATTCCGTCGCAATACTTTTTAATATCGACATCTTTTTTTTTTTTTTTACATTGTCAGATACGCGAGACTTGAACGAAGTCGAGACTGTGGATAAGCTTCAGGATCAGGCTCAGTGCATCCTCAGCGATTATATACGATCTCGTTATCAAGATCCTCACAGATGCGGGAGACTTCTGATGCTGCTGTGGAGTTTACGGACAGTCAAACCGTCGACCGTTGAATTTCTATTCTTCCGAGAAACCATAGGAGAGATACCGATAGCGCGCCTCTTGCGTGACATGTATATGGAAGGGTATGCTAATAATATCTATAATACACAAACGGTATGTCAATATAATGCACGAGATGACAAAAACGAACATCCGAATTGCCCACAGCCAGTGGACACCTACGGATTTATTTCTAATTGCGGTATCTAGATGCGAGACTCTACGCTGTATTAACGTTTCCAATCAATCGATTAACGTCGGAATAACAATATTCACTTTTGCGAATACAATGAATTTCATGTAATATATTCAACGATTTTTCAACCTCGAATCTTTTGTCGCGTCAAATTCAGGCTTGTGTCAGTAGCGTGCACAAACGTACGAGAGCCCTGTACATTGATTATGTCGCGCTAAACTCTCGGCCGCATAACAGGAGATTAACTAACTCACCTTTAAACAACAATTGCAGACACCAAGAGACAAACGAGAATAAAGAATTGAGAAGTAATGCGGCTTCGGAAAAGAAAACTGAGCCCAAGAATGGCGAGATTCAATCGGCAATCTGGATTCCTCAGCATTAACAAGTGCGACCTGTGTTATAGAGATAGTCTATTCGATTTTCGTACATAATACTCAAAGCGTCTGGCCGAAAGTCAGCCGACGAAATGAAATGCAAAATATTCAAAGGAAAATACTTAGCAACATTAACGATGATAACGATTACTCTCGATGGTCGGTCATTAAAAGAAAGCGCATGGCTCATTTTGTTTTCCGAATTGGAGTCCATATTTGAATAATACATATCTCATTATCATTCGGAAAGTCTACATCATTATCGCCATTGATCTGCACGATAATTTTTATTCAGCGTAGATGCATCTATTAGACGTCATACGTGTGCGCGTATCGTATAATGAAACGTTTCATATATCTCATTACCTCGTGTTAATTTTAATCTTCAGAGGACGTGGAGATTCATAACTTCTACAGTTTCTCACTTGGAGCTTTAATACATATGCTAGAGTGATACTGTAGGAAAAATATGAGACCGGTGTAAAGCCAAACAGTCGGCCTCCCGTCTTCTAGAGGTTAATTTATTCCATACAGTTATGACTAATGACGACTAAGAGAACAGCATTCGACTCCTTAGAAATGTACACTGTATACTAAAAATTCATACTCTGTAATTCGTGCTGATTGCTCATTCCGCAATTTGCATTTATAGAAAATAATTTAACAATTCTCTCTTTGATCGGTTCTAGATCTTATTGCGTGATCGTTATTGTCAGTAGTACCGAAATGATCTGTAGAGAATCAATCAATTAATGGATTCATATATATGTTGCACCTGTATCCCGCAATCTGTGATATTTTTGCGTAACCTCTATATTTTACACAGGAGATAATTATTATTTGTCCCTTATTGATTTAGCATTTAAAAAATTGTACATTTACCTAACTGAGGAGTAATTTCTGCTGTTACCTAATTTCAGCTCAGCGACACAGTGGGCCTATCAATGTTATTTATACTGGAATATAACTTGCTCTTAATTACAATGAAATTGAAAGAACTTTATCGTTTTTAATTATGTAGAAAATTACTCGCTCGGCTATATCATACCGCATATGTTTAAGATCTTAAGAGTTCGTTCCTAATCGACTAATATTTCTTCCAAAGAAATTTAGTTATTCAATATATAATATATATTGTAAGATATATATTATTAAAGCGTTTTACAATTTTCGTTATCAATTTGATATAGGTGGTACGTATATTTAATGGTATTATCAGTTATTATCATGAGAAACAATACACTAATTGTGAATAAAAGACTGTCTGCTAATGAGCTATCAGTTTCAATTGGATTAATCCGTTTTTTTTTTTATGTTATTTACGTAGTCAATGTACGTACGTAATGTAAAGTAGCTGTAAATGTCTCTGCTGTAAATCGAATCGACTTAATGTATAAATGTACTACGTATTCGTGTAATATACATATGTTATATTTGCCTTATCACAATACCTTACCTCTTTACCTGGATCTCAGTTAAAGTGCTCGATTATTCACTTTGTAATTGTGGATTGGTTGTTAAAAAAAATATTTTTGAAGAATGAGGGTTTCAGATTATTTGCAGAATTTTTTAATAAGATTTATTTTCTAATTTTTGTTAATAAGTAAAGACGATTGATTACAGTATAACGGTAGTAAAATGTACTATATAACTGTTAGTTTCAAGTAAATTATGTCCGTCTTATTAGGAAATATTGGGGTTTATAGAATATCACAAGAATTACAATTATTAAGTTACGATTCGATAAACTCAATGAGTTATTAATGAAAACGTGCGATGTTTATCGAAATACGAAAGTTATTTATTTCAAAGTAAAGTTTGGAAGAGCTTATGGTATAAAACGCCAGAGCGCGGTTAAATCAATGAATAATTAATTAATGATTGTGAATTTAGTGGTACGCGAACACGGAATTTGAGTATAAACACCCAAATTCTCTTTCATTTTCCATTATTTTGACATTGGAACACGTGTGCTCATTGTATAAGGAACGCGCTCCTTCTGAAATGGGATTCTATTGGAGGGTACACTAAATATTATTTTGATAAATAATACGAAAAAACAGAATTGCAGTAATGGCAGTGCTCATTGTCATTCAACAGGAGAGATCCTTCTAAATTCTTTTTGAATAGTAATTTCAAACTATAGACATTGGCTTAAATAAAATATAGGTTTTCATTTGTATCGTATAGGGATTACAGGAATGCTAATACTTTTGCAAAATTATAACGGAAAATAATGGCGCGAGACTTTCTTTACTTCAGATGGTCATCGCACTATTCTCATATATGACTGTCAGTAGTACCGAAATAATCTGCAGAGAATCAATCAATTAATGGATTCATTTATATGTTGCTCTTACATTCCGCAGTCTGTGATATTTTTGCGTAAGCCCTATATTTTACACAGGAGATAATTATTATTTGTTTCTTATTGGTTTAGCGAAAAAAATTGTGCATTTACTCAACTGAGGAATAATTTCTGCTATCACCTAATTTCAGCTAATCAAAACAGTGGGCCTATCTATGTTACTTCTATTGGAATTTAACTTACCCCTAATTACAATGACTAATATTTCTTCCAAAGAAATTTAATTATTCAATACATAACATACACATATTGTAAGATATGTATTATTAAAACATTTTACAATATTCGTTATCAATTTGATATAGGTGGTACGTATATTTATTGGTATTATTAGTTATTATCATGAGACACAATACACTAACCGTGAACAAAAGACTGTTTGCCAAAGAACTATCAGTTTGAAATGCATTAATCCGATTTATCGTTATTTACGTAGTCATTGTACCTACGTAATGTAAAATAGCTATAAATATCTCTGCTGTAAATCGAATCGACTTAATGTATAAACGTATTACGGTCTTTAGTTAAATCTATCAATCCATTTGCTGTATCAGGTATGGTCATTTACTTGTCGTCCAACTGAAAAAAATTAGTTTGTTTAAGATCTTTTTTTAGTTCATTCAAATGATAAAATCATCAATCATTCAAATCATAAAAATATGGTGTATATCGTGTAAGAGACGCGAGTGTTTTACACCTAAATTCTCTTTCATTTTCCATTATTTTGACATTGGTACACGTGTGCCCCTTGTGTAAGAAACAAGGGGCTTCTATTGGAGCGTACACTAAATATCAGTTTGATAAACAATACGAGAAAACAAAATTGAAGTAATGGCAGTGCTCATTGTCATTCAACAGGGGAGATCCTTCTTAATTCTTTTTAAATAGTAATTTCAAACTATAGATATTGGCTTAAATAGAATACAGGTTTTCATTTGTATCGTATGGTGAATACAGAAATGCTATTACTTTTGCAAAATTGCAAAAGAAAATAATAGCGCAAGACTTTCTTTGATTCAGATGGTCATCGCACTATTCTCATGCATTATATTTCTCTATTAGAACCAACTGAGCAGAAGCCTTAATATTCTATAAAAATTCAATAAGTATTAACGTATAGAAAACATTATACTGACTGTTATAGTGTAATGCAGTTGCTCGTCAATAAATGAAATCAATGTAGGTATGTCTGGTGTGCCACGGAACGTAGTGCCTTTTCTTTCTCCAACTCTGAAGAACTTCAAGCTGTAACATTCAAATATGTGTTAAATTGTTCATAATCAAGCTGAACAAACAAGTGCGATAACTGCTAACGTACGTAGGGTAATCAGTAATATTCTGATCAGAGCACAAAGATTTGTGAGTAGTACAGTCAACCTTTGCAATATGGACACGACTGTCTCCATTTTCATACAACGTTTTAGCTAGCTGCTTCCAAATAGGTTTAAAACTCTTGGAATGACTACACCTGGGATAAAATAAAGTAAATATAAACATCCGATTCAATGCTACATACAATTATGCGAAGTAAGTATGCGACTAATACCAATACATTCAAAAGAATCAATAAAAATACTCACCAAGGGGCATAGAACATAACAAATTCATTTTTCTTAACAATTTTCTTAGCTAATGTTCCTTCAGGATATCGTACGGTATGCACATTTTCCTCGTGTGCAAATGCAATTTGCGCGAGCACAAAAAGCAATAAATAAATGCCTTTCCTGATCATGATGCGATGCTATTTTATTCTTAGAGATTTAAATGCTTCAAGCCGTCTCTTCCGATTGCAGTCTGAAATAAAAATATGATTTTAACGAGATTTATGTAGTCACGATACAAAGAAGTGCCGCAATAATGAGAATCATGCAAGTTAGTTATTTGAGTATAAATCGGTATACACATTTATCCAAGATTTAAAGAAATCTACCTGTCAAATAAAATCTTCTAAGCTGCGTAACGGTATCACTTTATCGATTGACTTTTCAACAGGCTTGTTCAAGACTATTTGTCTCTTATGAAACAGCTCTTTATATACTACTCGTCATCCACCTGGAAGAAATTAGTTTGCTTAAGATCTTTTTTAAATTCATTATAATCATAATAATATGGTGTATATCGTATCAGAGACGCAGGTCTTTTACACTTAAATTCACTTACATTTTTCATTTTATTGACGTTGGGGCACGTGTGCTCCTGTCTAAAATACAAGGAGATTCAATTGGAGGGTACACTAAATATTAGTTTGATAAATAATACGAGAAAACAGAATTAAAGTAATGACAGTGCTGTCATTGTCATTCAACAGGGTAGATCCTTCTTAATTCTTTTTGAATGGTAATTTCAAACTATAGAAATTGGCTTAAATGAAATATAGGTTTTCCTTTGTATCATATAGGGAGTACACAATACTATTACTTTTGTAAAATTATAGAGAAAAATAATGGCGCTAAACTTTCTTTGATTCGTTCCTGGTTGACTAATATTTTAGCCAAAGAAATATAATTAGTTATTATCATGAGCAACAAACTGTGAATAAAAGACTGTCTGGTAATGAGCTATCAGTTTCAATTGGATTAATTTGATTTTTATGTTATTTACGTAGTCAATGTACGCACATAATGTAAAGTAGCTGTAAATGTCTCTGCTGCAAATCGAATCGATTTAATGTATAAATGTATTACGTATTCATATAATATACATATGTTGTACTTGCCTTATCACAATACCTTACCTCTTTACCTGGATCTCAGTTAAAGTGCTCGATTATTCACTTTTTAATTGTGGATTGGTTGTTAAAAAAAATATTTTTAAAGAATGAGGGTTTCAGATTATTTGCAGAATTTTTTAATAAGATTAATTTTCTAATTTTTGTTAATAAGTAAAGACGATTGATTACAGTATAACGGTAGTAAAATGTACTATATAACTGTTAGTTTCAAGTAAATTATGTCCGTCTTATTAGGAAATATTGGGGTTTATAGAATATCACAAGAATTACAATTATTAAGTTACGATTCGATAAACTTAATGAGCTATTAATGAAAACGTGCGATGTTTATCGAAATACGAAAGTTGTTTATTTCAAAGTATAGTTTGGAAGAGCTTATGGTATAAAAGGCCAGAGCGCGGTTAAATCAATGAATAATTAATTAATGATTGTGAATGTAGTAGTACGCGAACACGGAATTTGAGTATAAACTGTAAACTCCATGAACTCTGGTTCCTTAAGACTACATCATTATCGTACAGTAACATTAATAAGATGATTAACATTAGTATAAATGATCACAGCTCATCGTGGGACTGAAGATGATGCATGACAAATTCGTAGAGATCCTCGAAAGTGCGTGAACCGTTGTACTCGAATATTTTATGTCCATCGCGGTACAAGAGTAAAGTTGGGAAGCCGTCAACTTCCTGGTCGTTGCAGAGTTGCTTGCTAGATTCTAAAGTACAATCGACCTTAACTATTTTTACGTTTTCATTGGAAATGAATTTTTTTCCTAGATCTTCCCAGGTCGGTGCTAGTCGTTTGCAGTGACCGCACCAGGGTGCGAAGAATTTGACGAAGGTCACTCCTTTTTTAATGCCCTGGTCGAAAGTCTCACCCGTCAGGGTCAACACAGAATATAAAGCGTCATCTGCGTTATCCTTCTTATCTTCAGTTATACCTGCGTTCTTGCCAAGCATCATGGATACGTAGGCCTTAAGATCTTCATGGCCACGCTGACCTGTGTATTTGTCGATTTTCTTGCCATCCTCAATCCAGAGCAGAGTAGGATATCCCTTGATGTCAAACTGACTACAGACTGCCCTATGTTGGGTGCAATCAACCTTAGCTATGCTTACTGACTTGTCATGACTATGACTTTTGGCAAGCTCATCCCAGATCGGAGCCAGTTTTTGGCAATGACCACACCACGGAGCATAAAACTTGACAAAGTGTGACCCTGATGACACGTGTTTGTCAAAGGTGTCTTCTGTTAACTCTATCAATCCATTTATTGCATCAGGTATGGTTATTTGCTCGTCATCCACCTGGTAGAAATTAGTTTGTTTAAGATCTTTGTTCGGTTTGTTCTAATAGATAAAAATATGGTATAAATATACAATAACGTCAGAGGCGCGAGTCTTATACACCCAAAATTATCTTTCGTTTTCCATTATTTTGACATTGGTACAAGTGTGCTCTTTCTGTAAAGAACATGCTCCTTGTGAAAGGGGATTCTATTGGAGGGTACACTAAATATTAGTTTGATAAAGAATACAAGAAAACAAAATGAAATTAATGGCAGTGCTCTTTGTCATTCAACAGGAGAAGTCCTTCTTAATTCTTTTTGAATGGTAATTTCAAACTATAGACAAAATAATAAAGGAAAATAATGGCGTAAGACTTTCTTTGCTTCAGATGATCATCGAACTATTCTCATGCATTATATTTCTCTATTAGAACCAACTAAACATTAGCCTTAGTATTCTATAAAAAATCAATAAATATGAACGTATAGAAAACATTATACTGACTGATGGAGTGCTACCCAGTTGCTCGTTAATAAATGAAGTCAATGTAGGTATGTCTCGTGTGCCGCGGAACTTAGTGCCTTTACTTTCTCCAACTTTGAAGAACTTCAAGCTGCAACATTCAAATATGTGTTAAAATGATCACATTCAAGCTGAACAAACAAGTGTGATAACTGCTAACGTACGTAGGGTAACCAGTAACATCCTGATCAGAACATACGGAGCTGTCAGTAGTACAATCAACCTTTGCAATCTTGACATGACTGTCTTCATCTTCGTTTAACATTTCAGCTAGCTGCTCCCAAATAGGTGCAAGCCTCTTGCAATGTCCACACCTAGGATAAAATACAGAAAATATAAACTTCTGATTCAATGCTACGTACAGGATACAAATAATACCAGTATATCCAAAAGAATCAATAAATATACTCACCAAGGCGCATAAAACATAACAAAATGATTTTTCTTAACAATTTCCTCAGGGAATGTTTCTTCAGTATATTGTACAGTATGCACATCTTCCTCGTGTGCAAATGCAATTTGCGCGAGCACAAAAAGCAATAAATAAATGCCTTTCCTGATCATGATGCGATGCTATTTTATTCTTAGAGATTTAAATGCTTCAAGCCGTCTCTTCCGATTGCAGTCTGAAATAAAAATATGATTTTAACGAGATTTATGTAGTCACGATACAAAGAAGTGCCGCAAAAATGAGAATCATGCAAGTTAGTTATTTGAGTGTAAGTCGGTATACACATTTACCCAACATTTAAACAAATCTACCTAACAAACAAAATCTTCTAAGCTGCGTAATGGTATCACTTTATCGATTGACTTTTCAACAGGCTTATTCAAGATTATATGTTTCTTACCAAACAGCTCTTTATATTCTACGGATCGAAAACACGGATTCCGCCCTCCGCACATGCTACGAGTATTGCGCCATCCAGTATTCAATCTCGATACTAAAACCATAGAACTTCCGATTGTTCTTGCGGATAAATTAACGTTCTTTTGTTTCATGAAAGAAATGGCCCTTACAATGTTTCTAACAATATAGAATGCCGTCAGAATAAAACTTGTTCTGCTTCAAAAAGCAATATTCGACATTGATTATTGAATTTGGCAGTGATTTAATAATTCCAGAAGAAAGCCTCGAGCGAACCTCGAATACCTGAAATTAATCTTTGTCCAGTCAGACAACAGAGTTTCAAATATTCCGGAACTGACGCTTATCATATACTTGAGTTGATCTGAAATATATATTGCAGCTTATTGACCCAGATTTGCAAATATGCACAACTTGAATTTTTAATAACGTGTTCTGAATAATACTTTTTTTATTATCAGTAACAGCTGATATTACATAAATGCTAAAAGTTTTTCATATTTCACCCTAACAGTATTGGCTTCATAATTACCCAATAACGTCATTATTGTACGCAATTCTGAAGTACTAAATAATATAAAGTAAATTTTATATAAAGTATAAATGGCTAGCATAAGCTTCTTTATCATTAAGTAGCCAACACAATCCATTTTATGGTTTTTTCATTCCTGCTTATCAACACGTGTTGGAAATGTACCACGTGCCAATTATGCGAACCTCTTACATACGTACACCTTCTTTGCCTGTTTACTAAATGAAATTACAAGTTTTACATTATGAAAAGATCGTTTTAATACAAGTAGTTAATTTCATGTAGTATTGCATTCCTGCAGTTTATGTGGGAATCGATAAGGGGCAGCAAGAAGCGCAAGCGTAGGAACTAACGACGCATGTCAGCTGTCAGCCGTGATACGTAATGATAATCAAAGCCAGTATATTCCTATGAAGTATTCACTTCGCTGCTCCAAACAGTCTTCCACAACAAGTACGAACATTGTCGTGTGCCCTTCAGATTTTTAAATGGCTTGCGATAACCGTACCAAAGTGTATTTGGGCTACGAAGATGAATACGTCACTGAAAAGCATCGCTCCCTTGTTAACTTTACCACCAACAAAATTGGTGGTAAGCCGGTAAGTCATTGAAGTATTAAGTAATTAATATCATTTACGCATGCCATTTATAAAGATGAAATATATTTTATAATATTTTCATTTATACAGGACTGGCATAATAGCAAGGGTGTGTTGTCGGCACCACAATGCAGACTTTGCGGGTTGTATCAACTGTTAGCGTTGCAGCTTTATGTACCCTTAGATAATTCCAAATATCATCGTACACTTTACATATTTGCATGTATTAATCCTAATTGTTGGAATCAAAATGAGAGCTGGAGTTGTCTGAGGGTTCAGTCATTGGAAGAGACTACTAATACATACTGTACAGAGAGTAGCACAGTCACAGTACCATCGACAGCTAATTGGCTTCCAGAATCCGATGATTGGGGGGATAGCTGGAACGATAATTCATTGGAACAGAATGGAAATAATTTATTGAATGATCCTAAAATGTTTAGCCTCTCTGTGAGCAATGCAAGCTTTGATGAGGATTTGAATGATGAATTCTCTGAGTTGCACATGAATGATCCCAATGCTAATAGGTAAATATTATCTATGTATCCTGCTGTAATATTTACATGGACGTATTAAAATGATATCATTGTAGTCCTGCAAGTATAGAATCACCTATCGGAGGAGGAGCAGTAGGCAGACTAGATTCCCCACATGCATCTGCAGAAATAGAAGGCGAAGAAAGTGAAGTTGTATGCATCGATACTCCAACTCGACCTCAATGTGATTTAGTCAGTCTACTTCATGAAGTAACCCCGCTACCGGTTCTTCATATAGAATCGAAGGCAGAACCGAGTCTCACTTTCACGGAAATATTCATTTCCGTCGATGAGGAGGATTGCAGCAATCAAGTACCGCAACACGTACGCGATCTATACCTCGAATATCAACGACGTAATCCTGAGCTATCCATGAATGCTGAATTAGAATCCGGAGACTCCAAAGTCACAGAAACCAATCCTGAGAAATACGAAAAAGGAATTCCGGCACATGGGGATGAGATGTTCCACGATTTTCTCAGTCGGATACAGATCAATCCAGGCCAAATATTAAGGTATACCTGTAACCCTATAGAAACCAATTAGAGCATTTAACTTATATCCACTATACAATTGTTATACGATTATACATTGCAGGTACTCCCGAGATAATACAGCTCCCTTATTATTATATCCAATGGGTGGTTGCACAGGTCGATGTAGGCATTGTGGGGACGAGATGATATTTGAGCTCCAAATTCTTCCAACGATTATTCCTAAGCTTAAACTAAGTCCTAGGCACGAACGTAACTTCCAGATAGAATTTGGTACAGTTTTGATATATACCTGTGTAAGAAGCTGCTGGTCCGCGACAGATTCTTATAGAGAGGAACACGTTATCGTACAAGCCGAAAGATTGTAGTAACAATTCTGAATGAATGATTATAATGAAGAGGAGTACAATCTAACAGTCTACTAGGACAATTACTGTCACGTTACCTACGTAGAAACGTACCGTCCACTGCTTCATACATATGAGACAACCTCGTAACAGAAAGTCAATTTTATATTGAACTCGATGTTACTCGCCTCGATAAGTATTTCTACGGATGTCAGTGCTGTCGGTATGAATGAGTAGTTTTAATCTCTAGTCGGGAGTCTCGAGTACATATTTGATCACTCATAAAAATATCCTTAAATGATACTTATAAATTGTGATTAAAAAGTTTTGCTAAGACAGATATAAGAATTTCGATGACGGAGTAATTTGTAAGTAATTAATAGCGGGACATGCTCTAGATAATTTCTACGTTATTATCTTAGTTTTCGAATTTAGATATTAAACTGCTATTAAGATTTGATTATTAATATTATACTGAGCCGTCTAATTTCGACAATGAAAGATTTTTGTGCATTTTAACTGGATCGCCCTGTACAGTTTTTCTCTTTTGTTGACTTATAGTCAAAGTGAAGAGGTAAAAATTATTGAATTATTTCTATAGTTATATTTTCTGAAATAATTGATAAATTAGGATATATCGAATTCGAATATCTTACAATTAGAAACTTTTAGAATGTGACTCGATACGAGACGGAGGCCGAAGTTCGACATGGTTGTCACTGTAAACACCAAGTAGATTAGTTATTGTTATTACATAATTTGTAACACATCAGATCAATTATTAACAGTACACGGAATAAACCATAGAAAACAAAGGAAAGTGGTACAGTCTTCGGCAGTTTTCGTATGACGATTAATTCACGTATGAAGTATTGAGTCAAGCTATTTTAGAAATGATGCTTACAAAATTCTCTTTAAAAAAAATATGATTTGTTATAAAGCAATTAAGATAACATGAAATTACTATCGTTAGTAATTAATTACACACTAGTTTGTACTTTTCAAAGCCTTTTACTATTCTAGAGCTTCTTTGCCAAAGGACAAACCAAAACTGAATCTTTTAATAATTTTGTTTATGTAACTTGTACATAACGCAAGAAGAAAAATTCGTTATCACATTATTCTGTGCTTCTGCCAAATCCAAATAAGTCTCAAGAATAAGTTGTAAAACATAGTGCTGCTAGTCTTTGTAAACTGTCCAAGTAGAAAATAAAAATAAAAAAATCAATGACACTTTACTATGTGATAATCAACTTTCTCAGGTACTCCCATGGGATAGTATGAGTTTTAATGCAATAAAATGAAGCAATGATAAACAACCGACTGAATAATCACAAAATTTATTACGCCTTATTCACTGCATCTGTATACTACATTAATTACAATCTTATGTATAGAAAATGGTACCTCTACAAATGAAAATTAGCTGTGGTGCTCCAACATAAATAAGAAATTCAGCAGCTTATAGTATCACGCTTTTTCTTTTGTTTTTCATTAGTTTACAGAAATGATCTATTCTTACCATTCAAAAGTCTTTTCCATTACTTTTATCAGTTCCGATAACAATGCTGAACAAAGTCAATAGTACACAACTCTTTAATTATCATTATTTCTCTTGATGAAATGATTTGTTCTTACAGGAATAAATCAATTAACTAAACGTTCATTACCAAAGGATGATCGATAATATATCCCCGATTTTTAATTGTTAAATCAGCTAATTCTGCTCTGAAGTAATCACCATTCACCAACTCTCCAACTTCAACTTCCTGAGCGATGAACTTTACTCTATCACTGATTTTGGCAGCCAACGCCATTGATAAACGTATATCCTGTTCGCTATTTTTAATGCCTGTACAATATGCTCTTGAGGCACGTCCTAGAACTGCGGAGAGGACGTAACAAAGTGTTGCCATTTCATTCAGTCTAAGAAGCTCCATCTGTTTTTCAGAGACTTCGGCCCCATAACGATTAAGTAGTAGTTCGGCAGATGTTTTCACTTGGCTTATACAAAACTCCAATGCAGCTGCTGATGGCGAAAGACTTGGGTGCAAATATTCGTGAATCTTCAACTTTGTCTTCTTTGGCGAGAACAAAAGATTCTTGAGGGTATAGGCAGGATTCTCTGCAGGATTTCTCTCCTTCACGATTGCTGGATAGAGTTCAACTCCTGCGTGCTGAAGTCCTAACAGTGCTGTGTAGATACTTGTATCTATGTTACTACAGTCAAATAAATTCATACCCAATGCATCTCTATATATACGTTCGAATGGATGTTCTTTTAAATAACTTTGGGCTCCAATTAATTGCATCCCTTTATAGATATTCTTCACACATTCATTCGTGCAGTACGATTCCACTATTGTACTTTCTACTATTATGTCTTGGTCATCATACATGTCTGCCATTCCTGTTGTTAAATACGTGATACTTTCCATGGCATATAATGACATAGTTATGTCTCCTAAGATTTTTTGTGTGCTCTGGTACTGATATAACATTCTGTTAAAATGTTTCCTGCGTAGCACATGTACTGATAATATATTTAAGAAATTTCTTAGAATTGCTATAGCTTGTCCACCAATGTTATATCTTTCTATGTTGAACATATTTTTTAATATTTCAGGTCCTTGACCCAGATTACCAAGTATATTCGTAACAGGGACTGTTGTGTCTTTAAATGTAATTGTGGATGTCTTTAAACCACGTTGTCCTAAAGTTTCAATTGGTTTACTTGAAGTTATACCCCCATGATCACGCCCAACAAGTATTGCAGTGAGAGAGTTATCTGTTTTATAGGTATCTGCATGCTGAGTGCAATTTGCAAATACAATAAAGAAGTCTGCATCTGGACCATTTGATACAAAAGTCTTTTCCCCGTTTATATATAGATATTCACCACAAGATGAATACGATGCTATTGTATTTAATTTTGTAGCATTGGGTCCGCTAGATTCCTCTGTAATTCCTATAGCAGGTATAATTTCTCCAGATGCTATCTTTGGCAAGTACTCCAACTTTTGTTCTACCGATCCATATCTCGTTAATAATTCCACAGGCATTACTCCCTGCTTCAAAAGGTAAGAACCAAGCGATGGTACCAGACTGACTGTTTCAACTAATTTTACGAATTCAGTACTTGTTAAATTAAGTCCGTTATACAATTCATCGATTCTGGCTCGGGTTATACCAAAATCCTGAAAACGTTTTCTAAGATCCTCAGGAAAAACTCCTTTCTCATCAATTTCTCTTCCATTAACATTCTTCTTAACGTACTCCTCGATGGGCTTAAGCCATGAATTAAATTCTCTGTTTCTGTCAATTGAATGTGCCTCTGGATAAACAAGAAACTCTGTGTCGAATTTTCCAATAAAAAAATTCTTAACAAAAGGTTCTCTTCGTGGTTTCTTTGCTAATAGTGCTGGTAATCTCTTCTCGAGGTTACATACTTCTTGAATAGCAGATTCGGGTGCACTCTGGGAATATCTTCTTGGATAATTTTTAAATCGCAATACCGACTGTTTCGGTAATATATTACGAGTCAACATTTTTCTATAGTTCAAATTTGCAAACAAGTAAAATGAACTGTACTAAAATTACCAGAAATTCATTTAGATTCCAAAAACCTCATATGCTCAACTGATCAACGAGCCGGTGTGTGCAGTTTCGTCATATACAGTCATGTACTAAATACAATAGTATGCTCAACTTCAGCTACAAAATACATCATTTCATGGTATTAAGCAATCATTAGAAACAAATTAACAATATTCTTCAAATACATTCCGTTTCAACAATAAATGGGAATTCTTATATTTATACTGACTAGAAAAATTAAAGGTCATTTGTATAAAATCTTCCTTACTCATCTCTGATTCCTACATCTCAGTGATCGAGATACATCTCTCAGGGCTCTCGGCTTATGTTCGAACACACCAGCACAATAGAAACACGACAATGTTCTGAGTGGTGTTGGCTCTTTTTTGAATCGCTTATAATACTCCAAAGGCTTAAAAGTACAAAAACGAACGGGGCATATCTTTAAGAAATGAAAAAGGTAATTTTATTTACTCCGAAAATAACTTTGTGAACGATTGGAAAACATACGGATTTCGAGTCCATGGGGCAATTTTAAGTGAGTTTAGTAACGTGAAAAAAACGGAGTAACTGAGCAGTGGAGACGCGGTCGGCAGTTGCGTTTATGTGTGTGTCAACAGTTCGCATAAACATATTGAAGCAAAAAGTGAATGTTGAGAAAACATGATATTGTGGAGTGGAATTTGACAGAAATACTTATTTAAAGCAAGGTGAAGAACATGTAATCTTTGGCGTGGATGCATTTTTTTCTGTTTTTTTATGGGTAACCGCCAAAACTATGGCCTGTGACGCCATCTTGAGCACTATTGTTGACAATTTAATAAATTAGATGCATTAGCGTATTATTTTTTAAACATTCTCGACGACCAATAATTCATAATTATTTCGGTAATGTTTTACCAAAAATAGAGCTCTTTACGATAATTCCGTATGTCATGTTACTTCAATCCTAATTATATGTTGTATTTTCATTTGTTATGTACACTACTTGCTTGTCAATGCTTATAACATTACTGAACCTTCTCCAATATCCCTGTCCAAAAGTAGGATGTACTCCATTTAATGATACGACACTAATGTTCCATTGCAAATTTAAATTGTAGGTTCTGTGTGAGGAGTTTCAATTATGTTTTACGCACACTTTGTTCTGGCCAAAAAGGGGCCATTGGCTCGTATTTGGCTAGCGGCTCACTGGGATAAAAAGTTAACTAAGGCTCATGTATTTGAGACCAATATTGAAAAATCTGTTGATGGAATTTTACAACCTAAGGTAATACTTATTTTTTAAAAATATTAGTATATTCGTTACATTGAAATTTCCTGGATATTTTAATATTAAAAAATACGTGTAATATTGCACAAGTTATACCTTTCTGTACAATTAAATTTTATCAAAAAGGTGAAAATGGCTCTAAGAACATCAGGCCATCTCCTACTTGGAGTCGTAAGGATATATTCAAGAAAGGCAAAATACCTTTTGGCTGACTGCAATGAAGCTTTTGTAAAAATCAAGATGGCCTTTCGGCCTGGTATGGTTGACTTACCAGAGGAACATAGAGAGGCTGCAGTTAATGCAATTACACTACCGGAAGTCTTTCATGATTTTGATACTGCTATGCCGGAGTTGAAGTAAGTTCAAAAACCATACAATTTTTACTAAACTAGTATTATTAACATTACTATAATGTATGTATTTGATTAAACAGAGATGTCGATATTGAGGCTCAGTTTAGTCTCAATCAATCCAGAGCAGAAGAGATCACAATGAGAGAAGATTATGGTAGTCTGTCTCTAGTTACTCACGATCAAGGATTTGGGGATATGAGTTTCGATGCAGAACCTCCAGAATTGTTACGGCATGCTGGTAGCATAGAACCATCCCTAGATCAGGTACCTTCTTCTTATGAGATGTATGTTATTAATTACTAATTTATATCCTTATTTAGAGCCACATGTTATTCAGCGATGGACCTGGAATAGAATCAGCGTTAGATCAAAAAGAGAAAGAGCCTATTGCAGGAACATCAGCAACGGCACAACCAATGGATATTGACACACCTATTAGAGATGATGGCTTTGGTGGCCATCTTGGGCAGGATATTATATGTACGTCAAAACAAATTACTCCTATTTAAATACCTAGCTATTTAAAAAAGTTAACTCTTCACTTGCCACTCAGCTGGTGGCTTATTCGAAGGAGGTCTTTTTGACGAAGCACCGATAGGAGAAGTATCGGTACCTGAAGTGAGCGCAATAAGCGACCAACAGGAAGCTGTAGCTGCAGCAGGTGTAGCGTCTCCTGCTCATGATGAGTCCGACGAAGACATGGGTGATCATTTTGGTGGACCATCATCCCCAATGGGAGGAATTAGGTATAAAATCATTACCAATCTGATCTCATAAATTGTATTGAATTGTATCTTTCAATTTGGATATTAATCCGTTACATTGAACGTTACGACTCTAGTAGTTCAGAAGGCTCCAGACCAGCTACACCAGCTGCGGCTGGTGAAGAAGTTGAAGGTAGAGCTAGTGTGGCTAGTCGGCGTTTCACACCTGCGCCACCGACTATTCCTGAAGAGCATCCAATGGAAATAATCGAGGAACCTCCACCTTTGCAAGATCAAACGACACTGTTGCACGACGAGGAGGAAAGTTTCGCACTCGCACCTGTTGACGCGTCTGCCCTTAAAGGTATACCGCTTCTATCTACTCTTATTATAATTGAAGTAAACGAAGGATACATTTCTGAATATCTTTTCAGGCTTCACTAAAGCAAAACGCAAACGTAAACTCATTGTCGACGAGGTTAAAAATATTTCCGGTGAGGAGATGAAGGCCCAACTTTCGGATACCAGTGATATTATTACTACCCTGGACTTGGCACCACCAACCAAGAGGCTGATGCACTGGAAGGAAACTGGTGGCGTTGAAAAACTCTTTGCTTTACCAGGAAGACCTATCCCTGCTCGTGCACTGTTTAAGGTAAAAAAAAAAAAAAAACAATATTTCAAGAATTGTCAGTATAATTGTCATTTTTTTCAGAATTATCAACGACATTTGACCAGCAAGTCTTACGATCATGAAGACTTTGGAAGACTTGGTGCAGAAGAGGATGGTCTCCCACTTGAGCAAATGAGAGACGCTGCAGAGACTGATGCTCCTTCGTTTGAGCCAAGCATTCTTGGCAAACGAATGGGCCGTAAACGTAAAGCCCCTGCAGACGAAGAGGTTCGTCGAGTAAAAGTTACTTATCGTCATTTTTATTTATTTTTTCCATTATTCCAAACAATCCTTCCTTCGACGACTAAAGACTTCTTTTTACTTCTTTACTTGTACAGCCAAAAGGAACACCGGTACAACCCGCGCCTGTTACACCATTGGAGGTCACTCAACCTTCCATAAGTGCAGAAAGTATCGAAGTAACGAGCATGATTCCACCTACGCCCTTGCCATCCGCACCTTCGCCAATGCCTCCAGAAGTATCTCTACCAGTTGAACCTTCGGTACCTGACATAAGTGGCATAATACCCTCTGTCGAACCAAGTGATATTATTGGAGGACCTCCAGAGACACCAGCCCTTGGATTGGAGATGCCTCAAATTCCTCCAGCGGACGTTAGTTCGCTTCTTGGTGCTCCTGAGGAACAACCTGTCCCGCAGACTCCCACACAGCCCGAAGAGGTACCCCTGCAACCATCGGAGTTACCACAAATGGAAAATATGGGATACGATCAAGTAGGTCTTATGTGAAATAATAATTTCAATACTCAATGAACCAAATATCAATAGAAATTATTTTAATTCATCTTATATTCAGGCTCAACCTCAAGTATCGTATATGGGATATGATGAACACCATCCTCCAGCGCATACGCCTGGTGCGATTTCGGAAAGAGGTCCGGCCACACCTTGGAATCATGAAGACTACGAATTCCCACCCTCAGTTGGACCGGTATTTATTAAAATATATTTACGTCTACTGATAATATTCTCTATGCAAATGATATTCAACTCTTCTTATTTCTTCTACGCAGCAAGAGGAACAACAAATAGATGAAACCTACGAGCAGTTCGAAGAACGTGTGCTGAATAAAAGAGCAGCACATATGTACCATGTTATTAAGAGCAAACTGGACACCAAAGACAGATTGACGTTCTCGGAAATGGCGTACAAGAATAATCGCAAGCAGGTACAGATTGCGGCGTATAATGATAAAGATAACTTATCAGAATAGATTTAACGGTCGTACAATAATTGTTTCTCTATTTACAGGCCGCGCAGAAATTTTACACGTTATTAGTTCTCAAGAAATTTCAAGTACTGGAACTAAACCAAGAACACTCCTACGCCGAAATACTAGTTACCAAAGGGCCGAAATTCGAAACTCCTGCATTATAAAAATGAAGGGGAAAACAAAAAAAAAAACCATCCTGCCGATTACGCGAGGAACTGCGGCATAAATGTGTCCTTCTACACACAAGCCACGCCTGTCTGTCAACTTAAATTTCTACGAGGCTAATTTCTTATAATGAATATTTCATAAATTCGTTTTACAAATTGGTTTTATCGTTTGCATATTTTTCTCTTTATCGCGTGAGCACGCAGCGCCAGAACCGAATATATTTATTTCTCTGAACGCGTAATAGCCGACCGAGCGTCTCTGTCACTTTTTCCATGGTGGGCTTACACAGTAATGTTAAAATATAGTAACTCATTTCTTTATTCGAAGTTGCCTTCAAATTATGTTTTACATAGGTAATCTTAGAAATAACGAATACATATCACTTCTTTGATACGTCGACAGTTTGCATTTCGCGAAGGACGCGTAGTACCACAATTTCGATGATTCCTATTGGAAGCAATTGTTTATCAATTATCAGGAAACTTTTTTCTCTTTACATACGTTAATTTATCGCTCATGGATTGTATGGGACGACAATGCAACAGCGACACAAATCATTTTCCTTCTCAATGGCAAAGATTCGAAATTATTTTTTACAGCATTACATTACATTACGTTATTGAAATTTCTGTTTAATTCATTTTTTATTTATATATATATATATATTTTGTCATTTTGAAAAATGAATCCATAGCGTACAGACGTACTCTCGAGAGAAATAATTTTTCAATCATTCCCTACGTATCAGAATCAAAGCATCGATCGTTTGAGCAAATTTGTATGTATTATGTATCATCTGTAAATGACGCTTTACATATATTTTGTTATGCATGATATATACTAATTTTTCCAGTTAAAAATTCGTCATCCTGTAACTAACGCTAACGAATCAGAATCAGTAGGATGCATAGAAGAAGGGGAAAACAAAAATTAGTTTCACACAAGATGAAATGTATTCATCGATCGTTAATGAATATGTCAAGAATGTTTCTAATTGATAAGATCATAGTCAATATATAATACAACGTAATACGCAGAAGTCAATGTCATCGTAAAGCGAAGTAAATAAATCAGACAAAAGCGACAGGACAGAATATAATTCGCAGAGGTGGTATGTATTCTATTAGGTATGCATTTAACATTATCATACGTGAAAGGCGTGTATAAATATTATTTTCTATAGCGCGCAATCGCACCTTCTCTGATCATTGACATTTGAACAAATGACATCATTATATTTGATTAATAAACATCGGCGCTGTCCAACTTGTCTCGCTCAAGTGAAATAACTTTATTCGATACAACTTATAGCAGCAGATCGAACCATATCAAAACTCCATAAGGAGGGGGTACGGTTGATTAAATTTTTACAAAATCTGATTATATCTTTTGTCACAAATATATACCTAATATTAAGTCACGTGCCCTTGAATGGTCTGGTCTGCCTATACGTTATATGGAAGCTTAGGTGGGATTTACTTGAAATAATATATCGAATAAGGGCGTGTCCAATTTTATTACCGCTACACGTTTTATATAGTGCATCATTATATTATTGTTGAGATGGTTCTTCAGTTAGAATTATTATAAATGCGTATAATGTATTGGAACATGTTAATGAAAGAGAGAGAGAGAGAGAGAGAGACATAAGAGTGTGTGTGTGAGAGAATAATGAAAATGAAATCAAAAGCTTGTTGGACAGCTCTGATTTTCTATAATATCATATTACGTAACGTATTTCTCCAATATCGATTAGGAATACGAGATCATTAAATGTAATATATTATGATAATAAAATTCTAATGATGAAACGGGTACGTCACGTGGAAAATAGCAGCGACACGTATACACAAACTGATAAGGGATAACAAGGAAACAATATAGGTAATTGGGTTATACTATCTGGTAATGAAAGAAAATTAATTTAAATAGAATGGAAAAGCTTTATTCGTATCTTTCCTTAAGCGTTAGTAAATTCATACATGAAGCTTCAACGTGGTTTGTGTGATTTTAATTAATTTATGATTATTCTTAACGCGACAATGTAAGGGTAATTATTATTTATTATACGTCGATCAGACCTCTATCGATCCAGGCTTTTCATGGGACGAAAAGATGCGTGTAAAAAATAATGAATCTTAAGCGAAAGAGAAAAGTTAAAGTGATAAGTGCAATTTTTTAAATTAACCATCTAATTCACCGGCAGCCATTGCGTCATGATAACTCTTATCATTGCTACGGTCAGGATCAAGCCTAATCATATCATCGATTCGCAAAATAGTGATTGCTGCCTCGGTAGCGAATTTCAATGATTTTATCTTCGAAATGGCTGGTTCCAATACTCCAGCTTTCTTGTTATCTCTGACGGTTCCTTCCACCAGGTCCAGCCCAACCCATTTGAGGTGCGCGTGATCGGCATTTGTTTGACTGGAATTCTGATATGCTCGTAATTTTGCTACTAGATCTGTAGCATCCTGAGCTGCATTAACTGCTAGGGTCTTTGGTATGACCAATAAGGATCGTGCGAATTCCGCAATAGCCAGTTGTTCTCTTGAGCTCTGTCGAGAAGAAATTTGATATATTTATAGAAATTATGATCTAGATATTATTATCGTATTATTATTGTGGGGTGCATAGGTTTATTTACCAGAGACGTGGCGAAATTCTCGAGATAAATTGAAAGAGCAGCTTCGACGCAGCCACCGCCGGCGACAACGCTCTTACTCTCTAGGACACGTTTAACGACACACAGAGCATCATGAATGGAACGTTCCATCTCGTCACAGTAGTAATCATTTGGTCCACGGAGAATGATGGAACTGGCAGTCCTTGCTTTCGGTCTGTTAAATTTAATTAAGTCGTGAAACCGCGGTTGTATTGATTTTAGGAACTTTAAGGCTTTTAATGTTACCCCTTGATCAAGATCAGCTCATCGTCGCAAACGTATTCTTGCGTGACTTCAGCAGCTTCTCCAAGGAAACTGGCATCGAAACTCTCTTCTCCTTCCATATTAGTAAGTGAAGTCAAGAACTGAGCTCCAGTCGCTTTGGCAATGCGCTTGAGATCAGACTTTTTACACCTGCGAACAGCCATAGCACCAGCTTCCACGAAGTACTGAAACCAAAGAGAAGTTTCGTTTATCGGAAATGAGAATAGAGTCATGTATTGGGTATCTGAGTCTGTTTGACATTTAGGAAGATTGCGAAGCATACCTTGAGGCAGAGATCATCAATTCCACCAGTAACAAGGATTACGTTAGTTCCTGCAGAGAGGATCTTCTGAATACGCTCCTTGGTTATGTCCGATTCTCGCTGACGGACACCTTCCAACTTCTCAGGATCAGTGATCAGCACCTCGACACCCAACTTCAACTTAGCCTTTTGCAGGGAGAAGTCAAGGCAGGCGATCTTCGCGTTTGTAACTTTTTTAACCATTGCCTGAGATGCTACTGTGCAGTTTAATGCATAACCATGTACGAGGACCGATTCACGAACGCTCTTGCCATGAGCCTTTAGAACGTTTACAGCGTTGATGGGGTAGAGATGTCCACCTTTACCATCGTTTACCTTTATGGCATTGGCAGCATCGACAACCATGTTACCAAAGAAATCAGAATCACTATATTTTGTTCAGGAAAATACTTAGAGAAAGTGTATACAGTAAATTCCTGAAAAAGAGACTATGGGTATAACTGATTGAGAAAGGATACGATCCAATGATCTTGCTAGACATTGCTGTTTTGGCAATGTTAACAAGACAATCCCGTCCCAGTTCATCTACGCTGACTGTCAAATGCTCCTGTATATATTTGCAAGCTTCCCTGAAAAATGGATGAATCGTGTTATATATGAATTATAACAATTAGAGTTTTCTTAAAATATCATAAAAGACATTTGGAATTATAATAATCAAATCCATGACTTACTTGCAAGCAAGTCTGTATCCACTAATTACAGAGGTAGGATGAATCTTTTGTTTAACAAGCTCATCTGCATTTTTCAACAGTTCTGCAGCAATAATTACCTGAAAAACCCAACTAGGTCAATACTTGATTACAAAATTCACAAAATTATTACTTACCACCGAAGTGGTACCATCCCCAACTTCCTCGTCTTGAAGTTGCGCTAATTCCACCAATACACGTGCTGCTGGGTGTTCAACTTCCAGCAGACGTAATATAGTAGCCCCATCGTTAGTAACAGTAACATCCTAAAATAAAAAATACATATGTATATAAACTCTCATGAAAATTATGACAAAAAAGTTGATAGTCAAGAAAGGAATAAAAGCTTACACCAATGTCATCGACCAGCATCTTATCAAGGCCTACTGGGCCTAAGGAGCTTTTGACAATATTAGCAATGGCAGATGCTGCCATAACTGTAAAGGATAATTTCATTAACTCATATACTCGTGCTATATTATTCATATTTGGTATAATCTACATCGTGCTATACCCTTTTGGAGTACATGAAAGAATCCAGTTACCGTATTAGGCGTGACTCGTGAGTATTCACCAAAATTACAGAATGATCGGGTTAAAATAATTACCATTTTGAGTCCTTACAGGAGCACCAGATTGTCGGTGGCCGCCAATGGCTAAAGGACTTGCTAACGTCGACATTTTGCAGAAAGGTAAACTGTTTTTACGAAGTAATACGTTATTCGCAGCGAAATAAGTTGGAAGAACGTGGGTGAGGTCGATTCAAAGCCGCATGTGACTACCAATGACTACACGAATAATAACAATGATCAGCGATAGTCTGTTCTTTTCCCCTTGGACAAATCTGTCTCGCGTTTCCATTGGATGCATTCCGTTGAATCTCAAATGTTATTGGTGAAGAATGTCCTGCACAAGATGGCCATCTTCTTGCAAAATGGGAACCTATACATTTGTGTAGGTGCCGGTAGAAGCTTTCGTTCTTTCTAGAAAATGGTATTTTATAAAATTTCTACAAGATGATAGAAATTCCTTTTGAATATATTGATTCCTTTTTATTTTTTTTTTTTAACAAAGTAACGATACATAACGAATATAGAATTTGATAAATGTAAATTCAGACTATATATGGGCACAAAAGTATCACGCCGCCCACGCTTTAATGCTCTTTTTTTTCTACGTAAAATAAAATTGTTACAGGGAAATTATTAAACAGACATTGATAATTAGTTTTATTTAATATTTTACAGATACTGAATTCTAACTAATCTGTACATAACAATTAATGTAATTGACTATGTGACAGATACATCATTTATCAGGAAGAGGTTTCCCCAGTTCAGATTCTACAGCAAATTTACCAGATTCTTTTTTGGTTACCTGTGGCTGACCTGCCACGTGAAATAGTTTATAATATGAAAATATAATTTCTGGAAGAGACAGTCATATATATTTCATTTATTCTGGTTAATGCTTGTAGATTAAAATATTTATGACTTACTGATCAACTGTAGATTTTACTTACCAACTGTTTTAGGTTCTAGTTTGGACTCCACAGCGATTCTAATCGCACTATATTTGTTAGGATCAGTTGAATGCTTGTCAATGTATGAGATCAGTTGATGCAAGGTACATTTGCCTTCAGGAACATGAATAGGAGTTGGAAAATCAAAATCATATTGTTCAGTATGTCTGTTTTTTGGTAAAGACCTTGTAGAAGTTGGTCTATCAGTGTGTTCTTTGATCTAATAATAAAAAATATATTAATAATTCAACTATTCGCAAGTTCATTTTAAAATGATTACCCACCTCTGGATCGTGAGAACTGATATAAACACTCTTTAATCGATCATCAAGGGATGTATCTTTTTTACGAAGCTGCTCCATAGCATCAGGGTCAACTAGAATACAATTAAAAAATAAAACAAATGAACATTGATGAGTTTCTAATGTACCTACTCTGTTTAACTTGTTCTATTTGTTCCATTGTTGCGTGAAACTGAGGAGCACGTGTAGGTTTTTCTTTCGATAACACGTTTTGTGCTCGAGCCTCTAAATTAAAATTTTGTAACTTATACACTATCCTTGACTTTACTGCTCCCATTGCACTGTCCTTGCAAATAAATTAAAAATATAATATTTCTTGAGAAAAATGTTCATTCCTTAAATCCAAAAAAGAATCATATGATTCCTAGCATTCGACTATTAACTAATAATACCTTAATCAATGTCCAATAGTCTATAATATCACTGAAATAAATAACAAATATTATTTTATTGATGCATGAAGCATCATGAAGAAAGGTTACAATCTTCCAAGCAGAACCCCATATGTGATTGAACGAGAGCGCATGCCTAAATTGCGTACTTTACTAAGTCGTCCTCTTTCTTAAAGAATGTTAAGAAAAATTGTGCGTTCGCAAATGCAACAATTTCCACGATCCACAAGAAGAAACCTATTCGTACAATCCCTGTGGAGAGATGTATGTACATGCAATTTAGTATCGGTCGATATAGAAGACAGCTGTGATAAGTAGAAGGACAATAACCGATATACCTCGGAAGTAAAACGTCAGATAAAATGCAAAGAATTATAATTGATTTCGATACACCAAAATGTATGTTGACAATTGACGTAACTCCAGGAACGTCATTTCGAAAGAGAATTCCTCGATTTGGTTGTAATATATTTGAAAATAGCGCCGTCCTTTGGTACGGCTCAATGTACGTATCATATTTTTAATAAAGGCATTATGCATTGGATAGACGCTGAATAAAATATCAGCGTCAAACAAAATAGCATCGCGAGCGCTGAGGGTTTCATGGGTTTTTCTGCTCGCGCGTTTCGTGCACACACCGTAAATTACGAAAAAGAGTGTCAAGTCAGTGGAGGAATGTGGCACTTCAAAATGGCTGCCAGTTACTTTAGGAATTTACGGCCGTATCTTTCTTTGTTGTCGCTCGTATAATTGCGGCCGGGAATTAGCAATCAGTGGGATCCTCTTCGTCGAGAAGTGGCGGTTCGAAAGTTTCGCGGATACGTCTTGCCCGGCCCGCAGATCTACGAAAAAAGGGGGAACGGAATATGCTCGCGAACTACACACTGGCATCGCCGTGGTTTTAAAGGAACTTATTTCAAGAATATCTTCGGCAACAGTTCTCACTCCTATTGAACAAGTTACCGCACATCACGGTTCGCATATATTGAAAGTCCTCGAGCTTCTGTATTGCGTGTCTTGAGCATAGGTTAAATCTTTGATGGACCGTGCTGGCTGCAGGGATGCGGGATAGCGCTCTTGCTGAAATTTTTGTACCAGAGAAAATTCTCTTCTGAGATCATTACCACTTTCTGGAGAAGATTGGCAGTTTCCAGTGTGTTATTTAATAATGGAAGCTGCATGAAACAATGCCAAACATTTATCACTTTGTGCAAAGAACTGGAAGTTTCAAAGAAGATACTCTGTCCATGTATCATCAGTGACTTGTAATTCATTGGATGCTTCTGCATTTATCTTTAGTGAAACGTACTTTCAGGAGTGTGTCACTATCACTGGTGAAGTGTTGGTATTGTTGCGAGAAAGACTTGATTCTTTCTCTAAAGATTATTATAACTTTGTATTTTATTTTCTGCATTGACACCGTGCTAATTATTGGTGCTGCCATGACATCGCAAGGCCTGGAAAGTGAGATATTTTAGCACCAGATTACAATTGTTCTGTAAGCATTAAACGACATCAAGCATTTGTTTTTGGCAGGATTCACTGCAAGTGTTATTACTTAAATTGTGCTGAGGATATACCTTGCTGTAACCAATTTATATTTTTATTGTGTTCCTAATGACAATATGTTTATACTTCTTATCTTCAATTATTTATGGCATGATTATCTCTATCATAAAGAATTTGTGATTAATGAGAATTAACATGCTTGTCAAATATCATTGTTTTTATTATTCATCTTTTTCTTGTGGTCTTCATTTGCTTGGTTTTAAGTATCTAAGAACTGCCATTTCTTCGAATATTATAACTTCTGTGACGCAGCATTAAATAGAAATAAGATATTCAACTATTGGAATATTTACAATCTTCAAGCTATTACAATTGCTGAAACACATAAGCCTGTAACAATGAGCGTTTAGCTATGACATACTGACGATAACACAATAGTTCATGCTGCTTAGAAGAATCTTGTGAGTTATAATTGTTGTAGCTATGCATGAGTAAAAACATATTCATTTGTTATAAGTTATTCTTATGCTATGAATTATGTATGACAGAACAGTTATAAAAAGCACGATCTATTGTTACAGGTTCATACATGCCACAGCTAGATTGGAGCTAGGTCCCAGAGGACCTAGCATGGGCCACTATGAATCCACCTGCGGTCAGCAAGTCGAGCACTCGTGGCTCTGGATATCATCAAAAAGCACTAGCTGAGATTCGTAATTCACTGCTTCCGTTCGCAAATAGCGGAGGAGCAGGTGAAGTTGGTTCCAGTGCCGCGAGTACCATCTCAACACTCTCTACCACCAGCGGTGTTAGTTCAGCTTCAGGTCTCAGTGGACTCTCTGGTGCATCTGGGTCTGCTGCTGATAAACCTGATCAACGTCAGGCAGTAGCACAGCTATTAGCAATGGGCTATTCCGAGGTATACTCAAAACTAATCATTATCCTTAATAATATGTATCTATATATGTATATATATATATATATATCTAAATCATTTTTACATACCCCGTATTCGACTACAGGATATAGGATTGCGTGCCCTGAAGCAAACAGGCTGGAGATTGGACGCGGCTTTAGAGTTCTTGAAACAAGTGCAAGTTGAATCTCTAAATGGTCTTGGCAAATTAAACACGAAGCTGATAAGAAAGCCAAGTTTAGAACGAGAGCTGAGTCTTCAACGTGGTAGTCCTGCCTTAGACAGCGGCGCCGGAAGTTCCCGATCGGATAGTCCACGTCTAACGGAACTGAGCCCACATCCTCAGTTAAGCAGACAATACTCGCCCAGTAGTTTCGTAGAACGAGAACCTCCGCCACCGCCACCACCAAGATGCAGTTCAACACCGCCACCACCACCACCTCCACACGCCCCATACAGTCAGCCAAACGTACCCACCAATATGCAACAAATGCTCAAGCGAATGTCACCAGCCCCAGTTGTGCCTTCTCGTCCACCTCCAGCGGCGCCTGGCACCGCCGGTTCGACGTCTGGCTCCGTAAATCCACCTCAGAGAGGCACGAGTCCCGTGGCGACATCCAACAGTAGTTCCAACGGTCGTCAACCAATGATCGTGCAGAATGGTCCTCAGGTTCAGCAACAGCTCACTCAACAAATGCAAGCTCTGAGTATTTATCAGTCAGCAAACAATAGCTCGAGTGCTCAGGTAGAACCGCCACCACCGTATCCCATAGTACCCTCCTCGTCGGCTGGTCCCGTTCAGCCACCCTCGTACAGTGCATCTATGCAAAACCGTCAGAGTCCCACACAGTCCCAGCAGGATTATCGAAAGAGTCCATCATCAGGTATTTATTCAGGACCTACGTCTGCTGGATCACCAAGTCCCATAACGGTATCCACAGTCTCACCAAGTACCCAAACCTCAATGGCCAGACCTACACCGTTACAGGCCTGGGGTGCTCGTCAGGCAAAGACCCAACCTCTAGTGATCATGCAATCAGTGAAGAGTACCCAGGTCCAGAAACCGGTGTTGCAAACAGCCATTGCGCCAACATCACCTCAACCGATTTCCACAACGAGTAACACTCCACCACCACCGCCATCCTACGCCTCCTCAATTCAACAGAAGCAACAGCAACAACCACCCCCGGCGTATCCTCCAGTGAACAACGCCGGTACTACACCAGCTAGTTCTATAAGCATGGGCGTTTCTGTAGGAGTTCCTACAACGGAACCACCTAGTTATGCCACAACGATGCAAGCTTTAGCTGCTCAAAGAGGAATGCATCATCCTCTTCCTCCACCACCCTACGGAACACCCACCGACGACTCTTCCGGCATATCTACTGTGGAAAGTGGCACCGCACCAAGATCCTCACCAGTAGCGCATCATCCACCACTTCAAAGAAAGTACTCACCCGCTGAGAGTGGTCAGCATCCATCGGAAACACCTCCGTTACCACCTACTGCCTCTACTTCCGTCTCGTCGAGGAACAACAACAATCATCCTTCCTTACCCGATGGAAACGGTGCAAAGGGTGGTCCCTCGCCATCGTCATACAAGATAAAACATCAATCTCCTATACCTGAACGGAAACACATGAGCAAAGAGAAAGAGGAGGAACGTAGAGACTGCAAAGTGCGCAACTACTCGCCCCAGGCGTTCAAGTTCTTCATGGAGCAGCACGTAGAGAACGTATTAAAATCCCACAAACAACGGCTCTACCGGCGTCTTCAGCTGGAAACGGAAATGGCAAAGATTGGCCTGAGTACTGAAGCTCAATGTCAAATGAGGAAAATGTTATCTCAAAAGGAATCGAATTACATCAGGCTCAAGAGAGCCAAGATGGACAAGTCTATGTTCACGAAAATAAAGCCGATCGGCGTTGGTGCTTTCGGTGAAGTGACTCTAGTAAGAAAGCTTGATACTAATCAATTTTACGCCATGAAGACGCTTCGCAAGGCCGACGTTCTAAATCGCAATCAAGTTGCCCACGTGAAGGCAGAACGCGATATTCTGGCGGAAGCTGATAACGAATGGGTCGTCAAGCTTTATTATTCCTTTCAAGACAAGGATAATCTTTACTTTGTCATGGATTATATACCTGGTGGAGATCTGATGTCCCTTCTCATTAAATTCGGCATCTTCAAGGAAGCCTTGGCGAGGTTTTACATCGCTGAGTTAACATGCGCCGTAGAAAGTGTTCACAAAATGGGATTTATTCACAGAGATATAAAGCCGGATAATATTCTTATCGACCGGGACGGACACATAAAGCTCACGGATTTTGGACTGTGCACTGGGTTCCGTTGGACCCACAACTCAAAGTATTATCAGCAAAATGGTAGAGTATTAATTTCTCATATGAATTCCTTCATCTCCAATCATACATTTTGATTACTCCGGATATAATTTAATTATATAAATCTGCTTGTACCTAGGTCACGGTAAGCAGGATTCCATGGATCCAGCTGACGATTGGAACAACGAATGTCGGTGCATCCAGTTAAAACCATTAGAACGAAGACGTCACAGAGAACATCAACGATGCTTAGCTCATTCTCTTGTTGGTACGCCTAATTACATTGCACCAGAAGTACTACAGCGTACAGGTTACACGCAGTTGTGCGACTGGTGGAGTGTGGGTGTAATACTCTACGAGATGCTTGTGGGTTCTCCGCCATTTCTCGCAAATACACCAGCAGAAACGCAATACAAGGTATTACAAAGTCAAATAAAATCGTATAAATTCTAATTACTAACGTTGTATCCGTCAATGATACTCACTGCTGTTTCTCAGGTAATAAACTGGGAGACAACACTGCATATTCCAAAGCAAGCAAATCTCTCGCCAGAAGGGATGGACCTAATACTGAAGCTTTGCGTGGGTGCTGATCGTCGGCTGGGAAAGAATGCGGATGAGGTGAAAAGCCATCCATTTTTTGCTAGCATTGATTTTGAAAAAGGCTTACGTCGCCAGGCGGCGCCACATATACCTCGCATACAATACCCTACCGACACGAGTAACTTTGATCCGGTGGATCCTGACAAATTGAGAAATTCCGAATCCTCGGATTCAAATAAGTCGGACGAACTACTGGACAACGGGAAACCGTTTCACGGTTTCTTCGAGTTCACGTTTAGACGCTTCTTTGACGATGGTGGTGGTCCTGCATATCCTAGTCGAATAAGTTTGGACGACAACGACAATCAAGGTCCTGTTTACGTATGACATTAGGCTAGTTTAACGAGGCGACAATCGTAAGGCAAATTCACGCCAGCGATTACTTGTCTTACGTTTCTTTCTCATTTTCGAAGGAAACTACTTACTCCTCCTCTCTTTTATTACTTCTTCTTTCTTTTCGTACCTCGATCCTACGCCGTACTGAGCTCTCACGAACGAAGTCATATTCATAACGAATCTGCGACGTTGCCCTGTATCTCTTTTTCTTTCCTTCGCTCTAAACAATTGATCACAACTTAACGTAATCGGACGAGACTGTACGGCAAACGTGCATCGTTAACGTGACGTTATTTCGCGATCGGTTGCATCGATCGAATCAACTGCGTCATTTGCAGTGACCGCCGCATTTTATATCAGGTCCATTCGCGATGAATTTTCGACGTCCAACGTCGATCGCCAATATGGTAAAGAATCGATAATCGACAGGATGAAACTTTTCGATTAGCTCGACAGTGTCGATTTTTGAAAATCTTTCACACCGGTGCATCCGTAGCTATCACCGATACGCCCATTACGTTATTTTACAGTGGCGTGTAGGTGTCTCGCATAATCGGACGAAGCGTAACTCTCATGGCGTACTATGACTGTGCAAAAAGTAAAAAAAAAAAAACGGCGACGCGACGTCGCGTTGTTTTTCGCGCCGAGGAAGAATATATATATATATATTTTTTTTTCTTGATTCCATTATGGTTTAATCGCGATACGAGGATCGCGGATACAAGATAAGACGAAGTTTCAAGGTACAATTTCGGCTTAAAGGCGAATGTGTTTATAATTATGGGCGACGGCCGGGGAGTATAAAGGAGAGCGACAAGATTGACTCATGGCTTGGCAATGTATTGTCATAAAAGTATATTTTGCAGATATTTTGCTTGCCATTTTCATTCGTTCGCATCGGCTTTCATTATCGGAAAGTACACACGTTTAGTATGTTTCAGCAAGTACTGTGATATTGCAGATAATTAGTATAATGTGGCTTATAAACTATTATATTGGTCCTATTTAACGTTTTCTTTTATATCAAACGATTACTTCTAATCTTATTATTATTATTATTATTATTGTATTAATTATTGTATAGATTCTGTGAATGAATGTAATGTGTTCATTGCGTATTATGCAGCTTTTAAATGTCTAAACGTTTTGTAATACCCATTTACTCTAAGCAACATTGCTTGATATATCGTCACAATACATACGTTAGCCGTGTCCGTTCTTCTCTGTAAGATTAATCAGTTGCGTAATCTTTGAGATTTGCTGTTGCACAAGAAAAAAGAAGACAATTTTTAGTCTATACGAGCAGAGAGAAAGAGAAAGAGGGTGCGAGCAAAGCATTGTATCGAGCAACGAGTCGCAAGGGAATGTAATTTTGGATTGTCGAAAGGATAAGAGTAATCGGAATTAATTAGAAAATTCGGGATTCGGGATGACGCGCGGTGATTTCGTATTGCGCAAGCGAATGGAAATTTTGTTGGTAATTTTAAAATTCAATGGCTGCTTTGCCTTTCGATTAGAGAAGGAAGGAAGAAGCAGCGATCGATTCTTTTGATCGAGGATCAGTTGTTCTTGTGACGGCAACAGGAGTGCCCAGGTGTCATTGGACAAAAGTGCCTTCTATCGTAAAAATAATTTTAATGACAATTAGGTATTTTCGTAGAAATTTACCTCTCTTTTTCGGCGACGGTAAATCCATTTTTATTGGTCTCATCTCCAACATTCGTGCGCTCGTTATGTAATCCGAGGTTATACGTACGGTGAGGCTTGACTGTTGGATGTTAGGCAGTGCACACTAAAGAATTGCAATTGTATGTACTATGTACAAAGTAAAAAAAAAAAAAAAAAAAAGAAAAGAAAAAGAAACAAACTATGAACTTCTATATTATTATACAATGCTGTTCAAATCGAAATAATATTTTGAACGATATCTTGTACGGAGCTATTAAAGATCTTCTGATATAAAGGTAAACGTTTGTTTTTCTGTCTACCTACGCGGTCCCGAGGTAGCGTTACGCGAACGTACGTTAATCATGATTATCCAATTGTAAACGTTTATCGGATAATCGACCTTATGAAATTTCGTAATTTAATTGTTACAATTAATTGACGTACAATAAAACCGAACGATCGGACTGTTGTGAACAGAGGATACACGTGACGGTTAATTAACCGAATGACTTTAGATGATCGTTTATACTTCTTAAGAGTACAACTTTCTTTCTTTATTTTTTTTTTTTTTTTTTCTCTTCTCTTGACTCTCCCTGCTGCTATCACTCGCCCGATTAATTTAACGATCGCGAGGCAATAAGTGTAAACTGCACTGTCCTATGGCTGCTGTCAGATTTATATGACTTTCGTAAAAGTCCTTTCGTGCCTTAAATATTTTAATTAAGCCAAATTCCTGTATGATATCGACAGTGTTTCGCTATTAAGTATTTATTGTTAGGCGCTTGCATTTGTCAATGTACAGGGTAAAGGAATTGTTGTCGAGTCTGTCGCGACAGGTGAATATTAATATTATGTAATTCATTGATTGAATTTGCGTCGACGTAGTTGCGCCACGTAAAGGCATTTAAGGATTTGAGAATAAGAAAAGAACAAATAATAGAAACCTCTCTCACGCATAAGTTAGGTCACAGTTTAATTATTTTTAAAGCCATCAATATCCTTGAACGTACAAAACGTTATCATTCGTTATTATCCTTTGGCTCTTCTCACTCTTTAATTATTTCGTCTTTTTCTCTTTTTCTCTGCGTCACCCATCGCTCCAGCCAGTTATTTATATGAGGAAAAAACGAATTACTGTCTTACATACCGAATGATTACGTAGCATTAAAAGAGTGATGTAAATTATTACCGTATATTCGAAGGAAGGGACGAGGTTCCACGAGAACTGTCAAATCGAACGTGCCTTAGGATTTCACCAAAAAGAAAAAAAGGAAATAATAACAGACATCGCATAAATACCGAATACCAAAGGGATTATGATTACCGTATTGAAGATGAGAAGCTTTAAAAGGAATTGTTACTAATGCGCGAGACACGAGACGATTTTCTTTTTAATTAAATACAGACACGTCACGAGTATCGTATTAATTACAGCAAATTGGAAATATTTTTCTTCTCCTGATAACCTTCGGTACAGTTGACAAAAGACACACGGTATATTATAACTCTTTAGCTGATTTTCACGACTAAAGAAAATACATGTTATCGCGCACGTGGTATATGCATGGGTCTTTTTTTGTATTCACCGTCTTGTTTGATCGATTTATACTCAACTCATCGCAATCTTAATTATCCTTTTGAAAACCAACGATGATTTCCTTAAGTTATTTAATCGCATCGGATTTCTTGCGTCTCGAGGAAGTCCGATGTGAGTTTTCTTTTTTTTTTTTTTCATTCTCAAACTTCTAGATTTATCATTAAGTCATAGCGGTTAAATTTAATAACTTGCATCGGGTTTTTTTTTCGTTTTTGTTAGTAAGCACGTAGTACATAAATTCAGCTCAGCATAGTTTAATATACAGCGTAATAGCATTGTGGGAAGCAGCAGTGAGTGCATGTGCGTCTAACAAAGAACGGATAAATGATTATTCGTTTTAACATTGTAATGCATTATCGTAACGCGATACAGATCTGTTAACTATACTTTTGTCCGCTTTAATATATAAGAGCGAATTCGATCTTCTTGTACATTTTGTAATATCTCCTACGACATTTGTAATTATATAGCGCGCGAGAGAAACGTATATAGGGAAACGTAAGATAGTTTTATAAGGCAGTATAACATGTGAAACTTATGTAAATACTTTGGATGAGTGTTCTAAATTAAAACTACGTTTAATGCTCGTGTCTCTTTTATATTTATTTTCCAAATATATACGGTGTCGCACGTTCACATTTACCGATTGTAATTCCCGCGCGGAAATTTGCCCGCGATTCCTTGCCACATTCAAATATTGATTTGACCAGCGGTGGGAATTGTTTATTAACTTCTGGAAAACTATCGAATATACTTATTGGCGGATTGCTGTGTGATAGGGGGAATGCTTTTTTTCGTTTGTACAAGTTTATGATAACCGTACAAAGATCTCGGCTGACGATTAGCGATCACGCATGTACCGTCATCGAGCGACGCCAGACGACGCCTTCCGTCCCGTGGCGGTTACTCGTGGCCTATGACCTCGGATCTGCATACGACACAGTCGACTGTTCTCGCGCTGAGGTTGTCTGCTAGTCTATTTTACTCTTGGGTGTGATTCTATATTTTTCTTGTTAAGTTGTACACGCAAAATCATGAATCGTATCTTGAAATCACTCAGAAGTAAAGAGACGCGTGATTATTTTTTAAGGTAAGTGCATTCATTTAATTTGTACTGTTGATTATTGAAAATAAAGGATCTGTTAGAAATGGCTTAGTCCACAAGCGTGTATCGTTTTCAGCACGCATTTTTGGGGACCTATCGCGAACTGGGGAATTCCAATTGCAGCAATTGCTGATATTAAGAGGGATCCGAAATACATTAGTGGAAAAATGACTGTGGGTACGTTGATAAAAATTAATTTAGGCCAAGGTCGAATTAATGACGATTTTTTATGCCTAACCTTAATGTACGTTTGTCACTAAACTTGTGGTACATAAGTTTTTAAGTTGCGTTTTGTAATTGACTTGACATCAGGATGATATAATTTTGCATATTTTACGGAATCGCTTTACACAACTATTCCGAGTATTAATGCTTGTTTATGCCAATTTGTCATATAGTTAATTATACAAGGTGATGCACTAGAAACGCATCATCTGAAGTTAGCCTGTCCATTTGATTTGTGTGGTAGAACCATGTTCAGGTGGTGCGTTTCTATTGAATATCTATACATAGTGATATAGTCAATTTGTATTGCGAGCAATAAATCCTAGAATGTATGTCTTGATATAAGTTTTAAATGCGTAGGAGTTTAGTTTAATCTTACTTGTCGATGAATGACAACCTAATTATGTTTTACTGTGCTTCCAGCTCTATGTTTGTATTCAGCAATGTTCATGAGGTTCGCATACAAAGTACAACCAAGAAACATGCTTCTGTTTGCATGCCATTTTGTGAATGAAGGAGCTCAACTCACTCAGGGTGCTAGATTTGTCAATTACCATTATTTACAAAAAAAGGATGAGAAATAATTAACTAGACAGATTATTATGTATCGATTGAATTATCCCTTGAGTAGGTACTATGTACCTAATCTTCCAGTACTCCTGGGATTTTGTAATATACAAATGTTAATTGTCATTATTTATTTAAAATTCTGTAAATATAACAAGTTATCCAATGCAGGATTAAATCAAATAAATCTGTACATAATTTATAAGGATCGCTGTTTATCTGCAATGTCATGTTTATGATAAGGACATTTAACCCTATCTGTGTTATTATTTTGGAAATCTTCTGCCAAGATAATTGAATAAACATTGTAAATCACACTTAAAATAATTTGAATAAATAGATATTATTCAGTGCACAATGATTTCTCTGATATGATTTAAATTTATATATCAAGCGGGCACCGTTATGACGTTATACGAGTCTGCCGATATTCTCATGAATTATATTCATAACAAATATAAATTACGAAATTTTCGGAGTCGCTCTATCGCGTTTTTGCGCAACCGTTTCGTTTCAATTAAATATTTATTAAAGAAATGAATTAAAACCGTTTGGTAACATGACACCGTTCCGCGTTCAAAAATTGACATGCTACGTCGTCTCGTCACAGTTTATCTCAGTCTATATTTAATAATTTATTGTGCTTTATTATCCGTTTTACTCTTGACAAAGTTTCATCTGAAAAGACAACAAGAAAGATTCTGATGGAGGAAAGACAAACGGAGTAAGCATGACGATCGAGGAAGATAAATAAAAATGAAGAAATCATATGTATTAATTACTAAGAACTGCAACATGAGGTTTGTTAGAAGAAATATCAAAAATGAAAATTCACAAGTTTCTTCATGATCGTCACTCATCGACTGGCCTCATTAGCAACGATTATTTTTGTTTTAACAACAAAACGTTTGCCCGTCCATACGTGGATCGTAATAGTAATGCTCTACTTCTAGTTTAATCAAAAATTAAATAAAACCTGACGTGTTTGGATCTTCTAAAATATATATCCTCAAATTCAACGAGACTTATTTTTGAAGTTATTTGGACTCAAGTTGGCCATTCCCGCGAAGAGTTGTCGGGCGCTTTAGATTTTGGAAAAAAAAAAACCAAAGGAGCTATGAGTGAGTACTGTATGAAATATCTGATTATAGTTTTAGTTTCTTGTAAAAGTAAATGTCAAAAATTTTTAATCGTACATTTGATATTCTACCTCATTCTTAGTCAAACAGATTAAATTACTTTACAAGGTTATAGTAAACGTAGATTATATTGTCTCCAATTGGATTTTATTATTTTTATATAAAATATACAAAGCTATTTTGATCATTGCATTAGCAAAGATCGTTGCGCAAAAGCGACAGTATTAAAATGAATAAACTATGAAATTGATGACTGTTTTAAAATTGAAAACAGTTCAAATCTTCAGAGATAGAAGATAAGTTTGTCTTAATACATATGAGAATATTAGGAATGTATTACATATTTAAAAAAATTTGTTATCTCCATTTTGCAGGAGGTTTGATTATAAAAAAAACTTTAAAAAAAAAATTATAGTCTTAAAGATTTCAAAAAGACTACGGACGGAATGAGTAAGTCTCATTATTTCAGTGCGAAAAACTCCTAGCCGAAGGATTCCAAAGATTCCCCTTTTAAAATTATTCTACGTTTCTAACAACAGTATCTCTTACACTTTAATAATGAAATGTATCCTCCTAATATCTCCATGGACGGTATTCAGATCTAATTTAACATAATCTTTTACGTGGAATATAAAACGCTGCCTCTGAAACCTTAATTACCTACGGTACGTTGAATAAAATAACACCAATACCAATAGTAAAAGTATCCAACTGGCCTGGGTTGATGCTGCACCAGCCAGTCGACATTTGAACATGTCATATCTGTGAAAGCATAATATTCATGAAAGCATAAATAATCTAACATCCAACAAACAATTTATTAATCAAGAACAACACTTACCTTGTCTTCGCATCATTAATTATGTTAACAAATTCAGCCTCTACTAATTGCCCATCGTAATAGGTAATTAGATCTTCGAATGGATATTCAAATCCTTGCTTACATTCGCACTTGTAACCCCCAGACTCAAAACCTCTGCCCAAGAGTGGAACGCACTGAGAAAAAAAATCATTTTAAATCAATTAATTGTTACATTGACATGAATTTGATTATACTGACTGATATACTTACGTATGAGGTTTTTCTGTCGCACTTATGGGTACCTTTGAAAGCATTTGGAACATAATACGTATCGTCGCACTGGTTAATGTCCAGCTGAAGCAAGTCCATGGTAACAGCCACGACACCCCTGTAAGTGTCTTAATGTTAAATATGATCTTCCTTTCCTTCCTCCTTTATTATTAAACTGGTTCCACGAGCGAACTATCTCACACTCAATTTACTAACACGCATGTAGAATTGCGAATTGGTGTACTCTCACGCACGTACAGTACTTATACTCACTTGAATTCCAGTTTCTCTTTCAAGCTGTCCCAGCCGAAAAATGGGGATGCATAGGTAATTACCCATTTCTTCACTTTGCCGTTACAATCGAAGTAAGGAGCGGTCCAGTGGCCGTGCTTCAGGTTTGCTGCCCTACACAGAGACACACCCCATTCGTCCCCACATATTAGAATAAATTACACGACCAAGATAAAACTCCTGTCCCCTTTCCAAAATCATAATCCCCTTACACTTAGCTCATACTGGGAATTATATTATTCGTTTTCAAGGTTTCTCTACGTCATGCAGAAACTTAGCGTCTTAAGTTTCCCTTCTTTCCTTAACATTAATACCGCTGTATTAATTTGACTCGACTTACCTGTAATAATTGGGATAGCGCTCATACTTCTTTAAGGTTTCGCCAGTCTCGTTGAAGCGAATTTTTATTTTCATATAATACTTTTCCAAATCGTCGAAATTCGTTGCCCATCTTTGCTTTAACCCTTGGAAGAAATCCTTCTTCGTATACACCTCATCTGCGTTGGATTTATGAACGTTAGTGACAGTTTACCAAAAGTATAATTACTCCTGTTTTCCTTTAATCAATCTTACCTGTATCATTGAGTCTTGCCAAATCCTCAACTTTGAATTTTCGCGAGGTCCAATCTTTCTTATATGCGAATGGAGCAAAGAAGGTTCGATTTGTAAACTTGTTCCTTTCCCAGTACGTTCCCGCAGACCAGATTCGCGTATCCCCCATAACCAAGGCGAGGGTCTCGCCAATCATTTGATCTTCAGTCAGGGGTTTGTCTGCAACCCTTTTCCCAGTGTAAACTTCGGTCGGATCCGTTATTTGCAAAAACGCACTAATAAAGTTTGCCAGTCTAGCTGCCATTTTTGCTTCGTTCTCGTAAAATTCTCGAGCACCGAAACTTATATCACCATGCAGAGACAACTCATCTGGTGTGTACCTGGTTTAATGTCAGAAAATAAATACCGTTCAATGAATAATTTAAAAAAAAAAAAAGTATAGGTATCTCATCATTATGCTTCACGTACATAGAGCAAGTTTTTGCATTAACGCCACGTATGAAATTGATAACATTATAAGAATTAATTTTTTCCTCGTGAAGAGCATGTGGACCCACTGTAGAATTTTTGTACTCATAAAATTGCTCGAGATACTTTTCACGTAGGAATGGACTCATCTTTTCCCATTTTGTCGGGACCTTGTGTATCCCTGTAAATATATTATATCGTTATTACCATCTTCCTTACGTTCCTTATCTCTGTGGATAATACAAAACACACAAGAATCGTTACGCACATCCGATTTTGGAACAATCGAATCCATTGTAGTACTGCTCTTGCGTAGCTCTTTCAATAATCTCTCCAAGATAAGGACGTCTGACTACCGTTGGTAATCTGTACCCTGGCTTACACCTACACTGATAAGCACCTCTCCGAAAGCCCCATCCATGTAATGGTTCACACTGAAAAGAAGATTCTTAGGTAACACTCATGAGCTTGTCTATAGGAATAAATTTGATAAAGTCTACTTAAGAAGTGGTCGCTTACCTCTGTTGTATCTTTTTTACATCGTGCAGTACCAGCAAACCTATTTGGACCGATGTTTCCTTCACCACTTGGACATTGATTTATGTCTATTCTTTCAAAGTCCATTTCTATGACAGTAATAGCGGTGTACCTGTAATATGTAGAGATTGATCTCAAGTGAATATAGTGTAGTAATGGAATTAAATGATTTTGATGAAAGTGTAGTGAAGAATTTGATTTTGTGTATTTTTCTTGTGATCTATGAGAATTTTGAAATCTTAATATGGCTACGTAGAAGTAACCATAACATACGTTGGATATTCTATGTGTCTGAAGCCTGTGTGACGTGGATAAATGTCAGCGATGGGAACAACCGCAGCCACGAGCCATCGGTTTGATCGTCCACAATCAAAGTAGGGTCTCGTCCATTGCACTGGACCAGGATTCTCATCGGCATCTGAAATATTTTGTAGGGATCTTGTATTATACCTTGGGTTTAGCTTTTTTGCATCTGGAGAACTTTCACATTTTCACAATGTTACACACCTCGGGGACCATGGAATGCAAATGTTTCATTGGTGTTGTTAGCATATCTAATTTCAACTTGATATGTTCTTTTCGTGTCATGTCTCTTCCCAACGTTATCAGGCAACCACTTTTTATACCTAAACAGAAGATAATGAATAAGATTTATTCTATTTCAAGGATGGTGCAATATAAATTTATTGAGATGTACCACTCGTTTATCCTATAGTAATCCTGAGTATAGTCATTGCTCAGACTCTCTAAAGGAAAAGCTCCAAGATCTTGAACAGTAAATGTATTCATGGTAGATATCCGTTCCAAGTGTATAGGATCATTAAAGTCATCGGCTCTGAATGTCCTAGGTGCGAATCTAGGCATAGTCTTATTGAAGAATCCTCTGTAGGACGGTGAGTAAGACATGTTTGGTGAGAAGTAGATAGCCGAAGCATTAATGTATGGATTAGAAGAGACATCAGCGACCGTAGATAAGAAGTAATACATCATGCCAGGATCATAAGTATCGTTGATAGCAGGTCTGATGAAACGTGACTGAAGAATATAACTCCAGAAGAAGGACCGGCTCAGTGCCATATTATGCAAATGTAGAAGAGCAGTTCTATTTGGAAAGACTGGATTGATGTGGACGTCTTTGATGTCTGGCAAATGAGAGACTGTATCCTCGGGAAGGTAAAGATCTCCAACATGCTGAATAACACAATTGTCCGAGGTGACTTTATCTAATCGATTACGAATATCGTCGAAGGCATCACTAGTTTGCCACTCATATTGACCAACAACGCCCAGACACAAACAAGCAACAATCGGCGCTGTCCAGCGCCCAAAAAACACCATTCTCGCTGCTATAATGCGTTGTTTCTTCAATTCCTCAGGATCGCGTAAACCAAAGCACCATATTATTACTTGCCCCCTGCCTCAAAGACAATAGATAACACCCTTTTCTTATCCTTTGACACTCGTTTCTCAACTGTTCCCTTGACTACACTATAGAACGCGGTAAACACGCCCTATTGAATGGAAGAAGTTCTGGGTGCGTAATGTGAGTTGTAGCGTAGTTGACGTCACTCATTCCATACCCTGTTTAAACTGATTTCAAGTAAATCAGCAAACATAATTATCGTCATCGATAGCACAAATAAGTTACATCGACATTAGAATATGTAAAGTGAATTGCAAGCAAGTATGTGCCAAGGTCTATACTGTTTAAAACCAGCACAGAAATGTTATAAAAAATACTTAAACCAATACGACAAAACTCGAATGTAGTATAGGCAGAGTAGAATGTCCTCTCCCACAACACAAAACTGCATTATGATGTGTGACCAAAAGACGGTAATTGGACAGTGAATGAGTCGTTAGCCAATGGAATTTAGGGAATATCGTCGGAGGAGCATAAACCGGTGTTAAACCAACTCCCATAGGAAACTGTTTTCGTCAAAGGCGCAACAAGTGAACCGCGCTTGAATCTCATCGACGACGACATTACGAGACTATTGGACTAGTCCTAGCACAGTTTCTATCTACGTAGTAACAAAGAGCACGAATTTTTAACGATACTTCCCCTAAATTTCCGTTAAAGCGACATATCAGTCATTGCAAAATGTATATGAGGAACGTGGCTCGATCAGAGGACTCGATAATGGAGGGAAAGAAATACAGTGCAACCCCTATTTGGAGATTTTCGAAGTACGTATAAAAAATTGTCGACATTCTATGGGTTCTCGCGATCGATAAAACATGCGCCCGAAAACGTGGAACTCGAGGATTAATCAATCTTGTAATATTTACTCACTGTCTTGTTTCTTTGATCTTTGAATTATTTAAAATCGCTAAAGAAAGAGCTAATAGCTTTCAAGATATACATATATATATATATATATTTATGACGCTCATCTATATCGACGTGTTCATACGCATAAGTTATAACCTATATGGTGTGAAAGACCGAGGCAAATTGAGCTTTCCCACTTGGAACATCTCGAAGCACATTCCCAGCAGAAAAGGGAAAACAAAGCTGTGACTTAATGGGACATAACATTTAGGTAGGCTTTGTTATGATAATTTAGCTAGCGCCCCAGTCCAACGACCCCCTGCGGCCTCCGACACCCCGTACAGATTCATGTGTGCGAGCGAGCACAGCTATTATGTCGCCACACAGGTTCACCCCTGTTTACCCGTGAAAAAAAAGATTTTCTCATAGCCAGACAAGTTTTCGGAGCTAGTAGACGACTTGCTGGGGGTCTGCTGCTAATGTTGCTGCTGCTGCTGCTCCTCCTGCCACTGCTGCTGCTTCTACTGCTACTCCTATACTCCTTGCTCATGAGAAAAACTTACATTACCGTCTGCCTGTCTGCATCTCGTGATACTCGATATTTACGTGGGAAATAGGGGTGACGACGAGCATTAAGACACCTTTGGACACTCGGCTATGCTTGAATTGATTTACTTGGGAAAGCATTGGAAAGTGTGGGATAATTTTCAATTTACACTTAACAAACGTCCAGGCATCCTGTACGGTATTTCAGTTTCTTTGGTTTCGCTTCCATTGTAAAAGCACCCTTCCTCTGAGGATAATAATAATACTCCGAACATATTGAACGCAGTTGCATCCAGCGAAAAGAGTACAGCGCTACTTCAGCTGGCTAGAAAAGAGAATGGCAGTTAGCGAGGAATGCTCATTACGGATAGAGAGGAAAAAAAAGCAAAGTCAAGCCAAAAGAAAAAAGACAAATAATACAAAGATAAAACCGTAGGAGACTGGCAGCTTTGTTTTTCTCTCCCGAACATCTGGCAAAGTCAAAATAAAAATATTACGGAGAAGAAAACGCCAATTAACCAAAGAGATTAATCCACGAGAGGATGTCGAGCAATTTTTTTTTAACTCGTAGACGTCTGAAATCCTCTCCGTAGACGACGTTACGTCGCGACTGTATGCATTGCGCGTTAAGCAGAACTACAAGCGCAAACATCCTGCCTCGAAGGAACAGTAGATTCCCTGTAATATCGGCGGGAGCATGTCGACACTGAATTTTCGTCATTGTAGAAATATTTTCCATTCCTTTTTCTTCCTCGACGTCCCCCCCTGACCCCCCCCCCCCCCTTAGACTAATCGATGTAGCATATTGTCACGAAGGGGCTTCGCGCTGTTGATTCTATTTTTTTTCCATTCTCGTCCCTTCCTCGCCACCTTCGGCCCTTCGGTAAAGGACGAAAAGAAGCCATTGGCTATTGAGTGTTGCAATTCGCACGACTGGCTATATACCAACGGAGCAGTGTTGCACAGAACTCCTGGGAAATAAAATACGCACGTTACTCTCAATTAGAACTTTTAAACAAATGTATAAGTCATCCAATCGTCGATACTGTTATTGTTATTTTGACAGAAAAGATGTTTGCGCGAAATGCCATTGCCCTCTTTTATAGGTTAGAACGGTGTTGCGCAAACGTTCGCCCTGGCGTGGCAATGACGCGCTTTTTATATTCAGAAAAGATACCAACGTAGTGCAGTTTCATTGAAATACTTTATGCACAGCGTAAATATTTTTCTACGACAAAAGTCGCGACAATCATGGCGGATGCGTGCGCATACGTATGTCGTTTTCACGAATTGTATTAAAAATTGTATTACAAAATTATCCCACAGTTTTGAATATCCTTTTCAAGACTTCAAGAAATTCTGATACAGTCCTAGAATTTCATCTTAGACCCGTACCAATACATTTATGTACATTATTTTAACCTGAAAGGTACATTTTTTAAATATTCCCCTAATGAATTCTTCGTCATTAATCACAACGGTGCCCAAGCTATAACAATAAAAATGTATTTACTTAATGCCAATTATCAAGCATTCTATCGTAAGCTTTCTAACGTTATCAGTTTCTCATAAACGAGTACTATTATACCATACCGACGTGTTGACGCTGGAACGCACAGTGGACGCAGCAGACAATTCGCAGCCGGCGTCTGGAATATACATGTATACGTGCGTGTATATGTATTTACTCTTGTCAAGCCATGTCGCGCGAAGTCAATTACTTTCTACGGTACACAAACATGGTCTTTCATGTTCCCGCAACGCAAAGAAAACGTTTTCGAAGATTTACAGAGAATATTCTCAATAAATATAACGTCCCCTGGTTTGAATCTTATTAATAAAAGTCCTTGTTTGGCTTACTGCTGTGCTACGCTCACAGTTTCGCTGTTCGGGTAGGTTCTGCTTGCTTACGGTGACGGCTGCAATGCAATATAGATATGCCTATGACTGTATATATATATTATATGCAAATAGGAACGACGTTGGACGAGCGAATTGCTTACCGCTGCGACAGACAATAGTTAACCTCTCGATATCGTGACGATGCAAAATAATTGCGATAAGCGTTGCGCACTGTGGAATTTCAAAAGCGAGCCCCGTGCACCGGATAAAGTGTCAAGATTATACGTCTTGTTTGTGCGACATTTTACGTCCTATATATATATATATATATATATATATATATATATATATATATATATATGCACAGATAGATACACTGC